>ML675603.1:19934332-20153299 GCA_007922155.1 Mesoclemmys tuberculata
CCTTCGTCTAATTTCAAGTCTAAATTTCCTAATATCCAGTTTGTACCGATTTGTCCTCGTGCCTATATTAGTACTAAACTTAAATAATTCCTCTCCCTCCCTAACGTTAATCCCCCTGATATATTTATATAGAGCAAGCATATCCCCCCGGAGCCTTCAATTAGTACAGAGGCTGATTTAAGTGATAGGTTACATATCACAGTTAGTAGTTCTGCAATTTCATGTTCCTTCACAATTCTTGTATGAATAGCATCTGGTCCTGTTGACTTATTACTGTTTGATTTACAAATTTATTCCATAACCTCCTCTTTGACACCTCAATTTAGGACAGTTCCTCAGATTTGTCACCTAAAAAGAATGGCTCAGGTTTGGGAATCTCCCTCACATCTTCTGCAGTGAAGATCAATGCAAAGAATTCATTTAGCTTCTCTGCAACAGTTTTTTCTTCTCTGAGTGCTCCGTTAGTATCTTGATTGTTCAGTGGTCCCAGTGATTGCTTGGCAGGCTTCCTGCTTCTGATGTACTTACATTTTTTTTGCTGTTAGTTTTTGTGTCTTTTGCTAGCTGCTTTTCAAATTCCTTTTTTGTCTTGCCTAATTATACTTTTAGACTAGACTTGCCAGAATTTATTCTCCTTTCCATTTTCCTCCGTAGAATTTGACTTCCAACTTTTCAAATTTCTCTGGCAACTTCTTTTACTCCATTGTTTAGCCAAGGTGGCATGTTTGGTCTTCTTACCATTTTTTTTAAAATTTGGGGCAAACATTTAGTTTGAATGTCTGTTATGGGTTTAAAAAAAAAACATTTCCATGCAGTTTGTAAGCATTTCATTTTTGTGATTGTTTCTTTTAATTTCCACTTAACTAGTGTCCTCATTTTTGTGTCATTCCCCTTTTTGAAGTGAATTGCTACTGCTTGGTGGGTTTCTTTGGTATTTTCTCCTCTACAAGTATGTTAAATTTAATTACATTATGGTCACTATTATTGAGCTATATTCTGCTATATCCAGCTATATGCACCTCTCGGATCAGATCCAATGCACCATTTAGGATTAAATAAAGAATTCCTTTTCACCTCGTGGCTTCCATGACTAGCTGCTTCAAGAAAAAGTCATTAATGGTGTCTGGAAGTTTTATTTCTGCTACCCGTCCTAAAGTGACATATTCCCAGTCAATATATTGGGATTGTTGAAACTCCCCATTATTATTGAGTTTTCTATTTTTGTAACCTCTCTAACCTCTCTGAGCGTTTCACAGACACTGTCACCATCCTAGTCAGATGGTTGCTAGTATTTTCCTACCGCTATACTTTTATTATTTAATCATGGAATTTCTATTCATAGAGATTCTATAGTACTGTTTGATTCATTTCAGAATTTTACTATAGTTTTATATTTGTTATGCCATTGTAAATTCATAAATAATAATGAATCCAGCATAAGTAAAGCTCAAACTGTAAAGTTTAAACTAGCCTGCTATAGAACAAGGAATCGAAAAACAGAAAGACAAAGTGGACTGGGGCACAATCTCTGATAAAGGAGTTATCTGACCTGGAATATATTGTGGGTGTCAAAGCTTCCTGCAGTTGAAATACATGTAAACAAGCAAGCAACAGGAAAGCAAACCTGATAATAAAATCACCTCTTCTCAATAAACATGAGGAGAGAAGTCTGTGACTTTTGGAATTTCTTTTAAAACAAACCAAAGTGGTATTACAAATGGAAACAAGTTTCCCCTATTTCATAAAATAATGGTCAGTAGGTAAGCTGTAAGCAGAAAGGGATTCTTCACAAATTGCCAGATGTGAGGGCCAGATCCTCAGCTGATGTAAAATGGTATAACGTGTTCGAAATCAACAGTGCCATGCTAGATTACTTTAGCTGAGAATTTGACTCATGAGGATCTAAATTGCCATGAAAAAGTGGATATATTCCAGATGAGGTAGAAAATGTTATCTTCTCGGACTGGCACTGTGGAAAATGAGATCACGTTTCTGAATGAGATGTAAAACTCTAAATCTGAATAAAAAGGTTAGGGTGGCTTCAGTAATTTGCTTCCCACAAAATGAAAGCATTGGGATATGAAAATAAGAACTAGAGCTGTCACCTGGCCTCTGAGGACTTCTACTGATAATAGATGAGATTCATCAGCTTGCTCGCTCACTCTCTTTTAAATCCCCCAGGGAAGACCACAGCAACAGAAGACCAAAGACTTGCAATGCCACCTTTAACTCATGCTACTTTGAACTGAGCTCCTACCTGTCTGCCATTGCAAAGTGTCAAACTGAGCTGGCAAATTTTAGCTATACCAATTCCAACTGATGAGCATCACACTCTCATATTTGCATTTCCTTTCATACCTGTGATGACTTGGTTCCTCTAAGTCAGCAGTTTTCAACCTTTTTGCATTTGCAGATCTCTAAAATATTTCGAATGGAGGAGCGGACCACTTTGGAAATCTTAGACACAGAATGCAGACCCCTAGGGGTCCACGGACCATAGGTGGAAAACCAGTGTTCTATGGTAGCGACAACCTTTCACGGGTCTCTTAGATGTAGTCTGTGGACCCCAAGGGGTCTGTGGACCACAGGTTGAAAACCACTGCTCAAAGTCAAATGCCTCCCAGAGAGTTAAAAAGCCTGCGAAGACTTTAAATCTATAACCATGTACTCACGTTCCACACAGAAACCGAGAAAGAACTTTGAGTCAATAAGCGGTTCAGAATGACGAGAGGGGACATTTTACTGCCCTAGATCAGAGCAGCATTCTGTCCAACATAAGATAAAATCAAAGATGTGTGCCTAGATTGATTACAGCCTAGAGATTTAGCACAGAACAGTGCATTGGAAGAAAAAGATAATTAACATTTACAAATGGACTATTACTACTACGTCCATAATGGCTTTAATCCAAAGGTCTCAAAGTATGACATCTCTCAGAAGTCAATGGTAAAACTCCCATTGACTTCAATGGGGCCAGATTTCACCCTTCATAAGCATTAATGAAGTAAGTCTCAAGATGCCCCTGTAAGATAGGTCATAATATACCCATATTACTGATGAGGAAACCAAGTCTCAGAGAGGTTGTCCAAGAGACTTGTCCAAGGTCACACAGAGTCAGTGGCAGAATTAAGAATAGGCTCCAGGGAGCCCTCACTCCTAGTTCTGTGCTGTATCTTGCAGACACGTTCCCCCAAACAGGTAACAACCTCCTCAAATCGTCAACCATTTCTCACCCACACCTTTTAATATTCACCCTGCATTCTGCCACACAGGTTGCGACTTTATTTTGCAAACTCGAAATACCCTTCCCAGCGCCTCAAACTGAAATTATTTCATCACCGGCGTGCAAGCTCAATTAGTTTTTAGGCAGTCATTGGTTCAATTTCCGACAGATCAAATACATGGGATTTAAAGCAGCCTGAGTAGACGCTGAATCATTCTGAAATGTCGGTGACCTTGACATGTGCCTTGAGACAGAGCAGAGGAAAAGACAGCCATCCTGCAGATCTGTGGGCTTTTCAACAAAACAGAAAGCCAACCAAAAAGAAGTTACTATTGCATTTGAATAAACTAGTTATTTAAATTAACCTTGAAGGTTTAGTATGTTCTTTTGCTTGAATGTAATTTAGCATGGGGAAGAAAGTTATACAGGTAATAAGAATGCTTAGATTTTTAACTGGTTTGTTTCTATTTATTAGTGTAAATCTTTGTATTATTGTATGTTTTGTTGACCAGCAGCCTAAGTTCAACGTTTACATGCCACGAAGACAAGAGTACGCTGGATATATTATCATTCAAAAGGACAGGAAAGGATACACCGGATTTCTGAACTCAAATATGTCTTTTGGCAATTTCGTTGACTGAGTTTATCTTTGCTGAGCCGAACTGCCAACACAAATCTACCTCCCCCCCCAGCCCAAGAAACTGCTTTAATAAAACACTGACTGAATGAAACGGTTTCCCATTCAGCTGACTATAAGCAGCTTAATCTGATGCTAGACATTAGTGATGATGCCATGTTACAGAAGCCCGCATGGGACTGCTCTGGTTATTTTTGCTGGGTTTGTGTTTACTTAAGTACAAATGGAAGTGTCATGCACTGAAGATGAAAGCTCCCACTGGAGCAGCACATGGCCTCGTATTAGAAGCCTGCTGCCCTGGTTTCTAGGCATTGCTCTGTTTCCAGGGTTTCTAGAATCAAAGTGCAGCAATGAGGAGAGTTCAGGTGAAGTGGGTTCAATGAGATGGATGGTCAGCTCTGGGACACTGGAGTCACATGCACGGGTATTAGGGATAACAACAGGCATTTTCTTCACTCCCTTTGTTCCTTGGGGGAATGTTGCGGGTGCTGAGCATTCTGTCAAGTCCTTTCTACTCTATTCAGGATAGTTGATGAGTGGCGAGCCCCTCCACACCCATTGACTAGAACTCAATTCATTCCCTCTGCAGGGAAAATAAAACATGGGGGAGATGGGAAACTTTCAACGCTTGAGATGAAAACTTGGCCCCACTGAAGTCCATGGCAAAACTCCCTTTGACTTCAGTGAGATGAGGATATCAGCTTGGAGTTCTCAATCATCATTCTGCTGGGGGAGGGATTGCATAATAATCAAGAAATGGCTTCCAAAGGCCATCGGAGAGACAGGGGGAGCACTGCACTCCTTAGGTTCCAGCTGCAGACCCTTCAAGGGAACGGAGGAAGCACTGGGGTACTCTTCAGCCCCCCTTGATTAAATGACTCCCTTTGAGAGGTGTGCTGACCTGGGAACAATGCCTGCAGCCATAGCCTGCTCCTGCGCTTTTAGTGCATTGCAGCAGGGGCGAGATCGTGCTGACTGCACTGCACTCAGGTACCGTGGTGAAGGGTTTAGTATAAATAACCGGGTGCATTTACATGGGATAAGGGGGGAAACTGCAGACAGCTGACCTTGTCTCTCACCCCACGCTCTGACTGAACTCAAGGATCTGTAAACATGCTGTGTGTGCATCCACAGGTTTCAAGCGGGGGAAAGAATTGATACTACTTCATTACATTTCCTCCCCCTTGCCTATTCCATGTGGGGCATCTGGTCCCTCCAGATGCAGATGATTTCCCTGCAATTTCATATATGTGAGGGCAGCCTCAGGAGGCAGAGGATGGGGACTTTGCTTTAGCAGTATGCACAAGCCCAGGCATGGCTGCATTTGGTGATTATGTGATAGGACCGATAGTTGAAACATGGACACCTCACCAGATCACTTCTGGCTGAACTTCATCCCCATGAGGAGGGCCAGCAGAAGGCACCAGGCACCAAACAAACCTAGGCATAGCCTTTGTGCCGGATCTCTACACGGGGCTGAATTTCACCCATTACGTATCACTTTAATTATGCTTGTGAAATTGTTGAAAGCAAAACCCCTGCACCTGCTGTTTCCCCCGCTAGCAGTCATGCTTTGCATACATTTTCTAATGTTCACTACCGACAAAGCATTTTAGAAACAAAAGGTGTTATTCGTTTATCCCAGAAGCGGTAGCAGAAGTTTTAAATAAGGACTGTCATTTGCTGCTTGTGAAAGAGAGGCTGAAAGAAACTCTGTAAGGGTTTTTTTCCCCCTGCTGTCTGTGGAAAGGATCGCTACACTGTCATTGCACCGTAGGATTTTCACAGGTACAATTTATTTATAAGCGAAATCCAAGTCCTGATTACACATGCAGCCAGCTGACAGATGCTTGTTAGTAAAGGACGTGCAGGTGAAAAGAAGGCTACTTGTTAAGGAGCAGATGCTTCCATACACTTTTTCCAGATGCATATCAAGCACCACCTGGAAGGAATTTAATCATTAGATATTCCTTTAAAAATCGTAATGCTTTGTATTTAAAAATGTTAATTTATAATGTTTTCAAGAGCAGATAACCGACTGGAAAATACAATGGCTAATTGACTTAGACTGGCATTGCCAGGAGCTACAATATTTGACTAGTTTTTTACATTTGTAGATGAAACAGCTATTGTCATCCTGAGATGACAAAAACAAGCCCAGGTTATATTTCCTGGTAAATAAAATACATGGTTGATTTTAGGTAACAGAGATGGAGCTGCACTTTGGCTCTTTATGTAAAGTTAAGCTCTGGTTAATAGCTGCAGAAATCACTAGGCTTGTTTGTGCTAAAATTTTCCTCTCACCATAATGTAACATTTTAAAATATCTCCAGTGGGAATTGTTCAGAAGGCCTGCATTTTACCATAGGGGGGTGCTCTTTTTAATGAGGACACTGTCCTTTCCCCAGTTTATTATAACTGAAGAAGAAGGGTGATGTGATAAGGAATTTGCAAATCTGTAGGCATGGCAAAACAATTCCAAACCATACAACTCATTTTGGAGAATTACACAACATAGAAAATTTGTTTTTAAATGGAATATGCTTGGTATATAAAGAAAGGATGTCCATTACAGTAATGAAGGCAATTAAATCTGCTCTTTTTATTAAGGCATTTGAATTACAATAAAATAACGCACTTTACTTTGGTGGAAATTTTCTTGTTCTCCTCTTAAAAAATACGACAGTCCCATCCTTCAGTAAGAGTGATGTGAATCCATGTATCAGGAACAATAAAACACTAGAATTTCCCAGAACAGAGTACATTTATAATATGGAGATTCAGTTCCCAGAGAGCATAATTCAATTCTGATTATTATATTAATGTGCCTCTTCTTGGATAATTAATAGGTGGGATAACCTCAAATATATAATTACAAGTAGACCAAAGAGTTTCATTCTAATTTATTGACTTAGTACTTTATGAACTGAAAGTTCATTCTAATAAAGAGAGAGAGCTTTTTGTTTTTGACCCTCTCTCTCTCATTGTCTAATTGACAATGACTCTGTAGACACTGTCATGCCCGTTTATTATCTAGCGATGTCATATGTGCCCTGTGGAAGTGTTTAAAGTCACACAGCTTTTCTTATTTTCACTTCTTTAACAAGACATGGTAACAGGAATGGCAGCTTAGGTGACCCCAGGCTCCCAAGTCATGACAAATGTAAATGTAAAGGTTCTCTTTCCTTCCTCTTTGGCTTGGCCCTTCCAGATGACTGCCACTTCAGAAACAACAGCTCCTGTTTATTGCTTTGGAGGTGAAGCTTTGGAAGTGCCCCTACACTGTGCTACAGGGGACATGCAGACTTTCAGGATGTAGAGTCAGAGGAAGGATGGAGGAAAAGGAAAACGGTCAGCCAGGGTTTTTATTTCTACGCTGAGCTTTCCTAGGTGCAAAGGAGAAATTGCTCACTGGCTACTCCACAGTGAAGAGTGTAGGGCAGTGTTTTTTGTGCGTCCCAGGATTCTGGGACTCAGTAAAGGGCATGTGTTTGGCTTGGCTGTGTAGACTGGATATTTTTCATGGAACTCTCATCGCCAAAGGTTTTCCTGGAACTGCACCTCTGGTCACGACTGATTGAAAGATACTTTCTTCTTAGGATCACAAGAAAGTAAAAATCTTAGCAGGACCCTGAGAACACTAACAGGCATCATCCACTGATGAAAGGTGAAGATGTAAAAAGCTAAAGCTGCAAATATTGAAATGCTCATAAAGCTGATCCCAGAGTGTTCCTGAGTTAGCTATGAAGAGCAGACATAGCTTCAAGCTGATTTTTTAGGTCAGGTTTTTTTTATGCTGCCACTACAAGAAACCTCAACTAGCTGTAGGATAGAAGGCACACTTCATTAACCTACATACATAAAAACATATAACTGCCTTTTGAGATTCCCTGTTATGCCTCTGATAGATATATATGAATCTTTGCAAGTCTCCACAGCAAGGACAGAGTGTGCCTACACTTCGATTTCTCCCAAATAAATCCCATGCACGAAGCAAGACCTTTGTACTAACCTCCTACTCAATTTAAATCTTCTAGCACCAGTGGACTGTAAGGAAATAAGCGAAAGTCCCATGGAAGAGCCAAATGCATACAAGTTCACATAGTTTTACCCAGCTCCTGTTTTACAGTTTTATAGATAACCGAGCTTTGTTGTGTTTGTAGGTATTTTCTATAAACTGGGACAAAAATAGATTTGAAACACGTAAGCAGACATGATTAAAGAGAGAATAATTAACCTTTTCTTCTTAAAGTGTGATAGTCTGATAAAATTCTGGTTGTGTTAAGATTTAAAAACGTGTAATCACTGTCTCCATAGGTGCAAAATACTCTTAGGGAGGGTCAATCCTTCTCTTATTGAAGTCGCTTACAGAATTCCCTTTGATTTTAGTGAGAGAAGCTCTAATCCTTATAGGGAATAATATATGAGATGAACAATACATTAAGTTAATACAAGGAAGTTATTCTATTACACTTTTTAGATACATCACAAACTACGAGACACTTTCGTGGTTTGTGATGTCTTCAAACTTTTGAAATGAAATGTACCTGGATATTTACTGATGCTCATTTTATGTGACTTTTAAATGTAGAGATCCAATTAAATAAAACGAAAATCAAATCTGAACAATGATTATAAAAGATCAAGTTCTTTTCTCTATAATGAGAGAATTCAGATGAAGAGGAGTGCTATTTTTCCAACATTTTGATGATTAAATCATAAAGGTTAAAAAATTACTAGACACCAGCCTAACTAGAGGTCAGTCCAAAAGAATGGGTTGTGGAAGGATAACTGGTAAACTTCAGGGGGCTGCAGCTTCAGTGCCTAGGCCATCGTCGACAGCATTGTCACCTTTAATGCCCACAGGGTTTTAATGATCAGTAGTGAACCTGACCAGTGTCTAGTCAGTTTCATGCTACTTCTGGCTGAGAAAGCTGCTCAGTAGCAGCAAATACAGGCACTGCTTATCTGAAAATTCAGGAAGGCATCATTTTCCATCCCATATATCACAGGTGTCAAACACAAGGCCCGCGGGCCGAATCCGGCCCGCCGGCTTCTGTAATCCGGCCCGGGTTTTTTGTGTTATCCGGCCCGCGGACCGAAGGATGTCCGCCACCTTGTGTAATCCTGCCCGGGTTTTTCGTGTTATGCGGCCCGGGTTTTTTTCTGACTCTCACTCTGCTGCCGATTTTCACCGTGCGGGGAGATTGTAGAGCGGAGAGCACAGTCTGTGAGTACCACTCTCCTACTCTGCTGCCGCATTTAACCCCGCAGACTAGAATATGATGTGTCTTAGCGCTGAGTGTTTTTAGATTAGAGCATGAAGTGTCTTAGTGGCCCCCTTGAACTAAATTTAATTTAAATGTGGCCCCCCATAGGAAGTGAGTTTGACACCCCTGCCATATATGCTTGGAAAGCTGTCTTTGCAGCTGTAAAGGTTAAAAAATTAATCTCTTAAAAATATTCTGCAGAAATTGATAAAATAGATTCTTTCACTCATCAGGGAAAGCTTCCTATTCAACATTGCGGTGATTGAGACCTCTGAAACTGCTCCAGATATATGAAACCAGTGGTGGGGCTGTAAAAGGAATCTGGACATTCTTTATACCATCTACAGTTCATAGCAGAGATGGATCCTAAGCAACACTCTAGATCCAAAAACCCAGACCTCCAGAGTGTCAAAATATGAAACCAGATCTGGACACAATTTGTTTAAATAGCTCACATATTCATAATGAGGAAAAACAGCAACCTAGATTTGAACACCCTCCAGTTTTGGCTTGTTCATATTTGGCGACTTGGGCTTATCTTGGTTACAAAAGTCTGTGTATGAGAATTCCTTCGTGCGCAGGAGATGGAAAAGTCAGACGAGATTCCATAAAGATAAAGAACTGTCATGCGGTTGGGCACATTTCTGTCATTTAAGCAACAATTCAACCTTAGAGCTGTGTGAAACTCTTAATTTTTGCTTTTTAGCAGCAAAACTGGCAAATTTCAACTGGTGAAAAGTCATTAATTTCATTGGCAGATTTTGTAATTTTCATCCCCCTCACTAATCGCGTAAAAATTGCAGATAAATGGATTTTCTGCCTGCGATTAAAAACAAACAAAAAACCCCAAACAAACTGGAAGCTAAAGGAATGGATGGGAAAGAGTTTTGACCTTCAAAAGTTTGATTTTTCAATTGTTTTGATGTATGCATGTGATTTTCTCCTCACGGCTCTACTTCAAAATATCAGTGAAAATTAAAAAAGGCCAGTATGAAGCTTAAGCAAATTCCACTTGTGGTTTCAAAGTTTCATGAAATCATTACAAATTGCTCAGCAGTGTCCTAGGCTCTCATTTAAATGTGCACAAGTGCATGCCTGCTTCACTTTACATGTGCACTATTGGATGTATATGTATAAATGCCTGATTTGGGCCAAAAAACAGAGCTAGATGCATATTGAGGAGTGTGCAAATAGAAACACACCTGCAAATAATACATTTTGCATCCACATCGGATTGGTGAATATCATGCTTCTGTGCATTCTAGAACTTGGTTTCATAAAAGCAGATTTTATGCTCCAGAAAGGAAGCATCAAGACAACACCTTAAAGAATAATTCAAGACTAATGTTGTCCTTAGCTCTATTATTCCAGGTACTTATGGTTTTCTGGAAATTCTAAAAAGTTTTCCTCTAAATTCTTAAATGCCCAGTTTGTTGAGTGGCTGAACATTTAGACACCTCTTTTTAGAACACAGATTTTCAGCTGAGATGATTTTGGAAAAAGTGAAGGGCCATTAAATTGTTACTGTTGGAAGAGGAGGAGGAGGTTAGTTTACATTTTGAAACTCCTAGCGTTTTAAAATATAAAATGGAAATAAAAAAACCCTAGGATGCTTTTTAAATATGTACCAGCTGCTTTTCAATATATTAATACAGGCTTTGGAGCTTATCTCTTGTTGTTAGATTGGGCTCATATTTACAGTGTGTGCTTCTCTTTGTCTTTTTAATCTGTCTCTCCTGGAACACACACTTTTATAGCAAAAGAGAGAAGAAGGCTTCCATATTAAATAGCCAAAGTAAAATGTTTACAAAAGAAGGCACTGCTTCTTTTTAAGTCAGCCTGATGTGTTTTGGGCCTTATACCTCACACACATATCGGATAGTGCACATGTAAAGTGGGCATACATTTCTGCTTATCTAAATGGGTGCCCAGGATACTGCTGAACATCAGGTCTCAAATATGGGTGTGGCTAATTGTAGTGGGTAGCGAGGAACATATGCCAAGTTACTACATATAGGCGTTACCCTTCTATCGGACCGGAATCCATGCATGGGATCTTTGTGTCTCAGATGATGTGGTGACAATTTGGCCATCATGATCTCATAAATGTTCTGTGCAAAAGACGTGTTTCCCTGTGGAAGAAGGATGTTACCTTCAAAATCTAGAAGATTTTAAAAGTAAGGGTCCCCCCCTGCCCCATATTTGCATCTTGCATCATTTTTGTGTGCATATATCTTTTTTAAAAACCCAAAACACATGGATAAAAGATCCTGGTTAATAAATAATTTGGCATTGTGACTCTTAGGTATTCTACGTAAATTTCATGTAAACACAGATCATTGGGAAAGTCTTAAAGACTTCCTGGAAAGAGTATGTCCTCAGCTGAGCTTTTGTTTAATTAATTAAGTGGCGCTCATTCACAAAGGAGAAGTCTGACTGTTGGGCTGACAAGGTAATGTTTTCAAAAGTGCATAAGCTTCATAGGAGCCGAAGTTAGGGCCAAATTTCAAATACGTATTTAGGTGCCTAACTTCCACTGAAATCCGTGGGAGTTAGGTATGTAAATACCTTTAAAAATCTGGATGTTAGTCTTATTGAAAATCAATAGGACTTTGGCTCCTAAGCAGTGGCGTACCAAGGGGAGGGCCAGGAGGGAGCCATGCCTCCGGGAGCCGGCCTGGAGGGGTGGGGACAGGCTGGTCCCATGCAGCGAAGAGGTCGGGGTGGGGGGACGGAGGCACAGTTGTCATGCTGCTTAGGGCAGGAGTGGCTCTTGGCCATGGTGCTAGACTCACGTGGGAGAGGGGTGGGGGGAAGAGGCGGGGCCATGAGGGGGGAGCAGCTGCTGTACTGCTTGGAGGCGGCTCCTGGCCAGCTGCTGTGAGTGTGTTGTGGGGGAAGAATGACTGGGTTATCCTTCCCCTGCATGGCCGAGTGCCACTGGATGCACTGCGGCTGGCCCCTCAACCGGCAACGGGGGGTGCAAATGCCAGCATTGTCCCCCAGGCGCTGGAGACCAACGGTACACCACTGCTCCTAAGCCACTTTTGAAAATAAGACACAGGCTCCTAATTCAGTTAGGCCTTGCAACGTGCCTAAATATCTATAAAAATCCAGGGCTTTAGGCACTTTTGAAAACACTTCCCATGATCTGAAGGGCTAGAATGAAGTCACTGGCTTTTTTCTTTTACACATATGAAACAAATGTGATTAAAAAGCTGTATTGCTAGCTGCTCTTGAAACACACAATAAATACAATGCAATCAGGGATAGTGGAATTTTCCCCATGGTAGTGTGCCATTGGGTTACAGCCTTGACCTAGATGTTTGAGAAAGTAATTTGGTCTCCATTCTCATTTAATCCTTGGCTTCTACTGAAACTGAACAACAATAGTGACAAGGTGTGACTAACTTTTTCACAAACATACCCTGAGTGCTGTTGCCTTCCACATTCTTTTCAAACCTGATTGCTCTCAAAGGGTTCAATGATAGATTTATCCAAGCTAGCACAAGAGCAGTTGACCACCTGCCTAATTGCACTCCAAAAGAATATGGCCAGGATTTTCAAAACTAGGCGACTTAAGTCAGGTTCCTATATCCAAATTTGGGCACCTCCATTTTTTCTGGATGGATTTTAAAAATGCTAAGGACCTGCAGCTCCCTACAGGATTTGTGACAGTTCAACATTTTGGAAAATCAGACCATCTTTATGGCCTTCTCCATCCTCCACTGTAGTTAATGAAAAAATTCCCATGGACCTTTGGGCTTCAGATCAGGCCCTTATTTGGATGCTTAAGTATGGATTTAGCACATCTTTAGGCACTGAAAATGTTGGCCTATGAGTCAAATTCTTTCGTGGTATAAATGGGTGCAGTTCCTCTGAAGTCACTCAAGTTGCACTTGGTTATGGAGTTGTTACAAGAAAACATAAATCAGTATTGTATTCAGAAAACTTAGCACTATGAAAGTGTGATTCTGACACATATGACTGATGTCTATTTATCTGGTCTTTTCAAAAGAAACCTTTAAGGGACTATCATTCGTTGGTAGATGTAAACTGACATCCATTCTTGCTCCATTGCTCAGATTACGGCTAGAAAGAATTAGAAACTGTTCTTGCAATTTTTTGTTTGGTAGTCCCCATCAGCACAACCACTGGTAGGATGAGCTTTTGAGGCTAGTGTGTGTCGACAAGTACAAAAAGGGTAAGACTACCTTCATGGGAGAGTTAAACCAATTAAGGAAACAGCAGCCAGTGAAACTAATATAAACAGGCTATTAGCTGATAGGCTTTGTTCCAATGGCTGTGTAAAGCAAAAGTCAATATAAATAGTGTAAGCATTGTAGAGGTAACACCAGCACTGCATGTTTATAAAAATAAAAAGAGGTGTTTACGCTGGTGAACTGTAAGATTTTCTTCTACTTCCTTTACTTCATCTGATACTTTTAAATAGAACACATTAAGCTCGCCAGGGGAATCTGGCCCTGACACAGCGTTGAGTTCCTCTTCATGAACTGAAAGCAATCTGTCTGACTGGGACATTGAGGACCAGTAATTTACTACCTCAGCTGTAATTTTAAATGCTCACCCACTGCAGGGATGGAAGCTTTCATTCTATAATTATAGAGGAATCAAAAGACTAGCACACTAATGTATTGAGCTACAATGCCCGCTATTTATAATAGTCACTTCTCAGCCAATATGTTTTTAATATGTCAGGATAGTATGGCTGTCAGAAACAATTCCTTTTTTTCCTCTGCAGTCTCCTTATAATGGCTTATGATTGGAAAATGTAAATATTTTTTAAAGCTTAGAGTTTTACAGTAAAAAAAAGGATGCTGTGAAATATATTAATTGCTCACCAAGCATTATCATCAGTCCCTTTTTTACTGTAAGGGTACAGGGGAAACATCAGAATAGGCAACCGACATGAGCAACAACGCACAACCATGCAGTGTGGTAAGGCTAAGTACCAGGTTTTCTTGGTGCACTGAGAGGCCTGATCCCACGGTCAAAGACAATGGGCTTTGGCTCCAGCCACAGCACAGCTTCCTAATTCAGAGCCACTGTTTGACCTGTGCTGTTTCTCTAATAAAATGCTTTTGTTACAGTTTTACAATAATCATTGAATGACTAATCTTGACCCCACACAGCTGGGTTTATGCAGCCAGTTGGCTTTCTGATAGTCAACCAGATTAGTCCATTCTACAGCTGGTCAAAATAGTCACTACACATATTTATTTTACCGTTAGGCCCTTTGCTGGTTACTGCATCATTCCTGAAAATACTAATTCCTTTCACTCTATTCTTTGTCTCTATAGACTGCAAGCTCTGTGGGGCATGCAGTGTCTCTTTCTGTGTATTAGTATAGTGCCTAGCATAATGGGACCTTGCTCTCAGCTGGGGTTTGAGTTGCTATCCCAGTACAAATAAACAGTAATAACAAGGGGAAACAGCTGGAAAAGCCCCACAATTAACCCCTTGTGATGCTGAGCTGCAGTGTCTAAACTGAGAAATCCTGGCCATTAATACACTAGATCAAAATTCAGTTGATTCAGTTTTCGCCAGCTCTCTGCAATGCTTCCATAGCCTAGCTCCTATTGAGCCCAATCCTAATTCAACAGAAAAAGGTTTTATAGCAGCATTGTGGTTCAGTGATCTGATAGCACCCCTTTAACTAGTTCCCCTGTATCAAAGATTGACTCCACTGAGCATTTTCAGAGAGAACACCAAAACACAGAGACGGTTTTCTTGAGCAGACTGCTAACATACCCTCACAATTCATCATTCTGAAAAAGAAACACACACGGTTTTTACTCGTCCACAGTCTGCCAGCAGACATTTATAGACTCTGAGCCACAGTTGCTGTCTGTGACTGTGTCCATTTATTTCTCCCTTTGTTAGTGTACTGAACTTGGAAAAGGTACAAAAAGTCTCTGACATGCTCATCCGTTCCATTTAGCATCACTGGGATGGCTTCCCTGTCAGAACAGACATGCCAATGAACAATGCTTCGTTATTTAGGACTGACTAGGTGCTTGGCGCTGTATGATAAACAAAACACAGTCTCTGCCCTAAAGAACTTACAGTCAGGAAGACACACAAATAGATGGTATCATCCTGTTATAGGCTGATTGTTGTTATGCTCCACTGTTCTGTAGGCTGGTTGCAACCTGAAGGAAATTATAGGGGCAGAGTCTTGCGTGCTGTTGTATTTTTTCCTTTTGCCCTATTTGCTCATTCTAATCTCTAATGCTATTGACTGCCGTGAAATTGTCTGCACATTGAATGCCAACAGTCTGACTACTTTTTGACACTCTAGGTCAACTTAATTGGTTTCTCATATACTAATTGTGGTATAAGTTGTCTTGTTGGGAGCAATATAAGCATATAAAAAGAAGAGAGTAAAAATTCTCAATAGCAGCAAGATCAGTGACACAAACATGAGAGCTTTTGCAGTTGAAAAAGGTATTTCCTTGTAAAAAGCTTCTTTCACTAGGAAAATGAAAATTCTTACTCTAGGGCAAATTCTTGAACATTCAGTTTTGCCCTTGGGGAATGCAAGAAGGGTATATATATGTGGGACTTGACATCACTGGGAGCAGTTAGGTCATTATTGAGGGCTTTGGAAAATCCTGTCCCACAGTATCTTGGCTTTCACTGCAAACAAGGAAAATTCCATACAGCCTTAGCCATGATAACGATATATGTTTGGTAGTGTCATTCTAGTCCTGATGGAGGTGTGTTCACAATGCAAAGCCACCCCATTGTGTGGCATCAATGGTGGACCCCCAAAGAGCCCCAGGACTGAGGAAGAAATAAGGTGCATTAATAGGTCTAAATGGAGAGACCAGGAGATTACTCAGGGTACGTCTACAGTGCCATAGCTGTGTCGGGCTCCACAGATCGATGCAGTGGGATCGATTGAACGGGCAGTGGAGACCTGCACAATCCGTGCTGGAAGTGCTCTCTGGCTGACACAGTAAATCCACCTCCTTGAAAAGATTAACGTTGTGTCGACAGGAGGGCATTTCCTGTCAATGCAGCACAGTGGAGACGCTGTGGTAAGGGATGCTAGCAAGTCGATGAGAGATACGCAAGTTTTAGTGCGTAGTTTGCCTATCTCCTGTCAACGATGTCGGCAGTGTAGACGAGGCCTTAGTTGCAAACTATGCTTAGCTTGAAGTACTGCAGCTAGTCCCTCATTTTCAGGTGCATTAAATTTTTCATTTAGCTAATGCGAAAGCTGCTGGGTTGACAACACTTCACAAGCTCTAGAGATTGAAGGCCTCCATTAGCTATGGAACAAGAAAACATGGTTAGCAGCCATGTGGTATTCTTCGCATTGCCCTGATAACTGTGCCTCACCCAGACCTGGAGGGATCACCCTTTAGGGAAAAAACCCTCACACTACAGTATTCAACAGAAATCATCTCTGAAGTAACACTGTTGCAAGCTGGGGTTCTTAGGACAACCAATGCTTCATACTGTAGTATCAGTGGGTTCTAAGAGTGAGGATGGATGTGGGAACCAGCAGCTGAAATAAAACCAACGTTCTCTTCTCAGCTGCTTATGTTAGGTTCTCAACTCCTCAGAGCAGCAATCTGTCATTTTAATTTTATCATGGTGCAATGTAAATTGTTCATTGAAATGGAGCCTTCCTATTTTTTCATCCATGAACATAAGAACATAAGAATGACCACACTGAATCTGAGCAATGGTCCATCTAGCCCCATATCCTGTCTTCTAACAGTGACTGGTACCAGATGTTTCAGAGGGAACGAACAGGGAAATTATGAAGTGATCCATCCCCTGTCATCCAGTCCCAGCTTCTGGCAGTCAGAGGCTATAGGGACACCCAGAACATGGAGCTGCATTCCTGACCATCTTGGCTAATAATGGATGGACCTAGACCACGAATATAACTAATTCTTTATTGAATCAAGTTATATTTTTGGCCTTTACAACTTCCCCTGGAAAAGAGTCTCACAGTGCGGCTGTGCTTTGTGTGAAGAAGTACTTCCTTATATTTGTTTGAAACCTCCTGTCTATTAATTTCAGCAGGTGACCACTGGCTCTTGTGTTCTGTGAAGTAAACACCACTTCCTTATTCAGTTTCTCCACACCATTCATGATTTATAGACCTCTAACTTATCCCCCTTAGTCATCTCTTTTCTAAACTGAACAGTCCAAGTCGTATTAATCTCTCCTCATATGGAAGCTGTTTCATACCCCTAATAATTTTTGTTGCCTTTCTCTGTACTTGTTCAATTTCTAATATATATTTTTTGGGGGGGGAGCAGGGGGAGGGGGAGCATGAGAGGGCACCAGAATTGCATGCAGTATTCAAAGTGTGGGCATATCGTGGATTTACATAGTGGCATTATGATATTTTCTGTTGGATTATCTATCCCTTTCCTAATAGTTCCTAATATTTTGTTAGCTTTTTTGACTGCTGTTGCACACTAAGCAGATGTTTTCAGTGAACAACCCACTATGACTGCAAGATCTCTTTCTTGATAACTGCTAATTTAGACCTCAACCATGATGACTATGTTAATGAGGACAACCAATGATTCTCTGACAGCATCTATTTTAAAGAACTTGAAGAAGACCCCACCTCACAATTTACCCAGGAATTTAAGGATATCATCAAATCCTTCCTCATACAACTTCAAGAGAAATTGTACAGATTCATTTCTCAGGAACCCACCCCGAAGGTGCCTTCTACATGATTCCCAAGATACACAAACAAGGGAACCCAGGAAGACCCATCATATGTGGCCATGGCACTCATACTGAAGGAATATCAGAACTCACAGAAATCATCCTAAAATCACTCACCACAAAAAGGGCCAGCTTCCTCCAGGACACAAATGACTTCCTCCAAAAACTCCACAATATTAAAAACCTCCCTCAGACTACCATCCCTGCCACCATGGATGTGTCCTCCCTATTTTCCAACAGCCCTCATAATGATGGCATAGTTGCTGGCCTCAAATATTTACAAGACTGTGGACAGCTCTCAGATAGCCACTCCAAACATGTCACCAAACTAATCCATTTCATCCTTACCCACAACAATTTTACATTCAACAACAAACACTTTGTCCAAACCATGGGAGTAGCCAGGGTAGTAAGATGGGCCCCCAATATGCCAGTCTCTTCATTGGCCACCTGAAGAAGAATTTCTGGACAAAAGCATCATGGAGTAAATGATATACCTGAGATACTTAGATGATATTTTCATCCTCTGAGGAGATGACTTGGACTCCCTCATAGATTTCCACTACAACTTTAATCACCACTTATCCACTAAACTCTCTTTGGAACACTCTCACACCTGCATCAACATCCTGGACATCACGATCAGCTTCAACTATGGAATCCTACAGACAATTATCTACAAGAAACCCACAAATAACCACACTTACCTTCATAAATGCAGCAACCACCTCAAACACAAGAAATCTGTTATCTACAGCCAGGCATTCAGATATCACAGAATATTCTCAGAGGAGAAAGTCCAGGATACATACATTAACTCTCAAAATCACCTTAATCAAACAAGGACACTCCACCAAAAAAGTAGATTGCATCATGGAATGGGCCACCCAAGAACCCTTCAACACAGAAATAAACCCCCCTCCAACTGCATACCCCTAGCCATCACCTACCACCCCAACACTGGAACTCCCATGGGCTATCATCAAACAACTACAACCCATACTCAGTGGGGACCCCATCCTGGAAGAAATCTTTCCTGAATCTCTTCTTGTGGCCTTCAAACAATCCCTCAACCTTTTCAAGCTCATCATCAGAAGCAAGCACCCCTCCAGACCAGGACACATCAATTCAAAGTGGCACCCGACCCTGCCAGAACAAGAAATGCAAAACCTGCAGACACATCTGTACTGCTACAATGTCAACACCCACACAAAACATAGGTTCTACAATGCTTATCACAACATATGGTGTAACTCATCCCGTGGACTCAATGCCCCAGTAGCAACTATGCAGGTGAAATGAGACAATCACAATGCTCTTGAATGAACTCACACAGTTAAATGATAAAAGACAAAAACATTACCTCATCTGTGGGTGAACACTTTTCACAAAATGAACCCTTTATATCTGACCTAGCAATCCTCATCATCAAAGGAAACCTGCACAACACCTTCAAAGATGAACCTGGGAACTTAAATTCATAACTTTGCTAGACACTAAAATATCGTGGACTGAATTGGATTTATGGCTTATCACAGCAATCTATAACCCTCTTGCAGCTTGCCCCCCCCACCTGCTCCTCTCCTTGTTTCCTCCCTGTAATTGGAGGGGTGTTAATGGGCACTTCACCTTGAATGGTCCCTTGAAATATGTGTTAACTACTTGTGCTGAACAATCTGTTCCACGGTATTTAGGAGAGACACTCTGAGCTAGTTTCTCAGCCCTGATCTACACTACAGAGTTATGTCGATGCAAGGCATCTTATGTTGACCTAACTCTGTAAGCATCTACACTAAAATGTCTCTCCCACCGATGTAGATCACCCGCTATACAACTTAATAACTGCACCACCATTAGAGGCGTAACACTTAGGTTTACGTACTTAGGTTGATGCAGTGTCAGCGTAGATGCTGCACTGCTTACATCAACTGTTGCTGGCTTTCAGAAACTGTCCCACAATGCCCCACACTGACAGTTAAAAGCAAGTGCTCCTGATGAAGATGTACACCACCAACACAAGGAGTTTAGGGTGGACATGCAAAAGTGAATTAGTTACTGCAGTGGCTGTATGTCGACATAGCTTAGGTTGACATAATCTTGTTGTATAGACATACCCTAAGACCTGAAGAGGAGCTCTGTGTAAGCTCAAAGGCTTGTCTCTCTCACTAACAGAAGCTGGTCCAATAAGATATATTACCTCACTCACCTTGCCTCTCTAATTTAGATCCCATCATTTTGTATGTATAGTTGGGATTATGTTTTCCAGTATGAATTACTTTGCATTTATCAACATTGAATTTCATCTGCCATTTTGTTGTCCAGTCCCCAGTTTTCTGAGATCCCTTTGTAATTTTTAAGAGTCTGCTTTGGATTTAACTATCTTGAGTAATTTTATATCAATTGCAAACTTTGCCACCTCACTGTTTATCCCTTTTTCCAGGTCCTTTATGAATATGTTGAACTGTACTGGACCCAATACAGATCATTGTGGCACCCTGCTATTTAACTCTCCCCATTGTGAAAAATACCATTTATTCCTCCCCTTTGTTTCCTATCTTTTAACCAGTGAGCCATGAGAGGACCTTACCTCTTATCTCATGACTGCTTACTTTGTTTAATAGACTTTGGTGAGATACTTTGTCAAACAGTTTCTGGAAGACCAAGTACACTAGATTGAGTGGATCACCCTTGTTCACATGTTTGTTGAACCCCGCAAAAGATTCTAATAGATTGGTGAGGCATGATTTCCCTTTACACAAGCCGTGTTGACTCTTACCCAACATATTGTATTTAGCTATGTGTTTGCTAATTCTGGTCTTTACTATAATTTCAACTATTTGCCTGGTACTGAAGTTAGGCTAACTGGCCAGTAATTGCCTGGTTCACCTCTGGAGCTTTTTTAAAATATCAGTATCACATTGGCTATCCTCCAGTCATCTAATACAGAGGTTCATTTATGTGATACTTTACATACCACAATTAGTGGTTCTGAATTCTATAATTGAGTTCCTTCAGAACTTATGGGTAAATACCATCGGATCCTGGTCAGATATTACTGTTTAATTTATCAATTTTTATCAAAAACCTCCTCTATTGAGATCTCATCTGGGACAGTTCCTCAGATTTGTCACTAAAAGGTATGGCTCAGGTATAAGAATCTCTCTCACATTTTCAGCAGTGAAGATTGATGCAAAAAATACGTTTAGCTTCTCTGCAATGACCTTGTCTTCCTTGAATGCTCCTTTAACACCTTGATTGTCCAGTGGCCCCACAGATTGTTTGCAGGCTTCCTGCTTCTGATGTACTAACAAAAACTAACAACAAACAAATTTGTCTTTTACTAGTTGCTCTACAAATTCTTTTCTGGCCTGCCTAATTATACTTTTACACTAGACTTGCCAGAATTTATGATCCTTTCTATTTTCCTCAATAGGATTTTACTTTCAGTTTTTAAAAGATGTCTTCTGGTCTCTAACTGCCTCTTTTACTCTGTTGCTTAGCCATGGTTGCAATTTTTGTTCCTCTTACCGTTTTTTTTTTTTATTTGGGGGCATACATTTAGTTTGAGCCTCTATTATGGCATTTTTAAAATGTTTCCATGCAGTTTGCAGGCATTTCACTCTTGAAACTATTCTTTTTAATTTCCATTTAACTAGCACTCTCATTTTTGTGTCATTCCCTTTTTTGAAGTTAAATGCTACTGTGGTATTTCTTTGGCATTTTTCTACCTACAAAGATGTTAAATGGAAATGAGCATCATATTGCGGGAGATAAAGATTTTAAAATACATTTTGTTCATACTAACTTTCTCTGATCTTCTTTTCTGTTATTTGACGACCTCCGTTTTGAAGGAATAAGGAACAGAATAGCTTCCAGCAGTTAGAAGTCTCACTCAAGAGTTTCACCTATAGAGTAAGTCATTGAGAACCTTAGCCTCTCCCCAGTCCACATATCCCAAGAGACTCCAGGTGCTATTTTATATTATGCTGTACATGGTCTCGAAGTAAGGGGATGGCAAATTCTTAATGGCAGCTGAAATCACTAATATCAGGGGACAACAGACAATACAAACAGGCCTAATTTTTCAAAAGTGTCCTGGAATTGGGAGCCTGGTTACCAGAGGGAGAATGTTTACTACTTTCTATAAATCAGGCTCTTTTAAGGATACTTAAATACTTAAATGCTTGATACTCAAATATGCAGACATCCCAAATCACTAGTCACTTTGATCATCTTGGCCTAATTCTACATTACAATATAGTTTAGGCTCCAATCCTACAAGCTGCTGTTTGAGGGCAGAGCTGTGTTTCTAGCCGTAGCAGTTTGCATTATAGGGACTTTAATTAGGAGCCACACAGCCCATTCTGCTGTTGGACAAGCTGACTAAATCCCTGGAATGCTCTTGCTTATAAGGTATGTGACATAGGAGGTGGATGTGGAAATCTCACACTCCACTATGGCAGCAATGACTAAGTTTAATGCCCTATCAGTACTGAGCATCACACCCAGCTAGTGAACACTAACGTGGCTCCATCAAAATTGACAAAACATGACCTAATACCCCATCAAAAGCCAAGCTTCTGCTGTATAAATGGCACATACAAGTGGCTGACTCTGGATACATCATTTACTTTCCACTAGTTATTGATGACCCTTCACAGCTCACTTTTGGCTCTGCTTCACTGCGGTCATCCATTTATCGGGCAATGATGTCTCAGAGTCAGACCTTTCTGTAGTCTCTCTCTTCAATGTTCAGAGGTTTTCTGTTTCTAAAGGTAGACATTATTTTAAGTGTAATGGAATTGAATCATATAGACACTACCACTTAACCACGCTATACTGCTATTTATCTATAATTATGCCATCAAAAGGGTGTTTACAAATTAAAACCACTGAAATAATTTATATAGGCAGCATTAGATACTGAATATAAATAACTTGGAGACTACAAAAGGCTTTTGTTTCCTTATGAAAGAGGGGACTATTGATCAGAATGAAGGGAGTCAGCAATGTGGCATCTTGGCTATTAATAACACAGATGCACATCAAACCTATTATAAAATCTGACTTCCTTCGTTTTTTTGCCTTTCTATTTTTTTAACACCATATACTTTTTGTTTAACAAATTGTTCTCAATATGACGTATTCACAATAAGCCCATAAGCACAAACTGAAACACAATTTCCTGCTAGCTTCAGTAGAAATACATTAATCCACTGGATATTTCCCAGGACAATATTATCTCTCATGTGCAGGCTATATTTCTCTCATTTGGCTGCAAAAGGAAGGGGAAAAAACCATAGAAATTTTGTTTGAAAAGTGACACAAGAAAGTCATAGGTAAACTGCCTCCTGCTCATGTGAAGACTTTATATTTTACTATATTTCACAATACATCATTATATTTAATAAATATCCTGGACACATGACAATGGAATAAAAATAAATAAAGGAAAGCAGGCAAGTTAGCCTGGTGCACTCCTGATTGCTTTGAAATGCCACTGTCATCTGTTATTGTCTTGTATCACAGGGTAGGAAACCTTCCTGATGGGGGAGGATACCTCTAAACACAGACCAGAAGGCATGTATATTTTAAAGACCCACTGCCATTTTTCACTCATGGACTTGCAAGGCCATATATGCTACCACGCTATATAAAGGCATGACATTAAATGATACCAGACTCTTGCTAGAGGTGCTTGATTGCTGGCCTCCTATGAGCCACAAGGCTAAAACACTAACTTGTTCTTTGTTGTACTGTCAGCTTGTCATGAAAAATGCTTTGATTTAAAATAAAATACAAAAATCAAACCTCTTCACGATAGGTGGTAGATTTAAAAAAAAAAGAACTTGTTAACGTGTACAAATGAGGCAGAATTTTTGGGGGAAAGGCAGTGTCCCTATTGAATTTATTGAATTTAGGCAGCTGGGTGAGAGCTGATCTTTGAGATTAAGGCAATGGACAATGATCTGGCCATGGAGAGCAGCATTCATACTTCATTTGGATAGAAATATGGACCTTCCCTCCCTGCCCACCCTCAGCGTTACCAATATGTCTCAGCAACATGAAATGTTTTAGGAGCCCTGGCAGGGAGCTATAACAATTTTCTCTTTTTCGAACCTCTGGAGTGCAATGCTCTTGGCGTGCCCAAGGCCACGTCGAATAGGGTGGAATTTTCAGAGAAGTGATGGAAGCAGTAAGATTTATCTGTACAGCAATATACCAAATGGATATATCATCTTGAATATATTTCTAGGGATATTCTGAGGAAGTGCAGCATGACTTGTCTTGTAGTAGCCGTCTCTCTATATTTATGGATACTGTGGTGGAAAGGTAGAGAGAAAACCATTACAGTGGGATGGTGGAAGGAAGGAGGGGGCAAGAGCGGGGAATCCTAATACTCATACACTTCGGTGGCTGAAAACAATAGGATGGAAGTCTCATGAATGAACAGACTCTTTGGGGTGGTTTCTGCTTCCCGTTAGGTGGAAATGTTGCAAGAAGAAGCTCTTTCCCTCAAACCTTATGCATTCCTGCTTTGGGCCCCAGCAAGACTCTAGCTGAGCTGTGGCAGCAAACGAAATAAGGGATGGAGGGAGGGGAATAGATAGCTGACCCCTTTCATGGCCCACAGAAAGGTCTGTTTTGTTTTCACATACCCAGGCTGGATGCAGTGTGGAGTCATATCACTCCTAAGGAAGCATTTGGTAGCACGAAGCCTCCTGGAGTTATTTAGTATTCCTGCTCAAGATGGTATACTGTGCTTCCTTCTTTATGCCCTTCTGTGTGTTGGAGGGGTAGGGTGGGGACATGGTCTTGACTCTGAGACTGATTGTGCCTGGCCCACGTAGGCTAAATCTACACTTGGAGCTAAAGGTACGATTCCCAGCTTGCACCGACACTTGTGCTAACGCTCATCAATCTACCACACTAAAAATAGTAGTACAGCTGCAGTAGCATGGGCATGGATGACCAGTGGCATAGGGTAGCTGCCCAGTGTACAAACCTGCCTGAACCTCATTGGTATGGATGTCTGTGTGAGCTGGGAGTTACACCCCTAGCTCCAGGAGTACATTTAGCCATACATGGGCCAGTGTCGATGCAGTTTGGGGGAGGGAGGTGAGGGGATGGAACAAGGGGGCACAGAAAATGTAGAAGAAAAGCACTTTTCTGTCCCCTATACACTTAGCTCAAGGGTCAAGTGCAAGCTAACCCTTTGGTTCTAAGGTTGAAGGCTTGGGATAGTCCATATGTTACTCAAACACACGGAACCATCTTTATTAATATTATTACACACCCCTCTCCTGCCCTTTTTTAACATGATTAAGATTTCTCAAACAAAAAGCATGATCCCTGGCTTCTGATGAGTGCATTGATGTTTTCCAACTTACCCTCACAGGTATTTTAGTGGAGTAGTAAATCTCTTATTCACTAGAGAATAAAACATCCCAAGTAAGTTCCCTTGCCATTGCTAAAATGAAAAGTAAAAATCCCTAATTTCACAGAAGATCCACAGCCAGAAATGTATTAGCTGAGATATATCCAAGAACTTTTGCTGTAAAAAAGGATCAGAGCAGTCACTAAACATGGTCCTGATCCTGGAATGACTTCAGTGGGGCTATGGGTGGCCTCAGGGGTCTTCCCACACTTGGGCAGTTGCAGGATCAAGGCCTAAAGCAGGAGGAGACAAGCACTTGGAAGCTAATGATCTGATTTTCAGAGGTGCTGAGCCCTCTGACCTCAGTAGGAGTCACGGACACTCAGCATGTCTGAAAATCAGGCCCCAAGACTGTAAGGTTTGATTTGGAATCACATCAGTCACATGAATGCCCATGGCTGGCAGGTAAAGAGGATCTGTCCTTGGAATAGGAAGAGCAGACCTTGGCAGACCAGAGGGAAGGAACGAATAAAACAGATGGAAGGAAATTAATTAAATAAAAACAGATTAGACCTTTTAAATTATATTGTTTTTAATATTTATGATGCAAAAAAGCCCTGCCATCCTCAATCAGCTCTATATCCATCTCTACATGTGACCTTCACAGCATAAACTATGTAGTTTATTTGGCCTGAAAGATTCTTCTGTCTTTTCATAGATGTTTTAAGAAAACCAAGACACTGCATTTTTAATCGCATTGTAAAATGATCCTCAGTGATATGAAACAGTAATATTTGTTCATAGCACATGACTGGATCAGGTAGCCAATGATCTGTATCTGGGTTGCTACAGCGTGATATATTATAGTTCCCATAATTTGCTGCAGGCAGAAATCTTAATTAAGGCCTTTCCTAAAGAGTGACCTTCAGGGATTGCATTACAGAATTGGTGTAAAAATAGACAAATGCCCTAACAGCATTAGTGGAGCTGCGGAACAGTGTGAAATATATATTTTCTCTCAAAGATTATTATTTGCTGCTATTATCAAGTGAGTTGCAGGGTACCTTCAGCAATCGATTAGTTTTAAAACATTTAGGGGTAGGCTTTTAGCACAACGCACAGGACTTGGACACACAGCTCCCAATAAATTTTTAATGGAAGTTGTGCGTCCAATGTGAAGCGTTGAAAATATACTCCCTGCTGCTCTATTCATCACTTTTATCCATGCACATGTATCTTCATTGTTAGGGATCTCTCTAATTATCTAGCCACATGTGTTGTCTGCCCAACATTCATCAATAATCCTCATACACAGAACATAGTGGCATCTGGGCGGGTTTGGCTAGGCAAAAAAGAAATTTGTGAGTGAATTTAAAAATAATGAAAGTAAAGGGCTAATAGCCATGGCTAGAACCAGGCATAGTGCTGGCAGATGGTATACAAGCTTCTCTCTTCAGCTTTGCCAATGCACCTCATTCCTGAGCTGCAATACCCCATGATGTCAGACTTGGGCCTTTTTTCCTCACCAGAAATTGCCAGTATGTTTCATGGATCTGTGATGTGAGCACACAGGGACTATGTTGAGTCCACAAATCTCATTTTTTAACTTGTGATCTGCCTCGATCTTTACGGAAAGCAGAAAAGCGCGCTGAGTCACTGCACCCGTAGCCTCAAAGTGGCTCATGTCTGGTGCTTCACTGTGCATTTCCAACACAGGCCTCAGTACTGTCTGATGAGGGTGATATTTCTGATGCTCTAAAAACTGCTAGCTCATCACCCTCAGCTGAGCACTCCTAATGCCAGGCCAAGGGGCATAGACATGCGGAGATAAGGAAAGCTGATTTCCGTTGCCACTAGTTACATAAGCCCCTTAAATTTTGAAGATGAAAAAAAACTTTTTAAAAGCTTTAGACATGAGTTCTCCCCACCCAGCTCCACAATAAGGCTTTTCTTCATGGACAGAGTTGAACTGAAATAGCTGGCAGAGCTCAGAGAGACCGCTTGTCAGAGACAGAGCTTTTGTCTGCTTTTGTGACAGGAAGAAGAGCCTTGGCTTTTTTAAAAGCTGAACCCTACTGTGAGAAACACACACCTGATCCTCAGCTGGGCAAAAGTGGCATCGTTTCACTGGCATGAATAGCATGCTGCCCGTTTACAACAGCTAAGGGTCTGCCCTGAATAGCATAGAGCAACATAGCCCATTTCAGCAGGGTACTTACGCATTAACTTTAAACATGTGAGTGCACATACTATATTGGGCCCATTCAACTCAATGTGTCTTTTGTACACAGCTCTAAATATATAGTACTTCTTAGCACAGAAATGGCTTGTTGGACTGTACTGCCCTAATCCTTAGAGTACAAGGTGTCCGAACTGGTTTGCTCTATCTCTGTGTTAACCTCACATGGCACACAACGTAACTCAGTCATGGAAGCAGCCGTGTAGTGGTTAGAGCAAGGAAACAAGCGGATTTCTGGTTTCTGTTCCCAGCTCTTCCAGTGACCTGCTGTGTGAGCTTAGGAAAATTACCTCATCTCCCTGCACCCATTTCCCCATCTATAAAACTGGGATAACGTTGCTGCACTCAAATGGGTGGTGGAAGGCTTCGTTCTTAATGCTTGCCAAGGGCTTTAAGAAGCTCAGCTGAAAGGTGCTATACAATTGCAAAGCACTGATATTAGTACTCTTTCTTCCTGAACCATCACAACACTAAATATAGCCAGCTATTGGTCCAGTAAATCATGAGGGGAAAACCAAGCTCCAAGCATACCAGTTCACAACTGGGTCTTACCCCTGCACCCATTTCTCCCACTTTGCAGAGCCATTCTGTTTGCATGTTAAGTGGAGAACCCTGCCATGTTACCATATCAGCTGCTCTCACATGATCCAGAACTACTTCTGAGTCCCTGTATCTCTTGCATTAGATCATTTTCCCATTGCATCCTCTGGGAAAAAACGACAATAAGGGGGAGTCAGCTCACCTACAGCCCTACATTTATCTGGTGTGACAATAGTCTAGTATATGAAATAATCCGGATTGAATCATTTGCCATGCTGGCATCAGAACTACTCAGCTTTACTCACTGGCTCTCTCACCCAAACTATGACCCTGCTAATATAGTAACACAAGCAGGAGCTGTTACTGTTCAGAGTCTGCAGAGATGCCCCTGCAGCAACCATTAGCTTTTCAAGGGTTTATAGTTTGGATCTGGGTTTTTTATTAGTGCTTGGACTTCCCTCGTTGCACAAACAATGGGTTATTGTACCTGAGTTCCTAAGCCACAGAAATCAGCTTGGAACAGAAGGCTGAAGGTTGGCATTGCATTTTATTGATGAGAAAAAATATTTGGATGGATAGTCCACTCAGAACCAATGTCAAAGGCTCAAAGTATACTCAAAATATTTACTCCCTGCCCACAAAATTCAGCCCTTCCTGCCTGAGTGATGATAAATTTGGGGATTCAAAGGCTCCTTACAGAGGAAGAATGGTCTTGCAGTTACACCATTGGATTGAGATTCAGAAGTGGGTTCAGTTCCTGGCCCTGAGGGTAACATTTTCATAAATGTCAAAGTGATTGGAAAGCCTCAGTCTCATTTTCAAAAGTGCCTAAATCCTTCTGGAGCCTGTTGGCTTTCAATGAAGCATAGGCTCATAATTGCCTATGTCAATTGTGAAAATGGGGCTAGGCGTTTTGAAATCGTTACCCCATAACTCTCTGTGCCTCAGTTCCCCATGTGTAAAGTGGGGATACTAGTACTGCCTTTCCCCCAACCTTTGTCTTGTCTATTTAGATTGTAAACTCTCTGGCCAAGGACTGTCACTTACTATATGTTTGTATGGTGCCTACCACAGTGGGGCCCCAACCGCAGGGCATCAATGTGCTTTCAGACACAGGTGAGAGTGAGGACAATTAACCATCAGGGACAGAAATCCATCACCATTGAAGTCAGGAATGACTCCTGGAGACAATCTAATTTTAGAATTTCCTCTCTCCCTATCTGCATGTCTTGCGCCTATGAGGCAGAATGCAGATGCTGGAGGTTCCACATTGCTAAGACCACAGGATGCTGTTCCAGAGTCAGAACTTCATGTATCCTATTGGACCACCTGTCTGACTATTGCTGTGTGGGAAGAATTGCTCATCCGTCCATCCTGCATGGAGAAAGCAATCAGAAAAAAATAAAATTTCTGTTTTCTGGATGCCACTGTGCACTCCATTACTTAGAGCAAGACAAGTGGAGCTGAGCAGCATGTTATTTTTGTAGCTGCCTATCTCTGAGGTATAAAACATTATATTTACTACTATAGACCATCTATAGATTAGGCTTCAATAGGGAAAATAGAACAAGATTTAATTTTTATTTTAATTATAGTTTTACTTCAAACATCTATTTTTCCCCCAGTACAAGCAGACCTGAGAAATCTTGTAGAGATCAACAAAGCCACATACAAACGGCAAGCATGTGTCTCGTGGTGGGACTCAGCTTTATATTTAATCTGCTACTTTTGATGGAAATAGCATTCTAATTCCTACAGCCTGTTTACTTTTAAATCAACAAATATTTACTGCGCACTGCATGTTTAAAGGATACAATTATTAGTGCACCTTTGTTTGATTACCAGTGACACAGTAATAATACTATGAACTACTGTAAATGAAAATAACCCTTTGTTCTCATTTTTCTTATCTACAGACTCTAACAGCACTCATGGGGACAATAACCTATGAAATAGATTAAAAGCCTGTTAAATGCTCTTTTCAGTCTGGCACACCACCAAACCCTAGGTTGCCCTTAAGCTCTGTTTCCTTTTAAATATGGCAAATTTACTATAGCCATGTGACAACAGTAATGTGCAATTTTAGAGTGATTAAATAATGACAAAATTATGATGTTATTAGCTTTATAAACTGATCTGTGTTCTCTCATCAGTGAAGAATACTGCGTACTACCAAAGATGCCAAAAAGTATGGGTCTAGTTTACAGATTGCCCCTTTCATACCAGTATAGACTTTAAACAAAATTTAATATGTGCTAGCATTTTTCTGCATGGGTAGCTGTGTTCATCCATCATTTTATCATCAGTGGATTTTGATTAGCAGTAAAATAATTGTTTCATTTTAGCCATAATTTATACCTTATGGCTGGCTGGGAAAATTGCTCTTCTGCGCAAGTGTTAGAAATGGACAATCTGACTTCCGTGGAACCTGCCTGCAGGCTTATACGCTGACATTGCATTTGAAAAGCTATGAGCTGTAATGTATATTTTAAACATGATTACCATCTGAACACTGATCAGCTGGAAGGATGAAACCTGTGGTCAACCCTTAACGCACTAACCTGTCATTCCCAGATGTGACATGACCTAGGACCAACTCTGACCCTCTAACAGAAAAACCCATAGCCAGAGGGGACAAAGGAGTCAGCAACCTTGACCCACAGGAGTTCCCCAACTATTGTGATTTCATGATGGAGGCTTTTGTTGGGAGAAAGGGATAGGAAGAAAAGTTAGAACACAGCTTCCTATTCCCACACTGCCTAGGAAACTATGAGAAAAGGAAGCCTTAGCCTCATGGAGACAGAGGCAGTAATGTAGGGGACCGGCATGGGGGACTCTCCATGTTGCTCTGCTGGCTCCACTACCAACTGGCAGCATGGCTCCTGAAGGAGACACAATGCCAATGGCTGAGTCCTCCCAAAGTCATGATAGCAGCAGCTGTCGGGGTATCCTAGCTGGAATTAATGGTGCCTGCCATACTGTTAAATTCCAGTGGGGTTTCCAGATGGAACTCTGGGGGGCAGCAGGGGACAGTGCTGTGTATAGTGGTTGGTCCCCTGCTCCACCTCCAGCAACCACCAGCCTTGCTCCCAAAATTCGTTAGTTCAGACTCTGTGAGGCTCTGGGGGGAAAAATATGTATTTTTTTAACCTGACATTTTTAGTTATGTATTTTTTCTAACTAGAAAAAAAATTGGTCCACATTGCTCCACCAAAAAATGCAGACCAACTTCAGAACTGATTGAAGATACAAAAAGGAGTCAATTTTTTTTCAAGGTTTTTGCTGAAAATAAAAATTACACTGAAAAACCAAAAGTGGAAAATCTCAACCAGTTCTAGTTTTGAGGAACAGTAGCCATAGAAGCAGACCTCCCTACTTTCCACGTGTGAGGCCCATCCATTCATGGTAGCAGAAAGGATAATTGGGGCCCAACAAAACACACTATAAGAAATAATATCACCCACCTGGACTTTAGAAGGCTGTCTGTGGTGAAAGCTCCTGCCTCTTTGCTATCTTATTCAAGACTCCAACAAACTTTGGGGAAGTAGGAATTCACCCAGGACTCAGACCTACTCTAGCAGCATAGACAACCACTGTGTCACTGAAAAGAATAATTAATGGGAGGATTACATAAACCTGTGGTGCTTAAAGGAACTCTCTCCCCATCAGTAACAGTCTCTTCTTCCCTGCCAGCCTCGTCCCTGAGTCACAGAATCATAGAATCATAGAATATTAGAGTTGGAAGGGACCTCAGGAGGTCATCTAGTCCAACCCTGTACTCAAAGCAGGACTATCCTCAGCTAAATTAATCCTAGGCATCTTCTATAAGTGCTTTGACCACGACAGTCGAACCCTTATATTAGAATCCTAAACTTATTTTAGAAAACTTTGGGTTTTGCTATTTAATAAAATAGTTTTGGTTTTTTTATTTTTTTTTTAAACCTCTACTTTGTATTCCTCCTGGCTTCCCACTGATCTGTGATACTCCTCCACACACTTTTCATTTTCCTCTCCCTTTATCCCCACATCTATATTTAACAAATGATTTTTATCATGTAAATTGACCTGATTCACCTTTCCGGTGTTAACTCCTAACATGATGCAGTGAAGAAACAAAAACAACGCTTTAAAATCTGTATATTATTTATAGTGCTACTTCAAGCCAGCATATATTGTTATGTTGTGTTGTCTGCTGCAAATAGTTTTATTGCACACAGACTTTAAATGTAACAGACATTGAGAAGGAAGGCGAGAGTGTTCCACACCCACGCTGCTGCCGTCTATTAACCACAACAGTGATGTGAAGCTAAATTAACTAATGATTTTACTGCGAACCTCAGCTAGAAGACAGCATAAAAATGCAAAGCTTTATCATCAGCAACTAAGTCCTGGCATCTGAAAGGAGGAAACACACATGTATTTGGTTTGTAACACTCCCCAGCCTTCTTCATTCACAGCATCTGTGGGGATGGTGCTTTAGCCTGCTTTGGAGCCATGTTCTTTCTGGTTTTGTTTATCATCTCACAAGAGGAAGTGATTTTGGTTGAACTTATTTTATAGGTTAGTTAGTGTTTCTGGCCAATGCAAATGAAGGATTTGGTCTACACTAGCACAATGAATGAATGAGTTTTAACCAACTACTAAAATCTACCTATTAATCCATTTACCCAGGCAACTGAATGTGCCTCATCACTGTAGTATCCAGGTACCTAACATAAAATAAATGTCTCTCACTCTAAATTAACTTTGGGCAAAATGTATTATTGGTGCCAACTTATTTACATTAAAATAATAACCATATTTTCCCTAAATTTGTCATTTGGAAAATATATTTATTCTTTTATTGTAAACACATTGACAGTAATAAGACTGAATTATTTTAAGTGGCATGCATTTACATTTAAATTGTTAGAAAATTAGCACAGAAAAAAATGGCTTTTATTCCTTATAGCCATTTATTGCCATTCAAAAGAGAAAGAAAGTTGTAGCCTCAAAAATATGACTGCAATACAACCGAAGCAAACAAACAGACAAGTATAATAGAGGAATAAAATATATTATAATAAAAACGGTAGAAGAAAAGCTGCTCAGTGAGTTCTACGAAAAGAAAGAGCACTCCTATTTTATAAACACCTCGCAAAACTACATTCCCCGACCATTTTGAAATCACTGTCAGAGAATTGTACCTTTTTGAAAAGCACAAGTATGGTAGCATTAATTCAGATTGTCATTAGAATGGAAACAGGATGACAATTTTAAGATTTCATTAAAGCCCTGTGAACCCGATCTAAAGCCATTTGGAGTCAACAAAGGGACCCCCATTCTTCTGTGGAGTGCCCTCAACTCTCCCATTGAAGTCAGCTGGGCCTCAGGATCAAACCCCACAGAAAAGATGGTGGAGGTACAGTACTCCTCTGAAGATATCAACTATTTGTTGGATGTATAGAAATTGATTTAATGGATGGATCATCCAGCAACAGTCATTTAAAAGAAAACCCCAATAGCGACAGGTTCGCAAATTCAGTTCCTGTGGAAAGCCAAGATTTTCTTGTTTACGAGACAGATGGCAACGCTGTTGGATGACATAAGTTGCCTCAGAGCAGAGTTCTCCATACAGTAACCATTGTTACAGTGGCATATGTTGGGTTAATTCAAGCTGGTTATACTGAACCCAGCACTTTGATATGCCAGTGATGGGTACCTTAGAATCCGGACCTCTGATACTTCCCTTCTTTACATGGGAAACTTTGATTAAGGGAACTCTTCAAGCAATAGTGTGCATATGTGGATATTATTTGCATTAGAATTTTGATTAATATTTATGTATTTCTGGAAATCAACATTTTTAGAAGGAAACTTGATTTATGACTAACAACAAAGGAAATAAAATGCCAAACTGGAAGAAGAGTGTTAACCCGAGCCCTTGTGAGCTGAAAACAAACTGAGTGACACTAATTTAGCCTTACTATCAGCACCTTTCTACAGATGCTAAAAGAATCATTTGTTGTTAAAAATCCACGACCACTTAGAGGCTTTAGGGTTGTCAGTGCACTGTATTCCATGACTACTTTAACTTCATGCAGTACTGGGTTAGAACCCAGATCCTCCTACTCCAAAAATCCCAGGCCCCTACCAGGGGTGTAGCCAGAAGTGATTTTTTGTCAGGGTCTGTGATTCACTGAGGTGGACCTGGGCCACTTCCTGCTTCCAGTCATGTGACCATTCAAAAGAGAAAGTTGTAGCCTAAAAATATGATTGCAATTCAACCCAAGCAAACGGACAGACAAGTATAATAGAGGAATAAAATATATAATAATAAAAACTGTCTAAGAAAAGCTGCTCAGTGAATTCTATGAAAAGAAAGCAGCACTCCTGTTTAATAAACACTTCTTGGGCCGAGAAACTAAGCTGCCGGACGCTCCAGTTACCTTGGCAACTGGAGCTTTGGGCAGCTTAGTGATTCTCCGCTGGTCACTTCCCAAACTTTCTGCTTCCATCCACGCCACTGGAAACAGGAAGTTCAGGTGGTGATTGGCCGAAAGCTGTCTGATGCCCCAGGGTAGCTTAAGCAGAGCGTTGGCAGCAGAAGCAACAGATTGAATGGGCCTGCTTTGTCCCTGGTCCCTACTACACGAGCTAAGGCAAGCCTCTAGTAGCAAAGTGTCTATGACGCACAGCTGAGCAGTTCTAACTACAAAGGTGAGCACTCCAAATAGAATAACTAGCCTCTGACAACCATTTATGGACCACGACAGCAGGAGTCCTCAGCAAACTGCAACTGCTGCAGTGGGCACTGGCCATGCAACAGCTATTCTGTGCTTAATAGCTAGTGCACTGGTGTGATGTGCTTGTGTTAGTCTAGTCTACCTAAAAGACAACTAGTATTTTGCATTACCTGGAACTTGACCATCAGTAGCATCAAGAGCAAACGCTTGGCAAAAGGGCAAACGCTTGACAAAACACTTGACAAAATGTGCTGCTGTAATCTAGCTTGGAGGTGAAAAAAGCTATCATAATTGTTGGAATGTCCAAATCTGAGAGGAAATTCTGCAACCCCTCAACCATCCTTTGAGGAAAATAGTCCCTAATATTGTGCATTCTTGCAATGGCATACTTTGTGGATGCTAATTTCTGTCACCATGACAGGAAAGAAAAGGCCCAGCACCTCTAGTTGACAGATGACCTTTAGCTGACAAAAGCTATGCTAGGTTTATTTCTGAGCGGAGGAAAACAAAACGAGGCTTAATATGATTTGTAAAGGCCACAAACATACTGTCCTGGGGACTTTTAGTGCAGGGCCTTTTTACTCACAGACTGTAGCAAAAGCCAGTCTTGTAATACTCCCTGAAAAACAGAGAAATAAATTGGTGTCATTTCAGTGGATTAGCAATGCCACATCAGCGACGGCAACTTTCCACTGTGTCGTGAACTTTGCTGCTGCCGCCATTCCCATTCCCCATTGCATTGCAAGTGTTACAGGCATTATACTTTACAAACAAATAACAACACAATCAAAGACAATGCAAGACTGTTTATAACGGATCTTGAAAAATGAAGGGTAAAATGTTGATTCAAAACACACACAAGAGGAAGGACGATCTGTCAGTGAACATTGCTGCCAGGCTTCTTTGTGTAGCATCAACACCATATGGTGCCGCAATAATTTTCCTTAAACACACTATTCCACTGATGTCTTTATTTGCACTGAAGCAGATTACAAGTGGATCCCAACTTCTGTATTTTCTGAAATACAAGGCCAGACAGATGTATTTGAACTGAAATCACGGGAGCTATGCTGAGTAACACCTGAGGAGGATATAGCCCAGAGTCTTTATGTGAGATAGCACGGTGTACTGACTAACGCCTATGACTGGCATGTTTTAGCCCTGATTCTCTCAAAGACTCAGTTGATAAGTTATTTAAGGCTTGATTTTTCAAAGGGTGCCATTGGACTTAAGTTGGAGTTCCAGGTGCTCAGCAGCTTTAAAAATCAGACATTAAAGCGCTCAATATTTCAGTTCCCCCATTTATGATGGAAATAGCAATACTTAGCTTTTTGAAACCACTTAAGAGCCCAGAACAAGAAGCACTAAAGATATGAACCGTAGTATTATTGCTATACAATCAATGCAAGATGACGTGAGCAGGATTCAAAATCAGATATGAAACTTGAAATTTGCCAAGTTTTTTTGAAATTCCATTTCAGCAAATATACAACCCAGAATTGTAAAAGGTAAGAAAAGTCTTTTGGGCTGGAAGGAAAAACTAAACTCAGTGGGGACCAAATCCCAGGCCAGGGCATTCAGAGATGAACTAAAATATGCAACTGTCTGTTATGATGTGTCAGCACATCCTTTGCTGCAGAATAAAGAGTTTAATAGCTTCATGGATTCCATGGCCAGAATGGGACCATTGTGATAATCTAGTTTGACCTCCTGTGTAACACAGGCCATAGAACATCCCCAGTATACTTCCTAAAGAGTCTATATCCTTTGGGAAAACATACAATCTTGATTAAAAATGGTCAGGGATGGAGAATCCATGATGATCCTTGGTAAGTTGTTCCAATGGTTAATTGCTGTCACTGTTAAAAATGTATGCCTTCTTTCCAGTCTGACTTTACCTACCTTCTACTTCCAGCCGTTGGATCATGTTATGCCTTTCTCTGCTAGACTGAAGAGTCTATTAGCAAACATCTTTTCACCACATAGATACTCATAGACTACAACTTTCTCTTTTGGCTGTGTCTACACTGCATGTTTTTTGTGGTGGTGTGTAGAGTATGTACTAGGATAGCCCTTCTGGCATGGGTTTAAGTAGAGGCATGGCTTAGATGAATAGAGTACTGACACACCTGGGATGTGGACCTATACCAGAGTACATACCCTATATGGCTCTTTACTAGTGCGCGCTGTACCTTCCTGTCTAGACTGCTATCTTTAGTCATGTAATGTTCTGCTGCCTCTCAGCTGCTGGTCTCTTCCCACTGCAGGACAAGAATCTGGCAGTAGTGATAAGCTCTGGCAAAAGGAAGACAGAGTGGAAAGGCTCTGGCAGTGCTTCCCTGCTAGAACTCCCCTCACCCCCATCACACCAGAGATTTTCACTGACATGTTACTACACACTGCAGTGTAGATGCAGCTACTTTTCACTGTGGTAGGTCACTACACGTATCCACACCGCAGCCTTTTTTAAGCTAACCAGACTAAGCTCCTGGCTTCTCTCACTATAAAGCAGGGTTTCTAATCCTTCAACCATTCTCAGATCTCTCCCTGGACCCTCTTCACTTTATCAACATCCTCCTTGAATTGTTGGCACCACAACTGGACTGCATTCCATAAGCAAACACAGCAGTAATATAACCTCTCTACTGCTACTCAAGATTCCCCTGATATGTACCCAAGGATTGCCTTAGCCTCTTTGGCCATAGAATCACCCTGGGAGCTCATGTTCAGCTGATTAGCCACCCAACCCCACCCAAACATTTTCAGAGTCATTACTTCTCCTATCATTTAAGTATGGCCATTCTTTCTTCCTAGATATATACATTTACATTTATCGATATTAAAACATGTATTGATTGCCAAGCAATCCAGATTGCTCTGAATCAAAGACTTGTCCTCTTCATTATTTACCACTCCCCCAATTTTTGTGTCATCTGCACAAAATAGATACCCCACATTACATATAGGGGCTCTGAAGCTTGTTGGAGAAAGGAGCTAGGGTTCAATGTTTTGCCAGTAAGCCTGTTAGGGCTGGAAAAGGGGGTTTATTGCTTCTACTTATGCATTTTATTTCAATGTATTTTTCCAGGAAGGCTCAAGTAAGCTGCAGCAGCTGCTTTTCAGTAATGTTCCTCATCCAATTTTTACAGCAGATTAAGACAAAGGGCTGCTCCTGGTTGCCCCTGTCCCAGGGCAAGTCTATAGGTGGTCTTTTGCTCGCACCCCAAACACACTCACATCAAATCCAGTCAGGGTCTAGATTTGGCGTGGACTGGAGTGGCAGACTTTGGGCTGGTCAGTAAGCACTACTAAGGCCTGGTCAATCAGGGCTGTCATACCATCCCCATGCCTCTGTGTTCCTCTGGAGTTAGGTAGCAGAAACTAGTGGCAGCACACACAGTTCCTTTTTAAAGTAGTGGCATGGAGTGATCAGGCTTATGTTTGACCTGCACATAGCCTTCACGGGGAGAATGCCTCAGATAGAAACTGGTCCCCCTTGAAGATCCAGAATTGGGTCCTAAATAAGGTCTGATCCATCAAAAATGTCAGAGCTTTTTAAAGACAATCATGCTTCCCTCTTGACCTTCCTTCTCAGATATTTAAAATCAACTCGCCATCCCAGTTCCTCTCCCCTCAGATTCTTCATCTCTATCCCCTGATTCTATTGGTTTTCTTCATCTCTCCCTTCTTGTCCCCAGAGGACAGACCCTTGGTTTTTTCACTAACTGCTAAATCAAGTCCACTCAGTTCCCAAGGAACCTGTTCTTGGCTGGGCTGTGTTTGTGAGATAAGGTTGTTAAGTGACTTTCCCTTGGTCACACGCAAAATGGACATAGTGGTTCATCCTGAATTATAACCAGGACTGGAATTTTCAGAAGGTCCTGAAGCTGTCCAGCCATTCAAAACCCACTGATATTAATTTGGAGTTGTGCATCTAACTCCTTTAGGTTCTTTTGAAAATCCCAGTTTAGGCATTTTCTAGCTTTCCATGGTGTCAGCTACTAGATCTGAGCGTCACTCTGGGTTAAAGCGAGAACTGGACATTACCAATATCTCTCTGTCTATAATTTCTGTTCACCTTTTTCTTGGCTATGGGGGAGAGTGAGGGATTTAATGCCTGATTTGTTGACTTGGAATCTTAAATAAAGTTCCTAATTTGCCCTTATCCGTCCCTTGCTGCTTTCTTTAGGCTGAACAAGTTCCAGATAAATGATTCATTTATTTTCTGGTTCCAACACTGCTTTTTTTTTTAAAGTCCTAAAATCGTTCAGAATTGGGAAAGCTGGTGCTTTCTGCCACTTAGATCAGTTCTAAATCTAATGTCTTATAACTCACATTGACCCTTCCTGGCAAAGTAATGAGAAGTGTATAAATAGGTAGGGTAGTTAAAAAAGGATCTTTGCAGTAGAAACCTAAAACCACAGACAGATAAGGATTTGTATTCCAGCACCTGAGAAAAGTAGAGCCAATGTTATTGTCAGGTACACACTAAATGAAGCTTTTGCATTCATTGTGAAAAGTTGTCTTTGATAGTGAAGCTTGTCTAAGCTAGGAAAACTGTCCCCCTTGTAAAGGATGAAATGCTTTTTCATAGTGCCACACTTTTCTACAGCAATGGAAGTGTTAAATCAGATGCCTTATGGGAGTTTTGGAGAAATTTCTATTTAGAAACACCTCTATTTCTCTACCCTGGTTCTTTGGTAGGAAGTCTGAACCAATTCTCCCCTACTCCAGATATTGTTACTAAGGTGACAGTTTCACTAGTGGAGTTTCCTTTAATTTTTCCCATGTTGGATTGAATTTGCTCCTCGCTCCCACAGTCTATCTCTGGATTTTTATTACACACTCCTCATAGGGGTAACTGATCACTAACCAATGTATCAAAACATAAAAACAGTCCATGGTATTGTTTTCTCTTCCTTAAGATCTTTGTGATGGCTACTTGAATTTTGTTTGTTTTCCTCTAGCCTTCTTCACTCATGTCTTCTTCTTTCCACCTCCGCAACAAAATTATTCCTGGAAGTGTTATTATGGGAAAGGTGGTTGAAAAACATGACTTTTACCTCTTCCTGTGGGACACTGCAAACTTTTTGGTCAATCCAAACCACATACTCAGGCCAGTCATTGAGAAGGCCCTGTTTCCATCTGCTTGAATCTTGATCTTGTAACTGCTAACTCTGTTGTCTCTGGTGACTGCAATTAATGTGACAGATAATCTTCCAGGAGAAAGAGATGGGAGTCTCTGCAATAGCCAAGACCCAGTCTTATCAAAATCTTAAAGATCAGAATGTTAACCCAGAGGATGTAAACCTGGACGTAGTAGCAAACAGGGAGCCAAGGATGGCATATGACACACTGGATTGATGTGGTTTTATCATTCGGTGTTCATGAAGTGATGACCCACCATGTATTCAAGCATTAAGAGCTTTTTTCCATCATGTTTTATGTAATATCCAGGCTTAAGATTGTGCCATAATTGAGCCTAGAGGTAACAAACACATGTCTCGCTGACCCTCAGTTACAGGGCCGGATTTAGGGACAAGCAACCCAGGCGACCACCTGGCCTGCTGGGCACCAGGCTCAGAGTGCTTTTTTGTTGTTAGCAACAAAAGGCAAAAAAGAATGAAGTTAAAATATTCCAGGTATTCCGTATGTGAATTCATTTTTCACTAACTTCCTAGAATGTTCTGGACCTTTGTAGAATCTCATGGAACCATCCAGAATTTCTGAGAACTACATTTTCCTCAAACCTCCTAGAATGTTGTCAGCCATACCCTCGCGGGCATGTAAGTGGTGGGGTGTCGCCAGTCAGTAAGTGAGATATAAGAACAAACTGAAGTGAAGTGAAAGTCCAGCTGTGACATTATGAACTTAGTTTTATTGTGTAACTGTGAAAGTGTACTTGTGGTATAAGAGTTGAAGATGAGAAAAGCAATTTTTTGAACTAAAGGACTAGGGTTAATATTCTAAGGCTGTCACCTACTGTAATACTATTTAATACTGGTCCTTTCAATGTTGGTGCAGAGTTCAGTTTCTTGATGTTAAGTACAGTTCAGTTATTCTTAAAATTAAAAAGTTTCTAGAAGCTTAGACTAGAGGAAATAAATATTTTATATGCTTTTATATGGCTTGAAGAAATACAGATTTACAGATCTTAGTATCACATTTTTCGCCTTATATAACAGGGATAAATCATGCATGTAAATCATGCATCAAAGTTATGAAATGGGCAACAAATGCAATACAAAATAAGATATTCAAAAGTTTAACAAATGGAGGGGGAGCACTAAAGATGTTCCTCCCCTGGAGCACCATTTGATCTAGGAACAGCTCTGCTCAGATGATAGGTCAGCCAAAGATGGAAGAAGGCATTTTTGGCTACTGATACCCTTTTGGTGTCCAAAAGCAGCAAAGCATCTAGTAGTTCTCTAAGACCTCAAACCATTTTAATGTTCAGATGTCTCACTTTGAGGGAGATATTTTGGTCCTGACAATTTCTTCAGAGTATTTTCTTCTTCCTACCAGCGTCACTGCTGTCTGGCTTGGGTTTAATTTCTTCCAGGAGTTTATTATAGTCTGGCGCTGAGATGGCTGGACAATGATTTTGAAATGAGCATGATGAGAGTTGAGTGCCATCTACGTACTACTGACAGCGAGGATGGGAGTTCCATGTTCTAAACAACACATCCCTTGAGTCACACTTGGATCTCCGGAGGACCTGCTGGAGGCAAGGGGCTTCGAAGCAGGGGGACTTCTTGTCTCTGTGCTTATGCCAGAGGGCCATGACTTCAGATGGGGAATCAGTGGCACGAGAGGATAAACTCAAAAAAAATCCCAAAGTTGTGTTTTGACTGCGGCAATCCTGACTAAAACAAGACATGATTCAACCTGGCCTCATGGATACAGTACAAGTCTGGGCAGCAGGAGCCCTTGGTTTGCCTCTGCCCTATTTATGACCTTGGACAAGTTACTTCTCTTTCTGGCTCTGTTTCCCTTCCCACCCTTTGTGTGTCTCATCTATTTAGAGTGCAAGGTCTTTGGGGGAAAGACTGTGTCTATATAATGCCTGGCACAATGGTAACTTTGATCTTAGTTGTGGCCCTTCCTCCATACTATAATACGAATACTATTCAGAAATATGAGAAATACAGATGATGGTGTGAAGTATAAGTCCAGGCTGCAAGCAGAATGTGTTCCAAAGTCTCCTGGTTGGAATGGGACTTGATAATTCTATCCTATTTCACACATTTATTTTTCGCCAGACATTAGTAGCCCAGTGTACTTTTGTGACTAACAGTATGTAGAAGTAAAATGCCACTTCACAGATAGAATGATCAATCTCTTTGACTTCACCGGTAAACATGTTTCATCAGGGGGTCACTAATATGCTTTTACTGCCTCACTGTCAGAGATGATGCCATTACCCAGCCTGATAAAGTATTCTGTAGAGGGTTCCTTTTAATTTTATTTTTTATGCGATCATGAGAGACCGTAACCAATAAATTTAGTTCAATGCTTTCTCACTATTAACTAATTCTGAGTAAATCCACTGGGGCAGCCTGGGTACAAACACTTCAAAGAATTTTTACAGGATATTGAAAGTGATATTCACCCTGGGACAGAGGTTTAAGTACTGAGCTGCTACTGTTTTCTTTGCCATTAGAGCTACAACACTGCTAAATGTCATTTAGTCAAAACACTGTACTCTGAAGGATTTCTAGCACTAGATGACTATTTGCCTTTAATAAATTTGTCGTGTCATGGTGGTTATGTTAGATTATTTCCGGGGAGTTTGGGGAAAAGTGAATCATACCAAACCATTGTTACTCAGGCTCATATACGGGGCCTGCTCCTGTTCCCACTGAAGTCAATGAAAGTTTCGTTATTGACTTCTATGGGGGCAGGATCAGTCTCTAGATCTCTGCAGGCTTTGAAGTGCTCAAATCCAAATTAAACTCAAGAGGCTTTTCAGAAAAAAATGCTGTAGTAGCTGAGAAAGGGAAGAGAAGTGAAATAAAGGCCTTTTGGTGGAGGTTTTTTCTAGGATGCTTTCACATACTATACGGCATCCTAAAAATTCGTGCACAGGAAGTGAAACCATGGAAACAACAGGAGGCCCCAGGGTTTATGAACTACTTTTGTCAAGGTTTGGACTTTGGGGGTTTGATTTTTTTCCCTTCTCGTTTAAATGATTTTTTTTCCCTAGTGAAACCTGTAATAGGTTGAACTTGTTAAAACTGATGTTAGCGGCCATAGACTAGTGTTTCTTTTCATCCTAATGTACGGATGGCTTTGTTTTAGAAACAGATCTGCAGCTGTGTTGTAAATCAGCTCAGTTGCACAGGTTTCAGTGGACCTATGTCATTTGCACTGAGTGAGGATCTGGTCTTCTGAGATTAAAGTTAAATGTAAAATCTTGGCAAGGAAAGGAAAAATAGGATAAATTTCCTGGGGCATTATTTTAATGAGGCTGACTGTGGCCAAATGAAGTTAAGCATCATTTTGGAAAGACAACACTTTTGCAATTCTATAGCTCCTTTTTCCCCCCAAGGAGATCAAAGTGTTTCATGAATATCAATTCAGTCTCATAATGCTCCTGCGAGGTAGGTATTATTTACCCATTTCAAAAAAGAGGCAAACTGATGCTCAGCGAGGTCATAGCCCTTGATCCTACAGAGACTTATGTGCCTATTTCACTTTACATTCTGTGGACAGCTCCATTGATTTTAAAGGGACAGTGTGTAGAGTTAAGCATGTGCAAAAATTTTTACAGAATGAAAGAACTAAGAAATATGCCCAAATTCACGAGCACAAGCATAATTGAATGTAAGGGGTGCACTGAACTTGTGTTGGTCTCCTGCACAAAGTTACATTTCACTCACAGCATATGCACTTCCAGTAACTGTTATGAGTTTCTTGTCTTCATTTCTTCTCTCGGTTGTGAAAACAAAGAAGCAGGTGAGCCAATTTCAATAAACACTCAGCTCGGACAAAACATTTTTAGATTGGGATTTGGTAGAATTAGTTGCATAACCCTATACTTCCTGAATCCCGATGGCATGGGATGGAAGTGCTAAGAAACGCCCACAAAAAATGCTATTCGCCCAGCATTTCCAGTTCAATCTGATCTTGTAATTTATAGAAATCTCACAGGACAGCCTGGTCTCAATAGAATTCTAGAGCAATTTAGCAAACACAAAAGGTAGAGAGAAGCATTTTAACCAAAAGAAAATGATCCTGCTAATCTTTTGGGATTCACCCATCACTAGTGAATGCTCAAGTCAGTGGAAATTTTCAGCAACTGAATGGCTACAACATTCATTAATATTCAGTAACGACAAATCTGTGGCTGCAGGAAGGTGGACTAAACAGCCTACTGGGTCTTTTCTACCTTTGAGAACGATGATCTGAACGTGTCAGCATCCAATCATTAACCCACTTTATTCTTACAATAGACCTTAAACAAAAGTATAATACATCTTTCACTGACAATGTGGCACTGTATCTATTATGTCATTATGTCTAACTGCAAAATCTTTTTACCTAAGCACAAGCTTCAGTGGATCACCGCTTGCCAGCAGAGACAGTAAAGTGTGCTAATGATCACCTGGAACTCAGAATTTCATGGGTTTGAAATTTCTTCACTATACTCTATCTCTTGGCACATTTCTTTGATGATGCAAGCCGAGCTATGCTGGTGCCACAGAAAATCAGAGTGTCGTGTCAATGGTACCATTAAATACTCAAGAGCTCCCCTTGAAATGGGGATATGGGACGTGTATTGAGGGTCAGCTTTCATGTTGAAAGGAAACATGAGAGGGAATCCAGCTGTAGAATAGGATACATGAAGATAGGGGAGGTATTAATGAAAGGCAACCAGAAGAGATGATCAATAAATATGGGTGAATTACTATCGCCTGCCATATGCAGGAAGTCAGTCGATGATCCCTTCTGGCCTTAAAGTCAAACAAATCCAGACAGTATGCACCTTGACTCAAAGTTGTTCATCTAAAGTTTGCTGAGCAGCTGCTCTCTCACATCCTGTTGATCCTGATCCAAAAACTGTCACAGCCAAGAGGAGTTTTTTCCATTGATTTAAATGGGTTTTGGATCAGACCCCTAACAAAGAAGATGGCAACCACAAGAATGTTCGAAAGATGAGGTTTCATCTCTGCTACAAAATGGAAGCACTGTAATTTCCTGTCATAGCTATAGAGCAGACAGAGCCTTCAAAAGGCAGACAGACATACACCGTGGGTGAAAGGAGTTGGGGCAGACTCTGGGTCGGATAACGCTAACGTTGAAGTCAAACGGAATTTTGCCCTGCGTGTCTGACATCATTCCCAAGCAGAATGTGAGAAATATTCTTGCAGCTTTTTGTAGTGTCAACAGTCAAAACATTTGAGGGTTGAAACTTGGCCTGGAAAATAGCCTTCTTTGTGATGAAGCACTATCGAGGATTTAGTGAATGCTGATTTGCATTTGACTGATTTCCAACCTGTTGAAAATTGCTGTTCAACACAAGCACAGTACACGTTGTACAGCTTATAAAATACACAGCTAAGGCATCCTGCTCTACAGAGATCTCACCTTCAAAGTCTGGGAGTGTTTGAATCTATGATTATAATTTGAAACCATCTCCAGTAACATTAGCATCTTCTGGAGTTCAGCAGCAAAAAAAAAAAAATCTTTTTCATAGACCTTCCACTTTCTCAACAGTGATATAAGAAATACATGTTAAATGGTGCAAATTTTAATAAGCTAGATGACAGAAGAACTTGTATTAAATTCAAATTCATAGCAGTTTGTATAAAATCTCATTATATGGTACCTAAATGCTTTTATCATGATAATGCTTTTGGAAAACATTTGTTCAGCAGACCAGTTTATATTTGCTGAGTTTTTGGACAGTCAATGCTAATTTACAATGGTAAGTAAAACCAGCACTTGGAGGTTTATGCTTGTCTCTCCTTTACATCTCAGTGCCCCCTCTGTGCAGGAGTGAAAAGTTGAATCTGATGATTCAAGCTGTCAGTTCTCTTTCTCACTCAAGGAAGATTTTCTATCTCCAAATTTTAAATTCAAAGTTTGAATCATCAGCACAGAGTGCATGAGAGATTCTGTCACTCACTGCTATGGCCTGAAAAATATGTCAGATAAAAAGCAACAGACTAAACTAAAAATAGAATGCAGAATCACTTCAGAAATTAAATAACTTCACTTAAAAATTGATTTGCTTCAAAAGAATAATTGTGCCTCTTAGCTATCTCCTTATTTTCAGAATAGAGAACCTAGGTTTTTCATTCTACAGATTTTATTTAAGCAAAATCTTCTTTAGAAAGCATCCAAAAGTCTCATTTTTAAAGGACAGTTGTAATACAGAATAGCATCACAGGCTCTAAACAACTACATTTTAATTAAGTTAAAAGTCAGCAACAATTATTTGTTTGGCTCTTTATCTATTATCTAGATCATGCCCGAGCCTCCGTGATTATCTTCACGGGATTAAGAAACCTCTGTGCCTGTGCGGCCTCTTTTCCAACTCTACGGCATGTGCAGGAGCTGGGTGCCTGATGCTGCCTCCTCTCTCCTATGGGGATGGGTAAGGAATGGATGGAACTTTGTTTCTGCTCCCCCACCAATGTGCCAGCAAGTGTAGCTGCATTAGGGCAGGTGGATAACCATTTTCTACCAGTATGGGCTGGTCCCCATTACACAAGCTGTATAAACACAATCCAGTAAGAGGCTGCCTTGCTTCTCCTCTTCCATCTCAACAACTGTAACCAGCGGGGACACTTAGAACAGAGTGTCAGAGTTTAAATATCTAGTGGCTGGAAGCAGGGTGTTGGCAATGAAGGATCCTTGACTCTGGAAGTCACTTCACTCATTGGCTGGAGAGACTTCAGTTTTAATGACTTTGGGGCCACTCTCCAACGCTTGTGTGTTCCTGCAAGCTTGGTTCAGAGGGGTTCGAGGTTCTCTCTTTTCGTAGGGTAGGAGACAATAGTAGAAATTCTTTATACTGACACCGGTTCAAACCTTTTAATGTGCTTTTTGTTTCATACCGATACTTAGAGCGCATGCTAGGCTTCTGTCACACAATACAAAATAAATAGCGCTTTTACATTCTGCACCCATGAGACGATTGCCAAGAAAGTGCATGGAGGAGAGGGGGGAAGAAATCTCTTTTATTGCTCTAATTTTTTTTAACCTGACTCACTGACATCTTCTCCTAGAAAAAGGATTTTATTTATTTATTTTTTTACCTTTTTTTGAGAGTACTTGCTATTTTTATTACTTTTATCTCTCCCAGAGGCATTTCTTTCAGACAGAACAGATACTATCAGCCCTGGTAAGAATCTGGTCTGTACCCCTGCCCCCACCCCCAGAAAAGCAGACACCACATTTCTAACTTTTATGCCTTGTATAGAGACTTTGGGGGCTGCGGGGGAGGGGGAAGGGGAGTATGTTGGGATATCGGGAAGCCTGTGATTGAAACACATCTTTATTTTCTAAAGAATGGCTGTTTCCTAGGGGATGACAGAGCGTCTGGCCAAGACAAAAGCTGTTCCGCAATAGGAAGCCCTTGGAAGTGTTAAACACTTGGATGTTTCCGTTTCATGCTTGGGGCAGTAGATGTGCCAGCAGATGCGCTCACCTGCATTGTGCCCTCAGTTCTGGCATTTCCAGGTCCCTGCCCAAGTGACAGCGGGTATTTGTTTGTTAGGCAGAGTCTGTAGCACTCAGATTTGTTAATGAGGTAATAAACATTTAACGATGTTAAGCCTGCCCTCCATGGCACCAGCACAAGGTCCTTGACCTGAGTGTAGCACACTGCTCTATGCTGAAGCAGAGTTGTAGCTCAGGTAGTGCCTTTCATGTGTAAGGGTCCCAAAGCACTTCCCAGAGTATCGTGAAGACAGACAGCAGCACTGAAATGCAGCCAATCCTAGAGCTTGAGGAAGCTGGCAAGTGGAAAACTTCTGCACAAAAGAAGGGTTGGATAGCACAACATTATCTGCCAAGTGATCATAGTTGATCCCGTAGGAGAGAGTAAAGAGGGAATTATAAGAAAATGTGAGTTCAGCCTTTGTAATGGCATATAGTGATCTGGGTACAGCAAGTTCACACGTCCACTCAGGACTATTAACCTGCAGACACATTGCTACTATGCCAGAACAAAGAGCAGGACTCCCTGGAGTGTGTGGGGAGGGGGACACTCTAATAAGATGTGAAGGTGGGGCTGGCAATCAGAGTGTGTGTATTACTACTGTTACCTGGCAGCTCTGTGTTCTTGGGGAACCAGGGCTCAAAACCCCTACTCTCTCTCTGGCTCACCTGAATCCCTCCCCCCCCACCAGCCTCTGCTTGAACCAGAAACAAAAGCTATGGAAAGGCTGTGGGAGACACACCTAAAACCCTCCCAACAAGGGTGATAGGATTGAGACAACTCCCCATGCCTCATCTACATAGAAGATGTAAAAAGAGGCATCTAAATTAGCACATTGAATGGAGAACTGGAGCCTCATTTACATCGAAGATGGAACAAGAATTAGCATGAAGAATGGAGAACCAAGCTCCAAAGCAGGAACTGCACTGAACTCTGGGATTGGCAAGGCAGGGCACACTGCATGATGGGAGATCTCTGCTCTTGATGTAAATGAACTCACACTTACACCCATCCAGCTCCGCAGTTATCAGACCTTTCTAGTATTGATATGCAAAAACACTGAATCTGCCTGGTTGCACTGTGAGCTCCCTCAAGCAATATTGACCATAGCCGGGAGTGATCAGCTCCTATTGTCCAGCATAAAGAAAACCATTCTGGAGTACTTCATTGAGACATTGTTTACCCGTAAACAAACCTGGTTCTACAAAAAAATCCCTGTTCTGATGCCTGGATCCAAAATGCTGCCTGCTTCCCCATTTCCTGACTGATCCTGTTGTGGGCTTTGCCTCTCTCTCTCAAGAGCGCCTGACCCTAAGCTGAACAGCCTGTCTCCTGGGAACTTCTGAGCTGCAAGGAGTGGTGAGATTGTCCCCCTCCATCTCCCTCTCTCTCACATATCCAGGTATAACTTTCTACTTCTGTACTCAAACCTGGGCTAGCCTTCTCCAATGCCCCTCCTGTAATTTTGTTGTATTGTGTTAGATTGTTTTTCTCTCCTTGTATGGCATCACTGTTAGCATCATAAGTTTTATATACCTGGCAATAAACTAACTATTCATCTATTAAACTATTAAACTAACTAACTAACTAACTAACCAAGCTGGTTGCCAGTTTCTCTCTCTCCAAATGCATTTATTCCTTTGTGTTCTCAGCTTCCCTATCTTGCTCTGCAGCAACGCTTCTTTCACCTAAGCCAAAGATCCCTGGAGTGCCCAAAATGCTATGGGGTTTGCTTATCAAGGGGGTTACTGCTAGAACAATTGTGTTGCAAAGAGGCATATAAAGGGGGCAGCTGAGAAGTGCTGCTCTGCCTAGCCTACGGAGTCCAGCGGCGCATAAGGGTGACAGCTGAAAAGGGCTGTTTGGACCCAGCCTGCTCATAAGTGTGCTCCATTCTGGTGCGGTGCAACGGGCACATGAGGGTGACAGCTGACAGTGCTGTGTCACCAGCCTGCTGAGTTCAGGGACGTGTAAGGGGTCAGCTGAGAGTGCTGATAGCCCGGTCTGCTCAGACACACTCAGTTAATCTGGAATGTGTGTGTATCTGTGGGGGGTTTATCTGAATCTGGGGCTGGAGGGACCCAGCCCTGAAAACCTTAGGTCCTGCAGGATAGCTCCATTGGGAATGGATTAGTAGCCAGATGAACACACAAGTAACACAAGCAGCACGTTAATAGAATCACACCCCCCCTTCCAGGAAGGTAACCCTAATAAAAGCATACCTCAAAGTGACGGGCAAAACTGGTAACAACACTTAAAAAAAACATAAGGTCTATTGCTTATTCCCTTGTACTGACATGAATGGCACCTACCTATTTTGATAGGTTATGCAGAACTCGTCTCTGTCTTTCACTTTAATACATTTTAGTTGTGATGAGATCATGTGAGCCTAGAGATGGTTGAAACGTTCAGAATTTCAACCTTTTGAGGACATTGTGAAAATTGTTTTGACCATTTTTTTAAAAAAATGATGAGCAGTCTCCTATTTTCCAACCACTTGAGTTCCTTTCGACAGCAGAAGTCACTGCTGTGTGTTCTGGAAGAGAACACAACTTTCTGATGCTGATATTCCTCCTGAGCTGGAATAGTGCCTTATTTCTAAAGGAGTTCAGTGGTGTCAGTGGGATTGCTGGTGGATAAAGGTGCTACGCAACAGGTTATCAGAATCTGGTTCTTTGCGAGATGGCTAGAAAGAAAATGATACCTACCCTGTAGCACACAATCAAGGCAATGGGTAATGTGGTGCATTCCAGGGTCAGTAAATACATAAGAAAAAGCAAATCACATGAGTGGCAAGAACAGGGAAAGTGTAGGTCATAAGGAGACATTTTTTGGCAACTAAAGCAAAACCAGCTGTGTTTTTTTTTTAAAAAAAAAATTATGGGCTTAAGTATCTATACAGAGCAGCCAGGATCGGATTTATTTTCAAGGTCTCATCTGTAAAAGCTCCTCATACTAAACTGTCCAGTATTCAGTTTATCTCCTTCAAAAGGATGAGTTGACCCCAGCTGGGATTTAAATCTGTGGTCTCAGGGAGTCTCAGTATTTCAGATCAGCTGCTTAAACCACCCAGTTATCCCACAGAATCGAAAACGTGCATTTTTACTTTTTAGTGTCTCTTGGCTGAAACTCATAAGCTTGGTGGGGTTCTGTGGCTATGTCCAAGTTGATTAGCATAGCAAATAACCCAGTAGAAGATGCACAGCACTGCTATGTTCTCTCTCTGTGCAGTGGGAAAGGATTTCTCATTTCATACATCAGTTACAACTTGCTTCAGTGATTCCACCAAGTTAATACATATCCTTGACACACAAAGGGAAAAAAAGGCCTCTCCCTCGTTGCCACCATCTCACTCCTCCCTTCTTTCTAGGCAGATAGGCCACCACAGTACATATATACACACATTTTTCTGAAACTACATTCAGCCCATTTCTGATTGCACCATAGATACTATGGGAAATTGTATCTTGGAGGATCCTATATATCTGAAGTTCTTACTACCTCTGGCAAAGTCCTTTCAGTGCTAGGGTGACATTGCCTAAATTCAAGACGGTGTCATTGACTCAAGCACCTGTTCAGGAAAACTCTTAAACAAGGGGTTTACTTTAAGAGACGACTTATCTCCAGCTCTGCATAAGCCAGCGCAAAGGCAGACAGGGGCAGGATCATGGAGGTGAAGTAGCCACTACATCCAGATTTTTGCAGACCTGGACATCCCAATCCTGCCCCCACAGTGCTGCACAGAGGTTTGGGGCCTTATTCCTCTTGCCTGGAATTTGGGGAGTGGATTCACAATCTCACCCTCCTGAAATTTCTTTGTAGTTACCTTACGCAAAGACATTTACTTGGGCGCTGGGGGTGAATTTTATCTTCTGTACAGAGTGATGATTAGGTTGTATGCACGTGAAAGACAGCAGTATGCATGAGCTGAAAGCACAGCTCACTGTAGCAGCAAATTCTTTATTTTTCCTTCGGATTACAGAAAGAAAGAAATCAACATCAACATTTAGAAATGTTTTAAATCTAGGTTCTCTTTTAAAACCAAACCTGGAAAATGTCTTGCCTAGCAACTTTTTTCAAAGCAGCTCCCATCTACTACAATTACATTTTTCAATATTTATTGATCATAGTCATAATAAAGACAGCTGCGTTGTGTAATTAGCAAGAGTCAGGATCATACTGACATTCCTGAAAGACATTACTGTTTGATCAACATTAATATGTGTTGTGTCACCGCAGAATTATAGCAAAACAGAACTACTCTCTGAGAGTCTGAACTGTCTGAGATGATAAAAGTCACCAGATTAGAATATATAAAAAGAGCAGAAAATGAACATAAAAACATAGCAAATCCTACATGGAATCAGATCACTGGCCCATCGAGTCCAGGATCCTATCTCAACAACAGATGCATCAGAGCAAGGTGCTGGAAACCTGGAAAGCAGAAAGTTATGGCATATTTCTGCATAGGGATGATTTCTTCCTAACCTCCATTACAGGTTGAATTGTGCTGTAAAGCATGAGGGTTTGTATTCCTTCCAAAACTCTTCTTTTAAAAAAAATTACAACTAGCATAGCTCCGGTTACTTTGATTATCCACAGAAATATCAAACCCTATATATTGCCTCATTGATATCTTGTGGTGATGAGCTTGATGGGTTAACCTTGCACTGGGTGGAAGCAGTATTTCCTTTAATCCATATTGAAATGGCTGACTTTCAATCTCCTTAAACACCCCTGTTTACTATGGGACAGCCTGAACAGAAGTGATCTGATAAAATTAAAGGGAGGGATTTTCAAATGTGTTCCTAAGTCACTAAGTACTTTTGAAAATCCAAACATAAAACTTTACCTGTTCTCAAACACTTTTTCAGCCAGTTACAAGCAGTTACTGCAGATACATATGTAAACTATACCCATATATCTAATCATCTATGAATTCCTTTCACTAAAGAACCACCATACAGACATGCAAAATCTACTCAAAATGCTTCATTTCCCTCTAAACTCTTTGCATAAACTTTTAACTATTTAGTGAAGGGGTCCAGGGCTCAATCATGCACTCAGAAGTCAACGGAGTGTTGCCATCCAAATCAATGGGCAAAAGCTTAAAGCCCCAATCCTTGAGAGGTTCTGAAATCCATCAAAGAGTGGGATCAAATATTTCTTCCATGCCTATCTACAGCCTCCATCTCCATAGTATCTGAGCACCTCACCTTCTTTAATGTATTTTTCCCTCAACACCCCTGTGCACTAAAGAAGTGCTATTACTCATATTTTACAGATGGGGAATGAAGCAGAGAAAGACTTGCCCCAAGGTCACACAGGATGCCTGCACTGGAGTCTCTTACTTCCCACCCTAACCACTGGACCTCTTGAACAGAACATCTGGCCTGTACTTCTGCTAGTCTGAATCTGTGCGTTTTAAACCAAAATAATTTTTCTGACTTTTTTTTAATCTGCTCATTATCATCTCATGTTCCCTTTAGCTGCCTTCACAATCACTTGGCTGTCTTTTTCCCTTCTGTGGTCCTTGTCAAATCAGCCACTCTCTTTTATAGTTGGTCCACTAATATATTTATGCTCCGGATTACCTAAGAATGTTACTTTAGGATTAACCACAAAGGATTCGGATTCTCCAGACAGTTCCCTCTGTGAGAAATGGAGAAATTATCCTTGAGCAGCCGCTTACTTCTTCTTAGAGTTTAGCCAGAATGAATTAAGTAGGAAATCATATGGTATAAAATGCATCTGTCCTACTGCAGTTTTAGATTACTAGAATGAAGTGCTTTTGGCATCTCTCTTCAGTCACCATTGCCTACTGAGTGCCATCCTAGGAAAAACCTTCGCCTCTGTCATAAGAGTAGAACTGCAGAATAAGATCGCAAGGTACCGTTTGCCAATCTTCCACTGCTGTCAGTTTCAGGGCTGGACTGAAAGAGAAATCTGTAGCAGTCTCCTATGTTAACTCATCCAGTGCAATAACATCATCTAAATGGCCATATAAAACGTGACAGATATGTGCAATGGAGATGTAGACCATTCAAATATTTCCTTTTTACTGCAATATACTGAGATACATTTCCCATGATAAGGCAATATATTGCAAAGCAGATTATATTGTTTAGCTGTCAGGTAGCTGCAAGGAAATGAGAAACTTCTGAATGTCTCCAATGTATTGTACCTCAGCCTCTGTTACACTGAAGAACAAGGTAGCTGAAGTGTTTACATTATTGTGGGTAAAGTGTCTTTGTCTGCACTGTTTGATTGTTAAGCTGATCTTTACCCATAACAGATATTGTGTTACATAATATGAACATTGGATTATTTATACTGATTTCTAATCCTACCCAAATAATGAAAAGAGCTCCACAGCAGCTCTCATATACAGGCTCCCGCAGGGCTCAGATTCGTCACCGCTCCCATGCAATGACTCGGTACAACCAGTAGGGAACATTTGAAATTACATAGTCTCTTCCCCAGCCTTAAACTCTACACTTTAGACCTTGCTTCTTTTTTTGACAAAGAAAAGCTGTCACACCCCATGCAGCACCGTTCTGCAGGTCTTTTCTCACTCATGTACCAGTGTTGGGCAGAATTGGATTTATCAACTTCTTGGGCTTGCGCAACTGCAACTGTGAGCCTCTGTATCCTTTCCAAAGTATTTTCTGTTTCATTATTGTTCTTGGGACTTTGGTTCTTGTAACTAATTGTTCCATAATCATTTGTTTTCAATAGTCGTATGTACAGCAGTCTTAATCTTCTAGAGCTCAGAAATGTGGGCTATAATTATTTATCCGTCTCCTCTATTTCTCTTGAGAAAAATTGCTTTTCTCTTTGACTTCCCTCCTCCCTCTCTGACCCGCCCTTTACTGGCCTTGTAAATTTAATCCACACATAGCCTCAGCAATACATCCATTTCTGCATAGGAAGCAGGCCAAAATATATATGTAGTAAGTCTTTTTGGCCAAACAAGACAGCGATGGAGACTGCAACTTCTGAAATTCCACCTATGCCAGACTTGTGTAATGTCCATCACCATTGCACCCACGCACCTTCCATGTAAAACTGATAGCAATAGTAAAGTCCCTACGGATTATAACCTGTTCTACAGCTACCGGTTACATTCCATTAAAATTGGAGTGTAAATAACTGAGGATTTGAGCCTTCCTTATTTTCCAGAGAACAGCTGGTCTCCTAGAATTAGACAGGTAAAAGTGTGAGAAAAGGCACAAGCTGAGGCAGGGCAGAACTCATACTAATGCAGAATTAGCACGTGTACATCAGAAGTAATTGTTGATGGGGTTATGCAGGACTCCCAAGTACAAATGAATTAATAAAGGTTAATAGTCTCACCTGGGTTTTACTGTATATGCTTCACAAAATACCGTTGCCTATGCCTCTGTTAGCAAAGATGGACGTAAAGGAAGCAGTCCTTCCTACTGCTGGTCATAGTAATTTCCAGGCCCCTCCTGCCCAAACATTCATTTTACACTACCTCAGCTAATTGCTGTATCTGTTCATGCCCTGGAGTGAATACAAGCAAAGTGAAAACTCACCTTTGCTATTATGCCTACAAAAAATGTGACAAAAGTTGGACCACTGGTGCACTGGCTTTCACATTGACCAGTATTTTTCACTGTTTCTTCGTACTTCCCCGTCTGCCTGTTTCCACTGGTTGCATCTGGTCTTATTCACAAATAATAATCTTTTGGGGGAAGGGACCATCTTTTTGTTCTGTGTTTGGACAGCACCTAGCACATTCTTAGAGGCATGTCACACATCCATAGAAACATAGAAGTTAGAGAAGGTATTACATCACCCAGTCCATTTCTTTACAGTGCATGTCTCACAGATTCACCATCCCAGAGTGCTTCCCCGTTGTAAGACCTAGCATTGTCGCCCTCGTGTCTCACTCTCCTGTTTGGAGGTCTGTGCTTTGACTTGGCACTTCAGTGCTGGCACACTAACAGTCCCACACTTTCTGGGGTAACAATGTCCCAACCCAAAACTCAAAGGAACAAAACTCATCCTCCCTTCCTGGGCTCCATATACCCTTTTTACCCACTCCCAGACTGCAGGATTCTTCCCTGCTCTGTTACAGAGCACTGTCTCCCACAGCTTTTCCCTGGAGGCTATGCTCCTCTCAGGCCACTCACCCTCAGGGCTTCTTCCTTAAATCGTTCTTCTCACAGGCCTGCTTTGGAAGTCTCCAACTCCCCAGATGCCCTCTCCCTTTAGGGACAGTCCCAGGGTGCAAACTCCTTTCTGCAGGTCCCTCTGCGGTGCCTTTCCCAGAGACCAGAAACTCCCAACTACCTCTCTTGGCTCTCTCCCTCTTGCCCGGCAGACCTTGCTTTATAGGAATCACTCCATCAGGCGGTTAGACCCCACCTGGGTCTAATCCTTGATTATCTGTCTCCTCTCCAGGTTCCACATAAGGGGCTAATTGGGCTCTCTGGGTCTCCTTAACACTCTGACTTCCACTGTGTTGTTGATATACCTCATCATAGCGTGGAACTTGCATTACAGCTGCCCATGCTGTACCCGATCTGTGGACAGAGGGGAGACTTTCAATCTGCCACCTGTCAAGAGCACTACATTCACTGTATTAAAAAATACAGACAGTAGATTATGTTCCCTTCCCTTAAATGTTCCTCTTGAATACCTACCACCCTTATTTATTAGAGGGCTCTGCCACTGTTGATGATATACACCTCTGCCTTACCTCCCAAATACATAAAAGCCCAATTTTTATCATCCATGTTATATATCAATGTCTTAGCAGTGCCCAGTTTTCAAGGATGGTACTATATTAAGTAGAACATGGATCTCTTTTCCTCCTTTCATAAAGTGCTGTTATGAGTTTTAAATATTGCAATGCAAACAACTCTGTTGCTTAAGATGCTTCGCAATTTAGATTTATTGTGAAAAACATATAAAGTGTGTGAAGAAGGAACAAATGAATTATTCTGAGATGCAATATTTTGTTACTAAGAGAGTCCAGGCAAACAAATTGAAAGTGAAGGAGTAATGATCCATGGTACCGCAGGCTGAGAAAAATGCACACTTGCTAAAGGGGAGATCTATTGGACTGTGGAATGATCTCCCAAGGGAAATGGTGGAAGCGCCACCTTTTGAGTCACTGAAAACTGGAGAAGAATGTATAAGAAACAGCCCTACACTGATAGAGGAGGAGGTTGGAATGGACAGGCTGACCTAAGAGGTCTTTTCTGTATGTAAGCCATATGATTCTACGATAATGCTGCACAAATGAAAATAACTGAATAGCCCAGGATACAACTGAACTGTCCCCTTCTGAAATTCTAAAACGATTGTGCTTATATATTCAGAGTAGACAGAGTCACTCCTGTGTACCCTGTTCTTTCAACTAACTGCTAAACTGGAGAAAGAGAGAGGTGGAGGATTCCCCAAAGAAAATGAACACTAATGAAGCTCGCATTGTACAGTAGACTATGCCCTTTATAACTGTGTTGATGAGTGTGAGCTGCCTGACATTCAGAATGGCTACACAATTCCAAGTTAACAGTGTACAGTCAGATTGTGTCTGGCCCCTAAACAGACATGTAAGGCAGGGAAAGGGTTGCAAAGAGGACGTTGCAGCACTTACTTGCCCTCCACAGCAGCCTAACATGATGGAAATGTGCTCAGGTAAGTACCCTGAGTTTGATGGCTAGTTCCAAGCACTACATTACACTGCCTCCTCTTACTTCCAACTGACCAGCTCTTTCAGACTACATCTTTCCTATCCTTTTCTCATTGTTTGCCCCCTGCTAATACTCGCCCCGCTGGTTTACAGGCTGTGTAGGATGCATGCTTTTGGGTGCTCTGTCACCAGCAAGGACGCAATCAATTTAGAGGAGCGAATCACGGAGTTAAACATTTTTGTCTTTGAACCTACAAAAGGAAGTCAAAGGGCCAGGCTCTTTGGTGTGCTCCATCCATTTTGCACACTAAGGATGGATTCTGGCTTGGAGAATTTCCAGGGACTATTGGCCTAAGGCTGGAGGAGGGGATGGAGCAGCCTCCTTCACCCTCAGTGTAAGAGGCGTGTCAGGGGATGAAAGGGCTGTGCTGTGTGCAGGCAGAGGCTACAGCATTCTCCACTAGGATCTTACATTACTGGCATCAGTTAAAGCAGGACCCCAGCTACTCTAACTTTCACTGGCTCCAGTCACTGCTGGGTAAGAAATCTGTAAGTAGCTCCTTGAAAGCCTCTCTACTCCTCTACGCCCGAGCAGGGATTGCGGGGGAGGGATTAGGAACCCAGCCCAATGTACACTAATTAGAAGAGCAGCATCAACAATCATACTATTGAACCAACATAGTAAATGGCACACGTTTTGGCTTTCTTCAGGATGCATGGCCATCTCTAAGGACTCAGGTACAGAGAAGCTTAGCTTGTATCAACTCCATCCCATGGGTCGGGTACTGTGTTTCTCTGCTGGGTTCCACTTCCTCATCATCTCCATCAGCAGAGAGCCTGAGGACAAGTGGAATACAGCTGCTGAGGTGCCTAGCTCTTCTACCACCACGCACGTGGTGCACTGAACCCAGAGGTGGAGTCCAGCACTAGAGGGCTTTTCACCCACCAAACTCACGTGCGTTGCATAGGTGGGTCAGCATTACTATCTCCATTTTAGGTACAGGGAAGTCAAGTAGCTCCCCAAGGCTAAACAGTGCTTCATGGCAAAATTGGCACTAGAACCTGGTCTCTTGACTCCCAGCCCTTTGCTCAATCCACTTGACTAACCCCATCCAAAAAAGAATTACAATGCTACAGGTTTCCACATTACACGGTCAGTTGTTTTAAAGAAATTATACACAGTCTACCCCTTAGTCTCATTAAAACTGGACTGTTTTATAGCTTCGGAGGAGAGGGGGAAACCGAGTCTAAGTAGAGCAGATAATAAAGAGCTTCATGACTGAAAAGGTGGCATGCTTTTAGAAATAAGAATGAGATGGATTTCTAGAGTGGGCACTGAATCAGGAAACTGATTCAGCCGCTAGTGGATCCAGCCCACTTTCAGCACGCTTGCCTACCAGCAACACATCACACGCATTTCCCATTCTGACTGACTGGAGAGGGAAAAGCTTGCAGCAGCACCTGTACTTTTCCCAGGTCTCTCTCACAGCTCCCTCTTCCTCTTGTTGACATTGCCTCCAAACCATTTCCACAGTGCAAGCAGCTTTACACGGGTTGGCAACAGCCTGCAAAGGGTGACAGCACTTCTCTCTCTCTTTTTTGTTGTTAAAATACTGAAGACTTTTAAAACAAAAACAAAACAAAACAAAAAAAACCCCAACCCAAACACTGAGTTAAAGGTTGTTTGAACCTTGAGGGGGTAGAGAGGTGGGATTGGCAGCAGAGTGGTTTGCACAGCAGTGTACGGGCCAGGTGACACTTAGAGTTGCATTTGTATTGGAAAAAGCCACCTGTGCCCTTACCTCCTTCCATTAAAACCCCTGCAGCATCTCAGGGCGATTACTTCTCCCTCCTGTAGCGTGTAGAAATGGCCCTCTGAATCCTTTGGAGCACTCTCGGAGAGAACACCATGTGTCAGAGCAAAAGGGATTGAAGACCCTTTAGGAAAGGTGGCATTACTTATAAGCCAGCATTGGGGAAGAAAGTGAGGGGATTTAAAGGAGAGTTACAAACAAAAATCAAAATACTCCAGTAGCATTTTACCTCCAAACTTTTCCACCCTTTCTTTCTGTGTTCTCTCTCATTCCTTTGCTCAGTCCTGGTTCCAGGTTTCAAACACTGGGGCAACCCTGCAAGGCGTGTGCTCCGTAGTGTGCAGGGCAGTGACGAAAAGTAATACCTGCACTAAACCCTTTCTTGTTAGCATACTGTCATTTCAGCAAGCTTAAAACACCTACTAGTTTCCTCTGGAGCAAGAGGCTAGCACATTGAGAGTTCCAGCTAAGAGAATATTTTAAGGTGCATGAGTTGGTTTAATCACTTACGATTTATTTTGAATGCCATGGGATTTTCATAACTTTATGCTGCATAGAATACAACTGTGAAACGTGTTTCACCTCTCTTTTGGTAACACCCAAATGTGGAATAGAGATACAACACATCATCAGCTATTTACTGACAGAGCAACATAAGAATTTATAAAAGTAAAAAGCAGGGGCTCAAACAGCTTAGCTGTAAATGCCCAATCAGCATTTGAGAACCATTTCTGTATTCCTGGTGGGTTTTTTTTGTTTTTTTTGTTTTTTTAAATCATTTTATAACATGGGCCATAGCTCTCTTATGTAGGAAATGCAAGGTAACATTGGTACTAAAAAGACATTCTATTTTAATAGGACATTGCACTTTTTACAGCACCTTCGATTTAAGGTAGACAAAGTGCTTTACAGGATTAATTTCTTAATCTTCAAAACACTCCTGTGAGGAAGATAAACATCATCCTCATTTTATGGGTGAGTAAACTGAGGCACAGGAAATTAAGCAGTAGTAAGGACCAAAGCTGGGAACAGAAGTGTTTGGCTCTAAGTTCTGTAGTCTAAACACATGGTGAACAACACCTCAAAAGCTCCTTACACAGGTTTCAGTTTGAGAACAATCTCAACCAAAGACCCATCTCTCACTTTCTCCCATATTTTAAGAGTTAAAATCTGGAAGGATCATTTATAGTATTTCTCTGGATTCATTAACAATGGTGTAAATAAAGCCAGTTTCAAACTATTGGTGTGGCGAAGATGGTAAGTGGTTAAGAGGGACTTTTAAACAGAAGAATACGTAATTGAGGGTCTGTTTTTGTAAGAGCCGCTACATCAGGGTAGATGTGAAGAGACACTCCTCATTTTATGAAAATATGAACATTTGCCTTCTGTGGAATCCTGCTGTTAACCTGCAAAACTATTTGTTTTGTCAAAACTGATCATCAGACATATTTCTCAGGTGACATAAAAAACATATTTTTCCTTCTCCCAACAGAGAAAAATTTAAAATACATAGAAGAATGCTTTATTGTCATTGGAATGTTTATACAGGAGTCAGCTTGATTCAAAGGGTAAAATGAAATGAACAACCTGCAATGCCACAGCATCAGTGCAGCTAAGCTCTTGGTAAACACAATATACCGAGGTGATATTGTTCTCTGTTTCCTCAGATTAAATATATCTCATCCTGAGATTTATACTGGCACTTTATGGCTTCTGCAAATGACTGTCTCAGCACCGCAAAGTAATTCCACCCTGTCATATTTGTCTTTGGAAATTGTAACAAATTATGGTGATTTATAACATCAAACTCAACTCTTCCATTTTTCCCCAGATGGGAATGTCGCTGATGGCAAGATTCTAGGCCATCCATTTATTCTGTGTGGAGGGTGACAAGGAAACATGTTTCATCTCTTCTGCCTGACACTCTCTTTCCCTTTGAGGGGAGGCTGTCAACATAACTCAAGCTGTCAAAGCACCTTTGTGAGGGGCCTGAAACAAATCTAAAGCTCCAGTACCTCCAGGCCTACTAATGAGGTGTGACTTGCCTCTCTTGCATGGCCTCACTGAATCTCCTTGCCTCTGACCTCCTGTGGTCTCTTCTCAGTCTATAGAAGTCAAGCCACCATTTGTCACTGAGTAAGGACAGGTGATGATTACAGCTGGGAGAACTTTGGGAAACTCGCAAGGCGAGGGCCTTGCCTTTGCCGTCTTTTGTGGAGGGAGAAAAGAATGAATAACTCACACCGTCGTCGTAGGGAAAGCTTAATTGAAGTCTACAGCCGGTTAGAGCAGCTTTGTAAAATCCTGCTCACTCCCTTGCCTGTGGAAAATATATTTTCTGTTGGGCAAATAAAGCATCCAGTTTTTTTGAGTGAAATAAAGATCACCACTGTACAGGGGTGTGTGCGTGTGTGTGTGAGAGAGGGAGTGCACGCTCGTGCAAACATTTTTTTCCATAGACTGGTACATTTTCATGGCAATTTTCCAAGTTTGGGTTAAAGGAGAATTCCAATTTAGATCACCATATAATGTTTACAAAGACCAGCTAGTTCCGATCCTGCAAACTTAAACATGTCTGCAATTTTACTTCTGATTCAGAGGACAGCCCTCACTCCGCTGCTGTTTATCGTATCGATGGACTTTGTCGGCAGGAAGATCACAATGGGGAAAAGTTAGAATGTTCTATATACGGATGACATGGCAATAAGGGCATCCTCAAAAGAATACCAAGAAGAAAAAGTAAACCAGCTAGCTAAGCAGGCGTAGGAAGAAAATGAGTGTGACGCTGGCTGGTAGGGAGACCATTTATGATATTATTTAACATCAATATGTCAAAATTACAATAATTCGTGAGAGATAGGCCATGTCAGGTACCGTTAGAAAGGTTATAATTTGCTAAATATGATATTTTTATGTGTATGTGTCATATTTGCATTGGTTATGGATATGTTTGATGTATCTGTATTTCAACTTGTGCTGTTTCTGGGCGACTCCCCAAGACAGGATGGCAGAAGCACTAGCTGCCTGATGGCCCAATAAGGGAACTTAAAGGTACCCAAAGGTAAGCCCAGGGAAATAACTCATGGGGCTACACCTTATGAGTCACTGGGACTTACTTATGTGACCCTAGATTTCATCTTATTTCTGTAAATTTCCACAAGCAGTATGGCAAAGGCAAAGGACATAAAAGGCAGCTGCACCACATCTATTTTGTCTTTAGTCTTCAGTGCACAAACTTGGGTGGTAAAGAGAAGGCAGGTTCAAAGCTTACAGGTATAAGCTGAGGTGCAAGATGAGGTGTCTTCATGCAATAAAAAAAACTACTCAAAGGGACAGACTTTGAAATTAAAGCATTAGGATGGAAGACAGTCCATGGTGTGGCTGACAAAATCCATGAAGGATGACTTTGCTGGTTTAGATACATGCAGAGGATGAAAGAAGAGGAATGGCACAGGAGGTCACGGTGGTAAGAAAGAGACCCTGAGGAAAGCCAAGGAAGCAATCCATGGATTGCACCAAAGAAGATGCTGGGCGGGACCTTACTGTTGCCTCGAACAGACAAAGATGGCAGATGCTTGCACAACAACTTGACCCCAGGTGATGGGATATGGGGAAGAAGTAACTTTACTTCTGTGAAAAGTCTCATTGAACTCCAATGCGAGAACAATGAGAGCTGCAGGGTGCTAGGCATTGGTGAAAATCTGGTGCCTAACTGCAAGCTGGCCTCTTTGGAAAATGTGTCTCCAGGTAAATTTATCCTGTCCAAAGGAAACACTTACCGGGCATGATACTGACAAGCTCCATGCTTGCAGAGTCCTCAGGGACCACAGAAGTAGTACATGCTCAGTAGGGGTCAAATGGAGCCATCTCCCATTCCCTCCTGACCAAGGCAACTGGTATGCGAATTAGCAGCTCAAAAATAGCCATATATATTTGCTGTAGATTGTACCGACCAATTGACCTGCAAAAAGACCGCTTATTTCAAGGATCACGCACACAGGAAGGAGTCAAAGGGGAAGAGAGGAAAAGTGAGAGATTTTTAATAGTCGCCATAGAAAATCTCTCCCCTAGCTCCTGTAACTTTGGCAGACTAGGTGTCACATGGTGCTATGACAATGTCACTTCCAAAATGGAAAGCAAAGCAACCGTAATCTCAAAAATCCAACAGCTCTGTCTGATGTAAATATGTTAAGTATTAAACATACTCCCTAGTTTTAGCATGGGAGGAATGGTGCTTCAGTCATTCTAGCTATACAACAGTTATAACCATCATGATATTTGCAATAGCATTCAAGGGTGTAGGCTCTGATACCGTCTGGCGGCATGTTATCAGTAACAGACACAACAAGGGGAAAAGGTAAATTGATTGGAGGATAAAGAATCTCTGAACCTTTATCCACAGAGATTAAATAAAAAAAGATTGTCAAATATAGTCAATCTTGAAATTACCCTCCTTGGAAAGAGGTTTCTATTTCTCATCTCACAATGGTATCAGAGCACTCACCACTGTTTGACAACTTTTGCTTTTATTTACTGTGCCTTGATAAAATGTATTTTTTCTACACAATAGGTTCGATGTGTCAAACTGAGCCACACATAAAGTGGTGACAAAGGAAATCGTTTCAATAAAATTACATAATGTAAAACAAATAATTGGAATACCTACATTAACTACAATTTGCATGCAACATAGCATTATACAATTTCTGACACTCTGGAGAGAGGTATTAGGTCTAAAGTAACTACGCTTAGAAAGCAATTTGCAGAATTTCTGTTCTTTTGGCTGGTTTGAAAAGCCGTGATAATATGTTTTTTGCAGCTGACAAGCGAACAAAAAACAATCATTGAGCGGTTCCATTTTACCCACGAGGCAAGCTGATAATTAGAAGTTTAACAGACAGTTTGGATTTAATCTGTGCAATGGCAGCTACTACTTTTTGTTGCTGTTGTTGTTGTGTAGGGACTGAATAAAAGCTCCACCGCCCTGGCACTTTCAACGACAATGAAGAAATAGGTTATTTTTTATCCTTGGCTCCCACCTCTCACTCACGACCAGCGTCACAAGGGGACCAGTCTGGCACTGGATTTGTGCTTATGTGTGAGGGGAAGTAAGGAAACATCTTACTCTCCCCGTACTTCACGTACCCCACATTTAACTTGAGCCGGCTCAATTTGTACTGAAGAAGCAGTGAACAGGATGCAGGGCCCTCTGAGTGGACGCTGCTCTTTCAACCTCATAGTACAGGAGAGTTGGTGGGGTGTGACATCAGTTAGGCTCATCAGGCCATGACCTATGGTGGCCATTGATACAGAGTAGTCTCTTCCTCTACCAATGGGGTCCTACTGAATCAAACCCTGGGCGGAGTTTAAAACTGCCCTGTCTGAGGAAGATGGCAGCACCCTCCTCCCTAGGTAGTTTTTTTTTCCTAGGGTGGTTCAGGAAAAGCTAGGCCATGGGTCCAGAAAGGGGTGTGTGAAAAAAGCAACTTGCACTTATAGAAGAGATTCAATCCCCCATGTCAGCACCCTTGTTAATTTTTCAGGGGCAAAACACTCTGATAGCACATTTAAATACAATCAGCACAAAACATTATTAAATATATTAATTACTAATGAGCCAACACTGCAAAAACACACTGCTTCCCTACCGTGGGACTAAGATGTAAGCAGCCCATTTCCTTTCAAATAATTTTCTCTCTTTACATAGTGTCCAGAAACAGAATTCTGGTTTTGCTTTCAGCTTTTAATAATATACTGTATCTAAAACAGAGATCAGTTAAAGCTTCTGTAATGTTCTTGATCTTAACTAAGGGGCAATTAAGCACTGCAGTATTCTACAGATGATATTACCCATTGTTAAATGTATATAACCTCCAAAATCATGCACATCACACACAAAAAGCTGTGCGTAAATACATTTCATATAGAAGTGTAAGTGTACGTGTGAGGATAAATGCTAGCTTATTAGGAGGAAGAGACATTTTACCACAAAACGTATTCTCTAACAGATGAAGACAAACATTTGAAATATAGAATGCAACCAAAAAATCATAGACCCCACCAAAAGTTAATCAGGAGATGGAAACGTTCATGCTTATATTCTGCATAGTAACTGAGAACTTGCATTCATTATCAGCACTCTTGGGGAGGAAGTGCCAGTTTAACTTGCTGGCTCAAACAGCAGAGCAATGTTAAAATGTACGGTTTCCATTAAGACAGATGATAGCACCTGATGAAACTTCAAAACCATACCAAGCCAAAAGCGTCAGCCTTTATTTTAAAAACTCCTTTGCTGCAAATACGTGTGACACCACATGTCGCAATAAAACCGGTCATCACATAGGAAAAAAATACCGCTCATGAAAAGGACTGGATTGACAGTAATGGAAACAGAAATCCTTTACTCACATAAAAGACATGTTCTGGGTAGTAACAATGCAAGCTTCCCAATCTTGTGCCCTCCACTCAGAGTGTATCGACCCTGACCTGTAATGCCTACCTCAACAGGTGGGAAGTAAGTTCCATTACCATGCTGCATTTCATTCTTCACCCTCTGCTGCAACTGCTACTTGTCACACCTGTAAGCTTTTTAGCATGTGTGTAGATTCGTTGGTTTTTAATGTTTTCTCTGAAGTGCAGTCACTGTAAAAATAAATGTATTTGCTTATAAAGAGCGGTGTGGTGACAAAGCTGCTGGCAGTACACTGGGCATAGTCTCTGGAGAAAAAGCAAATGAGAGATGCTGGGCCTGCTTAGGCTGTTGACTTGCGGGGGATATCAGTGCAAGGCAGGGAACAATGCAGTCAGGCGGGAGTGAAGCACAGGTTTCTGCCCAAGAGAGATGATGTCTGGGAGCCAGAATCTAAAAGTGGGTGCCCTTGGTGGACTATGAGGGAGAGGAGGATACAGGTCCAGTTGCCCTACAATTGTGACACAGTGTATTGCCATGCTGTCGCTAGTGAGAAAGGATGGTCCTATGAACGGAGATTTGGAAAATTTGAGTTTAATTCCTGGCTTGCCACAGACTTCCTGGGTGACCTTGGCACAATCACTTAACCTCTCTTCCTCAGTGCCTAAAGTCACCCAGCAAGTCAAGACTAGAACCCAAGGTCAACATTTTCAAGCTGGGGTGCTTAAAATTAGGCAGCTAAATCAGTGGACTGAATTTCAGAGGTTGCTCACATCTGACTTCACTATGGGTTGCCGGTGAGCAGCATCTATGAAAATCAGGCCACTTATTTCAGGAAGCATTCTATGGATTTAGGAGGCAGACTTTGGGCGTACATATTTGAACAGTGCATCTTAACTACTAGCCATCACCGCCTCATTTTTGTTTATTGGCTATTAATTGTCTAGATGAGCTAGTGAAGTTTCAAACAGTAAGGTATAAAACGCTTATGCTGGTCTGCTCGTTATATCACAGTTGGAGCTCTGATGACGCCTCCTCAATTTAGCCCCCCCTTTAAATCACTGGCTTTTCATGCCTTGTTTTGTGACCTCTATCCTTCTGGATGATAAAGTCTGGGCAGTACTCTTCAGAAATTGTCAGTGATATTCCTTAACTGAAGGGGGCAGGAATGTGTGGTCACATATATACGCTCCTAAGCATTCATTTGGCTTGCAGTCTGGAAAGCACCAGTATCTGGAGAGCTAAAAGACAACAGGGCTCTCTGATGAGCAACATAAAATACTATTTTCCCTACCCCAATAACCCAAATTGTTTGTGTTGACTTTGCCACTCTATCTACCCCATCGACAACATGGGAAGGGACACACCACATTTAGGAATCGGTATAAAACATTTTAGATGGTGCACAGCTTCCTTTATATTCAATTTGTGGTCCTAGGAGAGTAGCAAGAGGCTTAATATTCTGCCTGCAGTCACCAGAGATCTGCTACTCTCTTACAAAGCGCTTAGATGGGAAAAAAGTCATAACATGAGATGTTATGTATGTACGTCAAAAGAACCATAATGTATTATACGGAGGAAAAATTACATACAGAAGGCTGAGTGAGATGGTCACATGAGAGGATTGGAGCTTTTGGGTTGACAAGATGAGAGCAGCAAATCAAATGACAAAGCAGGAAAAAATGATTAATGCTGTGTAGTGTTTTGGTGGGTTGCTGATGCTCCGTTTTTGTTCTTAAATAGGCTTAAAAGGCTCTTAGAAGGCCACCAACTTCTCACATTGTTTGACAAAATGATACATTTATCAAAGTTCTTACCCTGGTGACCGAATAGACATATACTTTCTGGTAGCACATGCATCCATACACACTTCTGACAGACCCTATAAAAGCAAAGAATTGAGGTTTTCCTCCGTTCTTAATTCATTCCATTGTGCTTGGGATTGCAAGGATGGAAAGGACCAAATGCTGAAGTGCTGCAAAGTGCAATCTCTTTCTGCACAATAGGAGGTTAGAGGGGGTTAACCACTTAACTCTGAACTTCTTTGCTTTCATCCAGACACTTAATATTTCTTTACCAATGTTTTCTCAGTTTAACTCCTTCTGATTTTACCATACCATGTGCAGTGAACCTTCATCTGGTGTGTGACAGAACAGGTGAAAAACTACTACATGCAATAAAGCTTATGTAAAAAAAAAAATTGAAAGCAGGGCCGAAAAATCCTTTTGATTCCCAGATTAAATTCTAAATGATATGGTGTCAGAAAGACAATTGAGTTTTTCTGGATTTACACCAGAATGAATATGGCCTAGTAATCACAAATGATAGTATATATGCTAGTATCTTCTTTTGTTTTTCTTAAGCGTGTTAATTTCTTTTGTGATATGTGGCTACAAACACCAATATACTACAGTGATGAGTACTATCAAAAAACACTAGGATAGACAGACAATGTTTTCTGTCTCACTGACTGGTGGATTATAATGAAGATGGCCAGGCTGTTAACAACAAAAAGATACAAAAACAACTGAGTTCCCAAGCAAGAACACCAGCGTAGAGCAGACCAACCCATTCTTTCCTTATGGTCTAGGTAAATGGACTGAAGATGAGTAGCATGGCAAAACTGTGCTGGTCTGAACACAATTACATGCTGTCTAAGCATACGGAAATGGCTGTGCCACCAGCACGGACGTAAGCAATGCTGTGTTAAGAGGCAAAGAATTTGGTATGTATCTGAGTGTTCTTTAAAAGTTATGGTCTCGATCATGCCCTGACCCTTTGCTGTCATGAAAGGACACAGGCGGGATTATAGACTTGCACAGTCTAGGTTTGGGCTTCCTAGGTTGCAACTCCATGTACCCAAGGAAGTGCAGGGGCTGTATTGAGATGTTTCCCTCCCAGGAATTATTGGACATGCAGTCATGGCTCTGTCCCTCTACCCCCGTGCATAAGACAGCAAAGCCAGCTTGCTGCACAAGTATGCTTGCATTTTTTAAGGGTTTCCCTACTCTGTGGCAAACTGCCTTCCGGTGGCTACCCTGAACTATGCACAGCTCCTTAACTCCAAGTTACCTCTTAAAAACAATGTAGCCCATTGTTGTGGCAGACAGCTTGGAGGAATTACTGTTCTAATTATTAATTACACAATAAGTGTCAGTTTGGTAGCAAAATACATGCAGTGATTTCCGTCATAAATTGGCATCTGTAAGTCATGAATTGTTCAGATTTGATGCTTTGTAATTGCTAAATTTTCTGAAGTTGCATGATGTAAAAAATGTTGGACTCTATTCAAAATACATTGGAATGCGTGCAATTATTGAAAACTGGAATAACACCGAAGCAAATATTTAATTTGGGGTTTGCAGGACTGCAAGCGTTATCAGTCTGCACAAATTCTATAATCGTTATCATGTGCAAAAGGCTCCTAACATGAAGCAAATCCAAGTAAAGCAAAGTGCTCTGGAATAAATACAAGGCAGAGGCCTGATCCAGCAACCCTTACCCACATATGTAATCCTTACTCATGAGAGTAGAACAACTGAAGTTAATTGTGTTCGTTACATGGGTAAGGGTTCCACAATTGAGATGTAAATGATTAAAACAAAACAAAAAAGTTTTAAATGATAAATTCCTGTCCCCAGTGCCTGATTCTGTCAACACTTGCTACGGAGCATAGAGCTTACTACTGGGAGCAGTCTCATTGACTTCAGCATTACTATGCCCAGTAGTAAGTGTTGACAGACACTGACAGAGAAGAAAGCCCTTAATAGACCTGCCAATCATATACCTGGCATAGAGGTCTTGGGCAGTTCTCTGAAGCTCAGAAATGTCCCAAACACAGCAGAGCATGTTTCCTTCCACATCAATTATCCTCAGGAGAAACACAAGGACAATTCTACCTGGAGGCCTAGAAATCTACCATGTGTTTTCAAAAGGACATAAGTGCCCGGTGAAGAATGGAAAATCGCAGAAAAATGATATGCTGTATATGGGGAAATCTATCTTAATCTTTTCCATAGCACCATCATATCTAAGTGCGGAACAGGGTATTTAGAGCCAGTTGGAAGCTTTGTTTTAAAATAATTTGCTCTTCAAATAATTAATAGCAAATCTTCCAGTGGCTCTAAAGGTTCCGTCAGCATCTGGATACTGCTGTGTTAAGTTAAATACCATCACATCAATTTGTTAGATACAGTGCTTTGTAGTATAATTGACTGCTAAAAGTCAAACCTTGTTTATTAATAACTGTTTTTGCTTTTCAGACTGCTATTTAAGGATGTCCTCTGTTCCTTAAAGGGTTCAGTTAGTGAAGTAGTGTGTGTGGCAGCTAGAGCGAGTTTAAAATTTTCTATCTACAGTGCTCATGGCCCCCATTGTCATACTATCTGAGCACCTCACAATCTTTTAAGCATATCTGGCCTCGCAATATTCCTGAGAAATAAGGAAGTTCTATTAGCCACATTTCCTAGGTGAGGGAACTGAGGCAAAGAGAGATTTTCTTAAGGTCACCCAGGAAGTCTGTGGTAAGGTAGAGACTTGAATCCAGGTCTCCTATATCTTAGGCTATTGTCATAACCACCAGACCACTCTCTCTCTCTCTCTCTCAATCCCTCTCTTTTTCCCTTCTTCCCCGCCCCCACGAAAAATGGCTTTTTTAAGTAAATGGATATTTTTTGTGAAATTTTCTGGTTTTGTTGAAAATGTTGGGGTTTTCATTGAAAAATAAAAATGTTTTTGTTTTTTGAGGAAAAGCTGGGGAAAAAAAAGATTTGAAGTTTTTCACAGGTGAAAAATCTTCATTTCCCAACAAGCTCTAAATATCCACATGCATAGCTGTTGGAAACCATAAAATAAATGATTTACATGAATATGCTATAAACATACACTCACATAAACCTAAATACCATGATGAGGGCTTTTGAACAGACAGATGTGTTATATATTTCACGTGGTAACCTATTAGTGACCACCATAATTAAGGTTAAGTGACATGTCCTCATCCATAAGGATGTCTGCTAGTCAGATCGAAATTTTGGTTAAATTTGGGATTGCATGACTTCAACAGATTATTTTTAATGATTTCACAGAAGTTTGGGGTTAAACTATTTTCATTTGTAGAATTAAAATGATCTCTGTGTGGGAGAGTTATGTCAATAAATCTAATTTTCAAAGCTGTTCAAATTTACCTTGAGGGTTTTAGCCTGGCCCCAGGATCAGAGTATCACAAAGACAGCACAAAGTCACTTTTCCTCCTCCTCCTCCAGTTGCTTCCTATGTTGGTTGTAAAAGTAAAAAACTAAACTAGATAAAAAAGTGGATCCCAACCCTTAAAAGACTTATGCACGCTTCTAAATTAATGCAGGAAAGTAGTCCCATTGATTCGACTGTATTAATCACAGTGTGTAAAGTTAAGCATGTATGTAAATCTTTGCCAGATCAGGGCCAAGATACTTATTTCTAATTCAAATTTGCAGCCCTCTCCAATGCATGTTGCTTCATGCAGGATTTAAAATAATCTATAAGAGGCAGAAGCTCCAAGTAATAGAGACAACAGAGAGAGAGAGGAAGAGATGCTCAAAGGCCATTTGAGAGCTTTTTATTAGGAAGCTGGTTGAGAGCATCATTGAATATGTGAGTCAATTGTCTTTTGATCATCCAGGGTGTAACATCAGCAGCAATCAGCCAAGGTAAGATGATAGCAGGCCACATGGGAAAATTTTAAAAAACCATGATTTCAAGTTTAACTACTTTTGACATTTGGATTTAGTTACAAAAATCAGACTTTTAACAGGTGTAATCCTTAAAGAGTCTAAGTAATTATGCAAGGGCATGGCCTTTCTTCTCTCCTCTTTATGAACCAAAAAAACAAAACAAGGAGGCTGAAACCATGTTTGTCATTAAAAGTACTGGAGTCTGTTTGCCTGGGTGTTATAAGTACATATATGCAGACAGTCTCCTTTTATTGCAGTAAGAGGATAGCAGAAGATGCCTCTAGCCCTTGCTATTCAGCATTGAAACAAAAGTAGAATCAAAACTGGAATTAGATGGCCTATTAACTCAAAAATAAAGAAGGATCCATTCTTCTGCGTGTTGAACTCCCTTAACTCCTACTGATATCTGAAGACAAAATTAACTTCTCATGGGAGCAGCGATCTATCTTTGCATGATCTGACCCAAAGTAAATAATGCTTCAATCAGAGGCAAAGCACACTCTTTCTAGAAAGCTATTTGGCATCTATCTAAATGTTGTTATTCATTATTTGATGTCAGAGGGTTGGAAAGACTGGAAGAATTACTGTTCTAATCAATAATTAAAAATAAATGTCAGTTTACTAGGTACAGTGATTTATATAATGAACTGAAAGATGAAAATCACACATGGCTTACTTTTAACTCTTAATTGCTAGAGCTCTTATCTTACAATAAGGAGGTCTTCTGTCCTTACAGGGCTCACTTACAGGAAACCACATAGAAGCGTCTTTCTTTTTTAAGTGAAAAAATAAAGTGCACACATAGCTGCTGAATACAAAAATTGAAAGTATCTCATCTATGTGTTGGCATGAGTTAGAAAGAGAGACAAACAGATTGGAACAACTCAACAGAAAAGAAAAAAAGGGAAGGAAAAAAGCCAGATCAACTCTTTTTAAAACAAGTTTTTTTCCTTTCTCCTTTCTGTTAGGCAAGAATTACACCCAGGGACAAGCCCAAGGTAAGTAATACTCATTTGTTTCCCCTTAATTTATTTACCATTTTACAGCATGTTTCATAGATCAATTTAACTGGCATTATTCCCATACGGGGTCATTTTTGGTGGGAAGGGGACTCCATCACAAATCATTAATAGTGCGGTTCATTCAATTCCAACAGGAAAGGCAACATGAAAAGCCTGGCTGGCAGATTTATTGATTACATTTCACCAATGACCAGCAAGAGGCAAGCACTCTGAAAATCCCCAAAGGTGATCATTAGTACTGAGTAACTGTCACTAAACATTAGTACCATCAGTAGACTGTAGCTAAAAGAAAGCATGATACTTTAAATGTGACACCTGAGAAGGATTGTCTCGAATACAAAGGAAAAGGGGAAACATTTCATAGCATGATACTTCTATCTGAGACAACTGAAACATTACACACACACAAAGTTGATCTAGCACCGTTAGGCAAATTGGGCACTGCTGTAAAAATGCAAAATTAACATGTCAAGCCAATTTTGCGTTCCTCTCGCCTTGAGCTGATTAGTGCAAATTAAATTTTGTGCTAATCAGCCCGAGCAGTTTGCAGGTATGATGGAAAACCCACAGTGGGTGCTGATTACTGTAAAAGTATATGTGTGTTTTCTGCACTACTAGCATAAGAATAGGATCTATAGAATGATTAGTGGTTTTACAATCCATTTCTATATTGCTATTATACATAATTTGGTGTATTTTTGTTGGTAGGCACTCTGTTTTCATGGCAAAGAAGGATTAGGAACTGGAACATGAATTTTTCTTTTACATGTTGGAGTCTGAAATATTGGCACTTAGACTTGGGCCAAAGGAACACTCACATCACAAGCAATGATTCTGGATATTACAGGTAGCCAGGGAGTATATGAAGAATTTTGTCTCTTCCCCTTAATTTCAGTGTACCCCTCCTTCCCCAAACACACACTATGGCCTTCTGATGCCTTTCTTTGTTCCATGAGTAGCATTAGTAACAATATACATTTTGTAGCTGGCAGACAGCTTCTTCTAAGACATCGGCAGTTGTGTCTTTTGCACACCTGATGAACTGCGTAAGCCAAAAAAATTTAAAAGGTATTTTAATTTATCTTCTTCCTTATTATATATTCCTCACAGCACTTAGTTTCTGTATCTGAAAGAGCCTTGTAGATAAGGTCATTCACCCCTGTGAGCCAGCATTTCAAAAGAGGAACCCACCACAGTAGTGGCACTGGGTTGAAAAGCCACTACTTCCTCCTCACTTCTGATAAAGACCTGGCAGCCCCTGAAGAGGACAACGTGGCACTTTAGAAAGTGTCTTGAACCATTGAATGAGTAAGTCAAGCTGACATGGAGGTGCCTTTGATAGATGCTGCAGCAGCGAAAGTAAATTTCTAAGCTATTGGCATTTGCATTGTGGCAATAAGAACGGAATCTTTAGGCCACTTTGGAGAATGGTGGGCAGTCAGGAAGGAAAAAGGGAATCTTTGTAATGTTCTGAGTAATAGAAACAGTGGTGATGGAGAGAATTATGAACTCATCAGCTATCTGATCAACAGAGCAGTGGGAAGTAACAGAGACATCTCAACATGCATGTTGGAGCTTGCATGGGTTTGGATGAACTTTGCTGGTTTCAGGTCCCAGTTCATTTGAACCTTGTATGGCAACTGGAAAGCGGAGAAGAAAGTTCACAAGCTGGGTTATGCATGTTGACTTGCTTGGCCTACCAAACGACAAGTTTCATGAGAAACCAACATGAAAGAACCAAAGCTAGTCTCATACCTATGCCTGTCCAGAGACAACGCTTTGCTTGGAGTTTGGATGAAAGATTTGCAGCCCAAAACACTGTCGTATGAAACAGACAAATACAACCAGCTGTATTAAAAGATGAAGTTAGTCAAGTAACCTAGGCGTTGATGTTCACAGAAAATGAGGGTTTATTTAGGAAGAAGCTTTAGCTTGAGGAAGCACTGTACCAATAGTGGGTCTTTCTCTGGCTTCCCTTGGGAAGATCTGATGTCATAAAGTACAACCCAAGGCTAGTCTTGGGTTAAGTCCCTGGAAGGGGACTCAGAAGATATGGGTTCAAATGCTAGCTCTATCACAGACTTCCTGTGTGACCCTGGACACACCATTTAATCAATTGGTGCCTCACTTCCCTATCTAGAAAACGGGGATTAACAATGCTTCTTTCCTCCCATTTTTTGTTTGTCTTTTCTCTTTAGATTGTAAATTTTTGGAGCAGGGACTCTTATTGCATATGTGTACAGTGACTGGCATAATGGGGTCCTGATCACTGCTTCAGCCTTGAGGTGCTACTGTTATTGTTATTTGTGTATCACACCACATGGTGCATGGAAATGGTGTCTTAGAAATAAGATAAATAAATGTCCTCTGTAGTATGTAATTCAACTGCTGCAGGCAGCTGGTTTATAGACAGGATGAACTGGGTGCAGTAAGATACAGAATGGCTGTTTCTAGGTTGTTTTACAGTCTATTTTCCAGTTCTTAATTTTATTCCTAAAATTCCATCCCTAGGGAGCTGAAGAAGAGACAGCCTTAGGAAACATGTTTTTATCCCAAAACTCATATTTTCAAAAACCAAACCCACCGATTTTGCATTTCTTGCAATGAAAGAAAGGTTGAACTAGGACCACTGGAGACTAAATGTGATCTTTTATTTTAATGTGCATTTGACCGCATCCCCCATAAGATACAGATTTCACGTATTGGGGAAATTATTTTTTTAAACTAACATTTTCACTCTTTCAGAAGGAGATCTTGCTGAATAGTGAGCTTTTCTTTCACGACTGCCATCTCCTTAACCCCCTGCCCCACACACAATTTTCAACACTATATAGCATATTGTCTTATCCGTATAGTTCCATACTGCCCTGAGATATTGGCAATTATTATTTAAGTCAAAAGGGAAAAACAGAATAATTTACATCATCCATCATAGTTTCCTTGCATGAATAAATTACAAGACATCGCTGCAAATCAATCGTGGGGAAAAAAACAGTCCATGCCAGAGTGTTGGTGTGTATAATTTCTTTAATGTTTTCCGTCCTCATACATCAAAACTGAAGCCTGAATTCTTCAACTCTTATTCAGTAGAATGCTGATTATCCTAAGGGCTTTTGAGGCCCCTGAAACCTAATTAGCTCATTTGGGAAGCCATCCCAGGTAGTAGGTAGAACAGGCCTCTAGCTCTCACCACATACTTCAGAATCTGCTGCCCTCTCCCCTGCCCTTTTCACTAGCTAGCTCTCAAGCCACAAAGGAGCTTTGATATTGCACTGGGCTGGCACTCAGAAGACCTGAGATCAGTTCCGTGGTTCCACCACAAACTTCCTGTGTGATCCTGGGCAAATCAAACTCGCTCTGTGCCTAAGGTCCCCATTTGTAAAATGGGGATAACACTTCCTTTTTCAGACTCTTCATCTGCCGTGTCTATTTAGAAAGTGAACTGGGGACGGGACTGTCTCCTACTACGTGTATGTATAGCAACAGGCTTAATAGGGCCTTGATCTCAACCATGGTCTCTAGCTACTATCAAAATGGTTATTTTTAAGGATCTGTAAGTTTGGTAGAACAGGAGCATGCTTCACAGTCCATATGTCAGGGGGAAAATCATTACACTGGTATTAGGGTCCTTCTTTGATAGCAATCTCAGTAGAGAGGGTGAGGACAGAGTGGTCATGAAGACTGACCTACCATCTCACTGTTGGAGGTGATTTCTGCATGATAGATAGCACTGAGCTGGGGACTTAGTGACTGGGGAGAACTGCTGCTGGCTGCATTGAAGATAGGACTCCAGTATGAAGAGCTATCAGTTCTGGCCCTTTTCATCTGTGCTAAATTCATAGGGTGAAACTTTAACCCGGGCCGAGACCCAACACAAAGGTTATGCACTTAAGTCTCATATACACTGTTTATCTTGAGGGCTTAAGAGGAGTTTAGAGATGGAGATAGTCTCTCATGGTCTCTACTGCTCCCAAAGGCATGGTAGAGTGCCAGTCTTTGGAGTACAGATCTTGGAAGGCAGAACTTCCCCAGGACGCTTCCCTATCCTTCTTACACACTAGACCTCCACCACCAATTTGGATATCTAAAGCTCACACAAGCAATAAGTCTATCTTCCTTTATTTAAACACACAGCCTTCTATATCCTCTGTTAAATGCCTAATGTCATCCTCTCGTGGGGTGTCAGAGCGCTGAAGGGCCCATTCCCCCTCCCCTGTATATGTGCCTAATTTACTCAGTATTAATGGGGGCCATGCAAGCAGATTAAGGGGAGAACAGACCTCAGAGTTGAATTACTATTTGAATTACTGCAGTGTGTGGAGGCCCCAAGATGCTAGGCATTGGACTCAGAAGTCCCTGTTCCAAAGAGCTTACAATCTCAGTAGAAAAGACTGAAAAAGAGATAAATAATGCCTCGTTCCCCCCCTCCTCTCCCGCCATTCTCTTAGACAGAAGGGGAGCTGGATGCAGATTAAATGACTGGCAACAGGTCACAAAACTCTGAGGCAAAGCCAAGAATCAAACCCAGATCTCTCCCATTCCAGTTTGAAAATTCTCACCTTGGATTTTTCAGATTTAAAATTTGGCTAAGGAAGTGGGGAGGAGAAAACTTGAATTTTTCCAGAAAAAGAAAATACTAAAACCTAGTAAATCTTAACAATAAACTGTTATCCAGGGTTGGAAAATTATTAACTGCCTTTAATCTATAATATTTTTATTGCTTCTGCTAGAGTGCATGTGTATGCACCTGTGTGCACACTCATGCATATTGAAGATGAACAACGAACTGCTTTACGCTGCATATACTGACATTTCCATGTTATGCCCTTGCCTCCTGCCCTCATTTTGCTTTCCGTCATATGAACGAAGAGTCCTAAATTTAATGTTCCCCCTTACAAATTGGCTGCCCTTTCATATCAGAGGAAAAAACACCCACTCAGCATAGCTTGAAAGGAACCTGTCTGCAACTGGGAGGGAAAAGTAGAGATGCTTCTTTTACTAACTAAATTAAATACAACTAGAGCTCTAAGCAACTGGCAGGTTTGATTTGGATGTCGGATGCTGTGAGATAGTGATAAGTGAACGCTCAGGACCAAAGGGAATTAAAAGGCTGTACTTTGGTTTAATGGAGTCAATTTCTTTCAGTGTTGTATCCATTAAAGGACACCATGCCGGCACACTACAGTACCACTTCAACTGCAAAATACTAGGTTCAAATAATGCTAAGGGTTGGAGTAAGAGGGACATAAGCATGGCATTTCAGGGAAAAAGCTTGAAATGCTGTCCTTAACCTACCCCAGCATTCCCCTAAGGTGGAAAAGACAGTCTCATATCTAGCAGCTGGGGCCGTGGCATCAGGAGATCTGGGTTCTGCTCTCGACTTCATGAGGAACCTTTACTAAGTCACTTACAGGGTCCTCATCAACTGAAAAAAGAACAAGTCACACTGTTCTGACCGAAAATATTGTCTACTATTGTTACAAGTAACTCCTAATACATTATACCTGTATGATTAGAGGAAAATTGCTTTCTCTACTCTTTTCATTTTTTTCAATAGGGTATTTGACAGCAACTTTTGTACACACTCAATGCAATCGCCAGAACTACAAAATTTGTTAGGGTCACCAAGGGGCAGGTATCGTACCTAAAAATAACTTTATACTTCTTAAAGTAACCTTTTAAAAAAGATGGAAATTTTAAGTTGCGGCCGTTTAAGCTCTCTGTATATCAGTTTCACCATCTTAAAACACAGACAAACCTTCCCCTAAAGAGTCTTAGTAATTTGCAAGACCATTTGATAGGAAGTCAGATGATGAGGTTTACTGTTCATCTGTTGTGGGAATATAATGGGAAGATGAGTTGTAATGCAGTCATAGCTACCACAGAATTCACTTGGATTTGTGTTTTCTTCAAGATTTATGCACATTATTTCTAGTAGCATTGGCCAAGATGAAAAAGAAATCTCACAGACGTGTGAGGTAGTAGATATTACGGTTGGAATTACTGCAGTCCATCATATAGACAGCTTGTTGTGTGTTATCACAGCTTATTGTGTAGTTGGAAGCCTTTTAAAGTGTGCATTGGAAGGACTAAACAGAAGAGATTTGTGTGAAAGCCTTAATGGAGTTTCCTAGCTACACATATTGACAAAAAAGGTGTTGAGAATTTTGTCTCCATTGTTTCACCGTCTAAAGATTTTTCTAGCTAGCTTGTGTTCAAGGAACCAATATGGTACAGCATGTTGTGCCAATGGAATGATGAAGTGTTTGATGTGGATATTCTGCTGTGCATGTGCATTAAGAAACCTGTAAACTGAATTATTGTATGGGATGTTTTTTTAAGATGGTCTTTACTAAATTTTATATTTCAGCTGAAGTTGTGTTTTGATCACTGGAAAGTGTCAAGACCTCCCAAAAGAGGTCTTTAAGAATTGTGAATGTTATTAAAATGCTATCTATATTGACAGTATGGGAAGGATATTGGTTTAGGTGTTTATTTAAGTGATGCGTAATGTATAGAGTCAATGAGGAGGTGGAAATATATTTATGGTAAGGGACAATTTAATGTCAATTAGTATCATAATTAATTAGGAAAGGAACTGTTTTGCTAAATTGCAGGGGAGCTCCAATTAACATTGAAAGGGTGCTGTTAAATTCCAGGATTATAAGGCTGAACTTCACTCTGTTGGCAGTGGACTGATGACCCATGGATACATTATTTCATCTTTGAGTGTAAGTATAATTGTAGTATTATGTAAGTGGTAATTGCATGCCTGTTTGCTTAACTAATCATTTTCCCTATTAAAAAATGTTTGGTTTTATCATTCAAAGTCACTTAGTGGTCCTTTACTAAATAAATTTTCTGTAACCAACCTAGAGGCTCAAACCTGAAAACGAAGTTGGGTTTTATTGCACTATCATCGTTAGCAACTTACTATTAATTTGGACAATTTCAACATAAAGGTTACAAGTGCCATTTTCAAAAGTGTCTAAGGCCAGATTCTCAAAGGTATTTAGGTGCCTAATGATGCAGCTCGGTGACTAGCCAGCTTTCCAAAAAGCTTGTAACTCCTATTGATTTCAAAAAGAGTTATGAGGATTTTCAAAAGCACCTCGCTGCACCATCAGGTGCCTAAATACTTTTACAAGTCTGGCCCTGCATAAATTAGGTTCCTGAATCTACATGCTACGTTTAAAAATGGGACTTAGCCACTTCTTAAAATTGTATCCGCTGTCTGCTCCCCCTCCCCACCTGTAAAAACATTGGCAGGTAACACGCCAATGAAAGGCTCAAATTTTAAAAAAAAGATTGGACTTTTGAATGCTAATCAACAGTATAAAAATTAACAGGCAATGTTAATTCATTCACTCAGATGCTTCTGATTTTTCTCTCTCAGTACAGTAATTCTGGTGTTTTTATATTTCCTTTATTAAAAATAAAAGTTAGGTATTTTTATTGCCACATGGGAAGCTACCATAAATTAATGGTTATGCTGCTTAGCTCATTAAAATGGTAGCAGCTTGATATTGCATTGTTACTGCTGATTATTTCTACAGTGTGAAAATGTAAGACCGATTTCCTGCAGGCAATAATGATAGAGAATAATTGGTCTTAAAGATGCCACTCGAAAAACCATAGCAAATGAAGAAAAGAGCAGGGGGTGGGGGAAGAGGACCCAGTACCAGCATAATCAAGTAATACAAGATGCACTAAATAGTCCTATATATTACAGAACTACTTTTGGCAGCTGCATACTTGCTCAATACCATAAAAACTGCTTCTAGGCCTTTTCAACGCTTAGCCAAAAGTCTGCGTATTTTTTCTCTTATGTATAATTAAATGTGACAGTGAAGTATTGGAATGTATACCAGTTTGTGGCATCTGTCAGTTTGCACAGAAACAATATCTAGACATGCAGAAAAAAGTGCATTGTCTTGCAAACATACTCAAAACCAGTTTAACCCCCCTCCCCACAAACTGGCCAAATGAGCACCACCCAGTAGAAACTGGGTAGTAATTAATGTTGGAATGAGAGTAAATGCCTTTCAAAAGAGAATTGCCACCTTGTGTCTTACTACATTAGGTTACTGTAGCAATGCAGCAGATATATTTAATCCTGTATGGGAAAGTAACATTCTCTGTGTTTTTAGAAAATGTCGTTTCTATTTCTTACATCACAGTTTCTCAACCTGTGGTATGTGTACCCTGGGGGTACGCAAGACACAGGCAGGGGATACCTGGGGAAAAACAGAGTGAAGGGGAGGCAGGTGGCAGCTGCCGATTTCTGAGGAAGCCAGGTGGCAGCAGCCCGCTTCCCAACCGGTCCCAGATCCCACCTAGGAAGCAAGTGGCAGCCCCCAGCTTCTGGGGAAGGCGGGTGGCAGCCTCCCACTTCTCGCTGGGTCCCAGCTCCCAGCGGGGAGCCTGGTGGCAGCCTCCTGTATCTCGCGAGCTGGCCTTGCAGCTTGGTGGCAGCCACCCGTGGCCTGGCTCCGAGCCGAGGGGCAGCCTCCAGCGCCCCAGCTTGAAGATGGGCAGCAGCTGCCTGTCCACATCCCTGGGTCCCAGCCGGTGTGGAAACCTCCTCTGCTCCAGCTCGGATTGGGTGGCAGTCGCCAACCTCCCGGGCTGGCAGCCAAGTGGCAGCCCCCTTTCCTGGCTCAAAGCCCAGTGCCCAGAAAACTTGTCAATTTCAGTGCTCTATATGAGCAGTGAAATGGACAACTATGACAGTCCCAGATTTCACCAGTTACCCTCTTCCTGTCTCTCTCTCTCCCCTGCCTTCCCTGTCTCTCTCTCACCCCTTCCTCCTCTCAAATCTATGGCATAAAATTTGGCCCAGCACTTTATATTCCCCAGCACTGGCATGCCACTCGAATCCTCCAAACTTTGGCCAGCATCACCTCTAGCCCAGGTACATACTTGAGTTGTGCTCCCCTGTTGTAAAGATGGTAACCCTACCCACACTAGATCGGACATCTGTCATATCAGGGTCTTTTATACACAGCCTTTCTTCAACATATGGCTCATATTAGTCTGTAAATATAAAAACCCATGGAAAATTGTGTGTTGGGGTACTTATTAAAATTTTCAGAATTTAGAGGGTACTTGCTACTTAAAAGGTTGAGAAACACTGCTTTATGGAAAGTTCAGCTTTGTTTTACAATGTACTGTACCTAGATACTAGTTTATTAAGTTAATTGTACTCTGTTCTATTTTAACTCCATTCATTCATCCTCTCTCCTACAATTCTGTTGTGCTTTTAGTTCCATTACAGTTGCCTGGAGCGCATATACAGAAAGTGCTGAGGAGCATTGCACCAAAGAATAGATCTAGTCTTAATATAAGTCTGTGGCAAGCCCAAATTTATTTGCTTTAAAAAAAAAAAATCTACATAAGAATGGCTGTACTGGGTCAGACCAATGGTCCATCTAGGCCTGTCTTCTGGCACTGGCTAATGCCAGATGCTTCAGAGAGAATGAACAGAACAGGGCAATTATTGAGTGATCCTTCCCTTCCATAATTCCACGGTTTCCTGTAGAATGGTGATGGGATGATTTAGACATGTAGGGCTTATCTACATGGGGAAATTTATCAGTATAATTTTAGCACAATAATTATCAGTATAGCACTGCAATTATATTGGTAAATTTACCCATGCAGAGAAGACCGAAGGAACTACTAAATCTAAGGGAGACCCTTAAGTGAGTTAGGATCTTCCTGCTGCTCAATGAAATTGAACACATGAAGTTTGAAAACTTTGGGCCAGATTCTGCAATGCACTAAGTAGCCTTTAAGTTCCATACTGAACAGAGGTGGATTTAGGCATATCTGTAAAGTTAAGGATGCATTTACGTGGCTTGCTGAATTGGAGCCTCAGCTCTCACTGAATTTAGTGGGAGGTTAAGAGCACTCAGCAGCACAAGAGATTTGTGTCTTTCAATGAAGAAGGGAGACTTTATATGGCCTATGGACATTTTTAAAGCTTAGTTTTAATAAAACTCACTTTAAATAACAAAAAACTGTACCATTCCAGTTTAAGGACCAATCATATAGGCAGGTGCTCAGCTGCCAAAGCCTTAAGCCGGAAGGATTTCAACTATGGTTTCAATGAGAGTTGAAGACCTTTAGGACCTTGCAGAAGATGGTCAGCACCAAGGCCAGCCCTAGACCAAATGGCACCCCAAGAGAAGCCTATCTTTGGCATCCTGCCTCCCATTTGTTAAACTTTTGAATACTTTATTTTTTATCGCATTTGTAGCTCATTTCAAACTTTGATGCACAATTAGCATGCATGATTTATCTCTGTCACATTAGATGATAAATTTGCATGCTAGGATCTGTACATCTGTATTTATTCATTCATTTATAAGCAAATTTAAAAAAAAGTTTGTTTCCTCTAAGCTTATAGAAAATTTTAATTTTAAGAAGAATTGGAATGTACTAACATCAAGAAACTGAACTGTGCACCAGCGTTGGGTGGGCCAGTATTAATAGTGTTCCAGTAGGTTACAGCCTTGAAAGGTTAGCTCTCATCCTTTAGCTCAAACGGTCGCTTTTTTCACTGTTGTCCTTGTGAATTGAAGCACCGTCTGACAGATCCAAAGCCTGGCCAATGGCAATTTTCAAGCAATAAAATAGCAAGCGATGTCAGTCTTTTGCCATCCATCATCCACTGAAGATATGTTTTACTGAGCCCGGGCTTTGAAAAGTGGCGCTCACCACTTGTGACCGCATGAGCAGAACAGCCAAAGTTATCCACGCATTAGGAAGAGCATCCTTGAGCTCAGCATCATGACTGAATTTGAGAACTTGGAGGGGAGAGTGCTTCCCATGTGGCAAAGTGACAGATGTTGTCCAATTTGATCTAGAGGTCTTTATCATCGACACGCGGACATTCGCCATGTGTCAGCATCCAGTAAAGGTCCATACAACTGTTCAAGAGTGTTTTCCTGTCCGCCAGCAGCTTACTAAGGTCCTACAACAGGATAGTCCCCCAGAACTAAACCCTAACATTTACAGCTTAAACTGGTTAAAAAGGACAAACAGCTTGCTAGATATTGTTTTGACTGAGATGAGCAGGAAAAAAAAAAGAAAAAAAGAAAGCGCGCATTGGAAGCTACTAAAAAGTATTTAAATTGAAACCAACTCTTAACGAGTTTCACACAAAGCCTTGCCTACCAGGTGTCAGCTCAGAGAAAAAATTTATCAGAGATTTATGAGCCCTTGAAAATAAAAGTTAGAAATACTGACACAGCTGTATTCTTCTACCATATTAGTGACCTTATTACATCGGGCCTAGTGATAATGCTGTGTAATATTTTTAAGAGGCTTCTTTTCATCACTGATTATGGTCCATCAGGTTTCTCTACATTCAAGTTAAAAGTAAAGTGAAAAGTACATTTGTAATCTAAGGTCTATGTATACATACTCAACCTAATCAAGTCTGAAATACTTGGCTTAGCAGTTTAATAGCCTCTTGAAGAAACATGGGGCTATTCCATATTTCATTTACATGATAGATGAGATGTGAAAATAGATTCCATAGTAGATTAACACCTTGGGACAAAAGGAAAGCGATGGAGCCTGTCTACATTGTGGATCCTTCCCCTACAACAGGGAATTAACTGAATTCCATTATTGTGGGTGTAGAACCTGAAATGATTCTGGTATTCCCCAACAAGGCAACACATTGTGGAGGCACACAGGAGTGTCATAGGACAGGGGGGAGAGAATGAGTAAGGAAAGGCTCCTGCCCTCCTCCATATGCATGTATACAGCACACCTCCTTGGATACTCCCCTCGCTTGTATTCATTAGTTAGTGATTATAAAGCTCTCTCATCTCACAGGTTCTCTCTTTCACATGCATATTCTTCTAGCCAGAGCATACAAATCTGCATATGCTAGTGCAACATGCTAAATATATAGTACAAGTACAACTGCTCCTTCGTCCATTGTTCTGAGTAAAATTAGTCATTCTTTAACCCTTTTGTTATTGGGTTTTGTTCCAGCCTTTGTTCTGTAGCAGAACACAGGGGTTCTTTCAAAATGCTGGCATCCCAACTGATGTAGCGGGTATGTTACTTTTCGTTAGCGCCTTACTAATCAGTTATCTAAAAATTCCTACTGTGATACCATAGCTGGGGAGTATTTTTGCATTTTAATGTGTGTGTGTGGGGGGAACATTGTGAATATTCCCCAGAATATTCTGTCAGTGTGAGAGCTGGAGTGACCTCGTCACCAGAGAGCTGAATGCTTATAAGCCAAGCTCTGCAGGCTGGCTCCTTAGGCTCCCACTTCATCACTAGCCTGAAAGTGCTCATTAGGCTTGCCATGAAGAATGAGTCCCCTAAGAACTGGCAAAATTTTCTGCCACTAAGCCTGTGGGGAGTGTAAACTGCTCCATGCGTGAGAAGTAACAAAATGGTTGATGCATTAGGTGACATTCAGAGCAAGATAACTGCATCATTGCCTGTTCAGAAAGTCATTTTTTTCTTCCTTTGCTGTGTAAGGGAAGCCTGAGGCCAGACTAGTCACTGTGGCAGAGAAACCAAAGTGGTGCAGGGAATCACATAAAAGGCTTTCCAGCTGTAAGCCCGGAATCTACAGGGTGTTCAGCATCTCCTCCAAGGTCCTGAGCGTCCTTCAATTCCCAGGTAAATCAGGCCTAGCACCTTTCAGGTTAAGGTCCTCAGTTTCATTGCAAGAGAACAGAAGTTTTTCCAAGACACATCAAAGCAGTACAGCTTTTTAAAAATGCATACAATTTCCACTGGGCAATTCTCTAGCTTTAACTATGCTCAGCTCAAGCTTGAAACTGGATAAGCTTAGGCTCCCAAAAAGAGACCACATTTCCTTAAAGGGATGGCTTTCCCAGGTACATCCAGCTGTACTCAAGATAAATACAATAGGGGAGGTTGTCAAAGGCATAAAAGGCAGTTCGGTGAGTAACTAGGTGAAATTCAATGGCTGTCAGGTGTCTTGTACCGTTGAATATGCCCTCCATTACGCATAAAGACCTTTTTCCTCAGCTCCTTAATCTCATTTTTAAGAGTTTCGAGGAACAGTTTGTACAAACCAATTCATCCCAAAGGACTAAACATATTTTGAACCTTCTTTGCTGTCCCAGAACCTAACTGCCACAAAATCCCAGACTTGAAATCATTTCTGGGACCAAATTCATACTTGTTATAGCTCCGTGGAAATCACTGGAGTTACACCAGGAACAATGGAACCAGTGTTTAGACAATATTTCTGCATATAATGCATTATGTAAATGTTTATTATTATTGGAATTAAATTTGTGGCTCATGCAGGATCATTCTGTAGAAAGACAAAGATGCAAATGTTATTGGAGTCAGCCAGTCAGATTTTGTGTCTCTGATGTTAAGGTAGGTCAGCTTTTTTCTTCACTAATACTAAATAAGCTTTTGTTTCACCTGATTGTCTTCAACTCCCCTGCAGCATTGCACCAGGATGGGACTCCTGAATTCTCTCCAGATGAACCAGTTTCTCCACAACACTTACCTTTCAACACTAAGAGCAGAATATTCTAGGGTTACTCAAGAATTGCAACCAAAACAAAGCACTGTGCTCTGATTCCTGCATGCTATTGCACACAACATGGTTTTATAGAACAAATCTCTTTGCATCACCAATGCAATTGCTTTGACTTCATCTCAGCTGAAATCCTCCTATGTCTTCATCTCTTTCTGCCATGACTACACAACTTCTGTCTCTATGACCTACTTAATTACTAGCTATCCTGCATGTGTAGATTGCTGCTCTCTGCCTTTCCATATGTTGAAAAGTGTACAACCACATCACTCCAGATCTTGGGAAATTCCACTAGCTTTTTTCATTTCAGGATCCAATTAAAAATTGCCTTTTCCTCTGGCCTACGTCATGGAATTTGTCTCTCTCTCTACATCCCTCCCTAGTTGTTCCACCCATATTGCACTAGAGTCTTCTGTCCTTCTGAAAAATCTCACCATTGCTGGTGACAGTTTCCCCACCGCAGCTCCTGCTGTCTGAAAAGATCTCTGCTGTACTCATGGTTCAAAATCTGTCAGAGATAGCCAAGTTATGAAAAAATATTTTATAATTTAAAAAAAATATCAATATTCACAGCAAGTGTTATTCTAAGACTATACATCAAGTGTTTATACAGGTGACCAAGCAATAAAAAAACTATTATCCATGAGCAACTATTCCATAAAAAATTGCCCAAACTCTCAGAGAAAAATATTTGTATTTAATTATTGTATGATGCAAAATAACTCCACCTTAGTTTAATTATTGATTGTGAATAGATGGTAATTAATCTCTCAGCGATTAGAAAATAGAGACAGTAACTTCATGCACGTGGATTTCCAAATAATTGACAAAGTCACCTCTGTAAGGGATTGTGGGCCATGAATTGTTTTGTAATCCTTCATGCAGCTGTACTCACATGGCTTGTTGTATGTCTGCAATGTAAGTGATAGCCTCATTTTTGAGGCTACAGCTGTGTGGTGAGAGAAAAGCCCCAGGGAGTGGATGTGTGTGTGAAGAATAGTCTGTGCCCATGCATCTGACTCTCAGCCACAATTAAAGTATTGAATTGTATCTCTGTAACTTTGGGCAACACTATTATTCTTTGTGCCTCAGTTTCCACATCTAGAAAATGGGGGATAATAGCATTCTCTTTCTACCGCCTATTGTCTGTCTTGTCTGTATAGATGGTAGACTCTTCAGGGCTGGGCCTGGCTCTTACTGTGTGTATTTATGGAATTTAACACAATGCATCCCTGCTCTCATCTGAGACCTCTAGGCATTATTGTAATACAAATTTCTATAGATTTGGTATTGTTGAATAAAATGTTTAGAAATCCAGTAAGTTATCAACTGAGAATGTGAAAGATGCAGTGACGACAACATTTCAGTGGTGATGGGGTGAGCTGGCCATGAAGAACAAGGTATTCTATGAGACAGTCTTTGTTGTGAATTAAGGATTCTCCTTCCCCCTCATACAGTGGATGACTGCTCTGATGACCCAAAAAATGCTACTTCTAGACAAAGCAGGCATTACATTACTTGTACATCCCAACTATTTGGCTGAAGTTAGGAATGTGTCGAAATAATTTTAGCAGAAAAAGAAAAGGTGCCAGTAGATGTGACTGCCATGTCAAGTGGTTGTTTTTTGTTAAATGTGTACAATAGAAGCATAAATTGAAGGATTCTTCCATTGTTATTTCCATTTTAATGAGTTATAAAACTGAAATGAAACACTGTTGAAAAGAATCAGTATATAAGCCATTGCATTTTTAATTAGAATTGGAATTTTGCAAAATAATATTTCTATTAGGAAAAAAAAGTCTTCTAAACAATATGTAGGAGCAATATTTTTTCTTAAGTATGTACAGTATATGAAAGTGAACTGACAGCCGATCGCTCAACAGTGTTGAAGAAAGGACTGAAATTAAAATACTTCCTGCCAGCTGGCATCTACTAGACAATTACATGCAAAAACAAAAAAAAGACATTAATGATGTTTGATTAAGCACTCAAGTCAGGAAATACCTGAATAAGACTGAACGCACAACCTTAACTCTGCTCTTGTGTGATTATTACAATTAAATTGCAACATCCCACATATCTAATTACGATACAATCTACTTTTTCCTAATGGCCTCTGATACACAGACCCAGCATCGTGTATTACATAGTACTACTGTGTGTATCCAAGATAAATGGAATCCATTAAAGCCTTGTCTAGGAAAGGTACATCAGCTGTACTTAAGAGTAATAATGAAAATGTACTATCATATACCACATTACTGTCCATATTTATCTTAGGGTTCTATACTGCTGTCCATTATATGGTATTAAAATCAATAGGTATAGTGAAGTCCCTAGTGGACTATGAGTAATATTTCATCATAATCTTACTCTTAAAAGAACTGATACTCTGATTATAGAACAACTCAGTCAATCTACATCCAGAGTAGATCACGTATTTTTTCTCTTTTCAGTCCCCAACTGTTGCTGAACTCACACTAATTCCAAAAACAGGAAATAGTTCTGTACTTGGCAACTCAAATATACAATGCACCTTCCACACTGAACTCCACTAGTTTTCTGCAGACATCAGTGCTTTGGGAGACTTACTAATTCAGCCAATTAGCATTTCATTCTTTATTTACACTGAAATTCTAAAATAAATGCTCAAGTTTGCAAAAGTATTTGGCAGTACTAGAAGCTGAATTTCTCTATTCAGCTACTCGGTAGGCACAACGGGGACAGTGTGAGGATGTGTTTTCCCCATGATGGCCCTAGCAAAGTACCTTAACTCTGACCTGGACAGATCACTATTGAAAAGTGAAGGTCTCTGCTGTGATTTTAATGTGGACATCTCTGTCCATAAGGAACTAAGGCTAAAGTCCTCTCATTTCATACAGGTGACCGAAAAGTCATCAGCCATGATAGTTTAAGTCACAATATCACACAGGTTTGTATTCAAGCCACTGAACTAAGGAGAAAGAATTTGTATCCCAAATTATCTGTTCTCCACCTCTTAGCATTTAGGGTGCTGATATTTCTCCTCAATGGCTTTTGGGAGAAGAGTTTCCCGTGTTCCAGGAATGGCAGAAAATCTTCCTGGCACACGCATGCAGCAGCTCTTTAGAAGAGTTGGCCAATTACCAATTTACATAACAACGAGGAAACAACTCTCCGTGAAAATCAGAAACAGCCTGAAACTTCACCCCTCCATGGCACTGGGCTGAACCTCAGCTTTTTTTTTGGGTGAGAATTTTAAGATCAGTTTGGGTGGCTGTTTCATTTGGGGGGGGGGGTTAGCAATCATGCCAAAAATCAGGAAGTCCTAGAAATCCTGCATGAAAGTCAATTTTTGTGAAACAGCCAAGCTGTATTTCCTGCTGCCTTTTTAATGCAAATGTGTTACATCGGGGCAGGAGAAAGAAGATGAGAGCATAGTCTGCGTGTTGTGTGCAGGAGATTAAACTGCTGTCATTTCAATATAAGCAGGGAAGATTTTGAGAGAAGGGGACAGGCTGATGGTGTATTTAAATGTGGATTTCCAGAAGAATTTAAATAGTTTATTTCAATGTATTTATTTTTAAAAGGGAGTGACGTTTGTACTCGTCGCCACACACAGGAGCAGCAGCTGTGAAAGGCCTCAGCAGGCAATGCCATCCGTACATGGAGAAGGAATGGGGAGTTTCAGGTCCAGTTCATCAGCTGGTATCAGCACTGTTCCTTCGACTTCAGTGTGTCTGCACCCGCTGAGGATCTGCCCCTTACTTGACTGTTCGTTGGGTCACACTCTATTGGCCACCAAGGGACAAAAATAGTATGAAATCCTAGCTTAACTGAAGGCAATGGCAAAACACATCAATAGAGCCAGATTCTCCACACATGCTGCAGTGTGCAACAAAGCTCACATCACATAAATCTGTATTTTTCAGAGAGCAACGGATACTGTTCGTGGCTTGTTTTTCCTACAGTAGCTCAGTTTAAGATAGGGCTCTGAGCCAGGAAATCTAAAGTGGGTCCTTGTACCTTTTCCTTAAAAACAGACATTGATACCAGCCACAGATGATTCTGAACAACAAGCTATCTTGACACTAGCAATGTCATTACACTGACACCATAAATAAACTGCTTTGAGACAGTTCCTCCAACTGTCTAACGATTTCATACAGTTCCTCTGCATTGCTCTGCTGTTTACTAACTTGGTTAAGAGAGGCAATTACTTTTCCTGTTGTAGGTTGGAAATCCACATTTAAATACACCATCAGCCAAGACCTCCCTCCAAAGCTGGTGTGCAGCTATACATTTTTAAAAGCCTTTCGATTATGGATGGGACTGATCAAAATGCTGGATCCACATACCATCAGGTTTTGCTGCATGCCAAACACAGAGCCAATCTTTGCAGCTTGGGGCCTATCTACATAAAAATCTGTGGGATTAATTACATTGTCACATATACCAATAGAAATATGTATCAAATCCATCGTAGTCCTTGGAGCTGGTCAGGCTTGCACAGATATCATAGAGCAGAATTTAGTTCAGTATAACCAAAGTACTTGGTACTATCTGTCTTGCAGAAGATAGAAGTACCATTCGTAACCACAGAAGGGGAATGAAGAGAAAGAGTGCATAAAAATATAAAACATCTGTAACAGGATTTACTCATTGCTGGGAGAGCTGCACCTTGTGGCTGGTCTGGGAATTGGCTGTCTTCTGATCTACCTCCCCTTTCCATTGCTTGCTCTCCCCTCTGACTCTCCAGGACTCGGGATGTTCTCTCCATGACTCAGCCCTCCAGCCAGGTCACTATATAGATTTTCCCTATCCGAGGTATCAAGGTCTCATCAGACACACTGTCCAGATGCTACCTTCAGCAGTCCTGCACCACTTCCCAGTAGCTGGTATGGGAACCCAGACCCATCCATTATTCCAGGTCCCAGCTCAGGGACCCGATCATCAGCTGCCAACGTCCACACAGTCTCAAACCTCATTGCTTTTTGCCTGGGCTTCTTCATACCCTGCCTTCCACAGGTTTTCTTCCCTGTAACTCCTCTAGGTAAACCCCTTCTATAAAGGACAGGTCCAAGGGCTTTTTCTCCCCCATTGGGTTTCCTTCTATTCACCTCTCTGTGCCCAGAGAACAACTGTGCACACACAATTCCCTCCCCCTAGTCCCTTTCTGCTTGCAACTTCCTCTTTTTATAATCCTCTCCCAGCTGGGCTTCATTTCCAATTAGGGTTTATCAATCAAGAATGATTCTCCCCCATTATAAGGTTAATTAGTCCCCTCTGAGCTACCTTAATCCCTTTGGGTCAGTTGTGGGATGAACACCTTATCACAACACCTTTCAATCTGAAATCATTATGAATGTTCTTGACCATATGTGCTCTGTGTTTTATTACTTTAATTAGTATCTACAAAAACAAGCAACACTTATGGGATTTGGCATAATAGGTTCTTGTGTCTGTAGGTGGCTTTTGTTACCAGTTCTTTGGACTGCAGTTTGAAGTACATCAATGCTGAAACTTCTTAAAGTGAACCAAAAAACATTGTTTCTTAAAGTTTCAACTTGATGTAATCTTTTCTTTAAAGCTGTCAGCTCAAAAAATATAGCAGTGTTTCAATTTAGCTGAGATCTATTGAAAGGAGGAGGAACTATGTGCACAATTTTAATGTATTTTTCAAGGTCTACTGATATTTGCTATATTTGTTTTTAGCTGGCAAACAAAATGAGATAGAAACAAAAAGTAGGGTTTGGTGAACGGTTCATGAAATTAGTTTGAACTTACCTAAACAGAGATGTTTTATGCATCCTAAACCTCATTTTTCTACTGAATGTTCAGGGTTTACTTATAGTTGCTCTCTTCAACTTCATATCTTCCTAATTTACACATTAAACATATTACCTTTCCAGGATTTGACATATATAAAATCTGACCACTTAAACTGCTACATAGTCAGATTCTCTTCTCATGTAAATGTCCAACCAGAATCAGAGTAACTCTTTGAAGTCAGAGTTACATTTCATGAAGCTGGAATGAGTGAGAGCACATCAGGCCAATCACTTTTATTCCATCCCTCGTGGCAGCTTTTCACCTCGAGAAAATATTTGTTCTTATTAAACTTAAATGAGTTGCTGATAAACTCAGCAGGGTTCTTAGTGGAGAGAGATCCACAACTGGGATTTTCAAAAGGAGATACTTGATCTAAGTTCCCAAATCTCATTGAAAATTCAAGGGATTTGTGTTCTTAAATCACCTAAGTGCTTTCAAAAATCCAACCCAACATCTACAAACCAGCACCGCAAACAGCACTAGTTGATGGTGCAACTAGACAAGCCAAAGTAGAAATGGATATGGATACTAGATGGCACTCACTCAGAGAGGTAGTTCCTCCAACCAGAATGGGGACACCTCAGCAGTCTATAATGTACCATTTCTGTGGATAAAGGACTTCATTCTCCAGGACTGAATACAGCACCTTTCATCAGCTCTAATATTCACTCATTTCTTTCAAGAAGTTTAACAAACAAATATGATTCCCAAAGCATTTCCATCTGAAGAACTGCAATTACTTTGCCATGCTCCATCAGGATGGTGACATCTTTGTGAAAATGAAGCCAATAAAAAAAATATTTTCAATGCACTTGTTAGACATGCAGCCCCAGAAAATGCAGTGCAAAATGCCAATGAATTATTTTTTAAAAGAGAAAAATGAAAAAAATCACTAATAGAAGAGCAGTATCCAAAAATAGGCATCAGAGTCTACTTTTGATTACTCTGGTGTAAGTTAGGAGTAACTTTTGATCTTAGTGCACTTACACCAGTGTAAAATCTACATAAGTGAAAGGAGAAGTAGGGCCATAAGTCTTTTTGCTTTGATCTATATGCATGAACAGGATGCTCTGATGTTTATGAGGGAAACTGTTTCAAAGACATGATGAATGAAGACCACACAAAGTGCTTCTATTTAACCAGCAGACAGCAGTTAGAGATGAAGTATTCAGAGAAAGTAGTTTATGAAAGTATGAAGGACTTATATGTAAGATGCAAAACATAACATTATGGTTCTCTTTTCCTTCAACAGTACTTGACTTCATCAGTAATGCATCCCTCTACCCCAACCTTCTTTTCCATCTTGGAAACTGTTTTATGGTTTACCAGCAATTACTATAGGAAAAGAAACAACACAATGTGACAGAGTAGAATTCTGAACTAGTAATCAGATATATAAACTTTAACACTAAAACAGCACCTTGCAGTATGATATCCTGAGTGCTCATGTCCCCATACAATCCGTGGGAGCTGAGGTGATCTCCCACCGCATTGGATCAAGCACTTAGTTCAATACCTGGCAACAGCCTACTTTACATCCAAAGTTACTATTGACATCTTGCAGAATTACCTCAGTAAAGAGCACCATGCTATCCTTCACATTCTCCAACTCCCCACATTTACCTCCATCTATAGGCATGTGGGGTGGGTAAGCCAGCCCAATAAAGGAGTAGATTGTGCAGTCCTTACTCACACTGGCGATTAGGCTGACTATTGATCGAGATGGGACTGCTCATGTAAGTGCACATCAACATAAGGAGAACACAATAAATTAGCAAACCGGTAGTTTATCTTGGTGATTTGACACTTAAAAGGGATATTCAAAGTGGGTGAGGGCGAGGGGAGAGAGGGAGGAGGAATATCATATGCTCTCTGCTCAAGTTTGTTGAAACCCAAAGAATCTGTGCTTGTATTGAATATTAAACTCCATCAAGGAACATCTAATAAAGACAGCACAGAAGCAGCCATGGTATAATCAGAAGAGAATGACTAGTACACTGGCAGAGCAACGAAACCTCTAATTGAACCATTTAATCACACTTCCAAGAGGAAGCAGGTGGAAGATAGTAAAGGGCCCAAAACAGAACCCTGGGAAATAGCACAGTAGACTAACTCTCCAGCTCTCTGAATACAAAGTTACCCAAGATAACAACATGACAATAGTAGGATTTGAGCCAATTTTAAACAACAATGGATTAGCTCACCTGCTGCAGTCTCCAAAAGAATCCAATGCATGTGAAAGCTTCCAGAATATTCAATAAACTAGAACCAAAACTAATGGTTTGCAGGGTCATTTAAAGCATTCAGTCAATCTACTCCTTTTCTGTAATCAGCAGGCAATAAGAAATCAAAGTGGAAATTGTAAATAACTTCTCAGCCCTGGTAGATTACAATTCCATGATCACCCCCTTCCCAAAAGTCTTGGAAAAAAATATGTAAGTAGCGTCATCCAATGCTTCACAAACTAGCTAATGATCTAAAATTAGTTATAGTGGAATGTGTTTCTTGCCCTCCTGGTTAACGGTAAAATGCCAAGGACCTGGCTGCTGCTAGAAAGTGATGGAGAAGAAAAATAAAGAGAGCAAAGTGTGAAGAAAACAATAACATTCACTTTCTAGAGCATGCTCATTAGCCATTGGCATCATCTCGTGAGTGGAAAGGAGGGATATTACAAATGCATTTCCATTCAGCTGATGGCTTTGCTTGCTGCTTCTGAGATTAAATTCTTCTAGTGAAGCATGTTGAACACCTTTCCAAATGGTCACATTCCATTTTAGGGGTAATTTGGCTCTCAGATAACCATGCACGAGCCAAACTGAAGAGAATGGGAGTGACGTGCATATCTGAGGAATTTTGCCGAGACTCTTCTGCCAAGGATTCTGGGTATGATTCATTCAAGTGTGAAAGATAACATTCTCCCCAACTTACTTTGACTGCACTTGTCCTCTGTGGGCTTCTGCCACCAAAAATAGTGGATGAACACCTGGCCCCATTGAAGTCAATTGTAAAACTCCTTTTGATGCGTGAAATCCTGGCCCTACTGAAATCAAGTGCAGGTGCTAAATTAAATGATGCTGACAACTTCTGAAGGATACTGAACACATGATATACCCAGGTAAAAGCAGATGTGATTCTCATTGGCTTCAGTGGGTTTTGCATCAGCTCCTGCCAGGTCTCTACGTGTCCCTTTAGGAGTAAATATATTTAAATAGGGATATCAAGAGCATTCATTTCTGTTGCCTTTTTCTCCTTCCTCCGTTTTCCCCCACAAATGCTTCCTTATTACTAAATTATGCTGATAATTTAGTCATCAAGAAGTCTACTGCAAGGGGAAGAATCTTTTTAAATGATTAAGAAGGTGATAACTTTGATTGGCTAGCAGAGCTTATAAAAATCCATTTGCATGTCACCAAGTTATCAACTTTCAGTGCAAGAAGAGAAACCTTCTTCCTGTCGATTTATTATTGTTAACCTATAGAGGAATAGATTATCTGCTCAAGCAGGTAATGGGGCAAAATCATCCCCAAATCTGAGAGAGTTATATCATGTATGACTATGTCCCAGTGTTAGAGTTGGTTAGGAATTTACTGCTGAAAAGATGTGACAGAAAATGTAGTTTCCGCAAAATTGAAATGAAGCTGTGTGTGCGTCATGGACTTACAGAGCTTCAGTTGAAATATGGGAAAGGTCGTCTGCCCCTGGTGGCACCTTGTCCTACGGGGAGAACAGGTGCTTCTTGCCCCCAAACTACAACTCTTTGGAGGCACTGAGCACCGTCAGCAGATGCAGTGTAACGTTGAACGGACTCCAAACAAAATGTTTCACTTTGGTTCAACAAACAACAACAACAACAAAACCCATTTTTGATTAAGGATTGTCAAATCACTGTTTTAATCCAAAGTGTCAACATTCCCAAAATGTAATTTTTAGAACATTTGTTTCATGGCAATTTTTTTCATATTTCAGTTTTCCTATGCAAAATGTTCGCAAGAAACTCCGATACTGTGAAAAAATACTCTTTCAAAGCTCATAGCGACTGCATGGTGAGCAAGCCAAGGTTTGAAATTTCGGACAATTTGAAAAATGACCATCTACATATGTCACACTTAGATGCAAGCCTACCATTTCTTCCTTTTTATTTTGGCTCATACATCTGAAATTAATATTGGCAGGCAATAAAGAAGCTATATTTGGGAAGAGAAATATCAAATATGAGTATACGAAAATTAAAAGAGTCACTATTTGGAAAGAAGATTAAGTTTAGGGATAAATTGTCGTTTTAAGCCAGTGTCCACAGCAGTTGCTGGGATACAGCACCAGCAGGAGCTCTTGCAAAGAAAGAGCACACCTGCAGCAACAATCTTTGCAAGGGTCGAATGTGCCCTCTCCCATTCAGGGTGTGAGCCACTGGCTAAGCTAAAGGTGGCAGGGTCAGTCTTGACCCTCCCTCTCCTCTTTGGGGGCACTAGCCTCACACTTCCTTGAGCCTATGTTCATTGAAGTAAACGGCAAAGCTCCCATTGACTTGATAGGTGAAGTTTCAGGGCTGAGGACTGCAGTGGTATTTAGCCGCTGTGCAGGAACATGTGTTGTGACCAGGGAAAGATCAGGAAAGGCTCCTTGTGTCTTCTCCCAAATAGTTTTGCACAACTTGTCACAGTGTGACCCTTTGCAGTAACGGGAAGAGTGCATTAAAATGGTTTAGCTGGTCAATCTGACTGAATGCAAAAACAAACAAACAAAAAAAACCCTAAATCAGTAAACTGATCATGTTATCTGAGCAGTGGACTGAGAGATTCAGAGATGCATCAAGAACATGCTGAAATAACGAGACTCCAACCCTGAGAGGAAGACAAGCTTCTGAACCACAGGAGCCCAAGAGATACAATTCCCAGAGCACTGTGCAGTGGGCTGGGAGATGGGGGATCATGAAAGCCTAAGTGACTGGTGAATGGGACGATGATGAAGGAAAAAACCTTTCAGTTTCCGCTGGCTAGGGAGCACTGTGGGAGAGAAGGGAGCCAAATGCCATCCACATCACTGAGCAACATATAATCCAGATCATGGAGCAGAACTGGGGTAGGTTCCAGTGGGATCTGCCTGCCAGTCCTTGTAGCTGGAGTAAAGATGTAAAAATAATAGTTCTATCAAAGAAGAGAAAAATGAGATAAAACAATACAGCAAGATGGGGGCATGGGGCAAAATAAATAATTTAGTGCAGCGGCAAAAGGATTTTTTAATGTTACATTTCCAGTCTTTGAACTATTTTGCCAATGCCTTCTTTGTCACTTGTCAGATACAGAAGAACTTATCTCCATGGCAACACATTATATTAAATGTACAAGGTAGTATCTACCTTCCACAGCTCCTAAGCCTATTAGAGCACATTAGATAGGAACCTACAATAAGAAAGACGTAGGGACACATACAAGCATATGTTCAATTAAAATAAAATAGTCAAGTCAATCACTACTAACCCCCCCCACAAAGTTATGTATGTTAAAGGGACTGGAAATAGTACCCAAACATATTTTTAAATTGGAACAGTTCTCTAGGCAGCGCCAGATCTGCTAGTCTGTTCACTACCATGATAATATGTGCGAAGACTGATGCTGAGTGTCATCCAGGAATGAGGAAGATCCAGAGTACTCTGTAGTTACTGCTTGTAACTACTATAAGCAGCTGACAGAATGACTCCCTGAGGAAACAAAAAGTGATGATGGACTGACAAAAAACGACTGGGATTAGCAAACAAAAACAAAAAGTGATGGGGATTAGCAAGAAAAGTGGGGCCCAATCCAACAAGTTGGTAAGAGACTCCAGAAATCTACTGAAAATCTTCAACTTTCATTAACATAAAATAAGCATGGTGGATATTTAAGAACATGTAGAAATGGGCCCAGAAGTTTGGAATAAATGCACCAAGGGATCTGTGGTAAGAAGAGTTGATAAAAGACAAACTCACAAGAGCTGTGAATTCTGTAGGTGCCAAGGGTCCTTAGCACCTCTGACAATCTAGCCATTGCCATTATATTTGGTATTTTATTACACACTAATCAAGCACTTTCTGCACTTGAAATACCATTTCATCCCTACTGTGATGCAATACTCTGACCATGACACAGTTTTGAAGCTCTTTCTCTTCACAGGTGCACCACATGGGTTTTCCTTAACTTTAACTTGCGCCTTCTTTTGACTCTTCTTTTAGAAGGGAGCATGCCAAGTAACTGACTCTTACATGGTATTTTAGTACTTCTAATGCACAGGCTACACTACCCAGTGATGTTGCTGTAGAGTATATGTGTCCCAGTACACTCTACCGTATGGAATGTCAAACCTGCCTCAGATGATTTGATTATGTCGCTCTCTAGCGGACGGTACACAACAGGAGATAATCCCTATTTCTACTCTCTCAAAAGAGAGTTTTCCTTTTGGGCAAGTGGGTAGCGAATGTTGTTTTAAGAGCTGAAAGTAAAGCACTAATGCTGCTGCCAAACCTTGAAGTCTGAGGCCACTTCATGTGGAACAGCTCACACCTGCTGATATTATGTGTTTATGAAACTGCTAACCTACTCCTGCTTCCAGTTCCAATTCAATTTGTGTTTTGGGGGAAGGTTGAGGGTCAGTTCATACTCCAGCCAAACTGATTAGTCCATCCCTGGCAAACCACCAGCAAACTAAAAATCAATCAATCAATCAATCATTAGGCCACATCCTCCACTCCATTTCTCTCTTGCGCCTGGTCATTGATGTTATTTTCAGTCTTGTTATTTATAGCAAACTTCATAGGCTAACTGCAATTACTAAACCGCATAAGCAAAGAGGTGCTTCTTTAACAGAGTTCAAACCTCTTGTTAAAAGTTAACTGAAAAGATAAAAAGAAAAAACAGGAAAATTTCAGTACAAAAGGAATCACATCTACAAATTGCTAATGAGCATTTGCTCACAGGTGCATTTTTACATATATTATACCTGATACTGCGACTCAGAGGTAATTCTCCCAACTTACATACAATCCCACAATGTGATTCATTGTTACCCTCAGCTTTATTGTAGAGGACAACAAGACATTGACAAAAAACTGTATTTACAGCTTGAAATGGTGTGGGGTGGGGAAGTTATCTAGCCCATTTAGGCCAGCTCTCAGTTACTCATTAGCATACCAGTCTCACTTTCAGCATTAGAGTCTGATTCAGGATGGTACTTAAGTAGTTGTTTACTTTAAGTGAGGTCTGGGACCCCCAACACTCCCCTCTCCCTGCCCCTCCCCCCTTGATTTTAAGACCCTGAAATGTGTCAACTGACTTGCAGCTAGCCAACCAGAGATTAACTCTTTTACATCCTGCACCAGGGTCATCTTGCCTGCAGCCTGCCAATCCAAAGGATGTCTGAGGGAAAGGCTCTCCCAGTGTTGATTTTTATCCAGAGGTCTGTGATACTAGAAGATTGCAGAGATCCGGCTCAGGTAAAGCGTGAGTAATTTACTACCAGATATGTACAAGCTTGAATGTTTGCTTTTTGTGTTCTTGGGTGCCATGATCAATGTTTGTGAGCTAAACATCTTGCCTTTCAGACTGTTATCCAAGATATACAAGCTGCTATAAAAAAGATAGGATGAAATCAGAGTGAACCAATTATGTCAAAATCATTTGTAGGAACCTGAAGAACATTCAGTAACAGTGACCAATCCAATTAATAAAACACTAACAGAAGCAATACAACCTTAAGAATATCCTGATTCATAGTTACAGCAAACAATATCTAAATATATCCTTCATTGGACAAATGCCTTTATAGGAAAAAATATGATCTCCCCCATTCTGTAAATCAAAATAATCATGCTTCTTCAAAGCTCAGTTTCATTAGATAGTAGCAACTCACGATTCACAGCTATATTTACTATGCCTAGCTATGGTAGTTTTCATCCATCTGAATAAGGAAATTAGGACACTCGGAGGGCTCAGAAACGTAAGTCATTATCAGATGCTGCTGTCATTTTGTTAGTACCATAGCAAGATATTCAGAAATCTTACAGTAGTTTGCAGATTGGTAAAGCAACATTGCCTTTGGCTTTTCCTAGCTTCTTCTCCATAGTACAAGTGATAACAACCCGGATGACAGTATATCGCTGAAAGATCTTGCCTAAAAGGCAATGTGTTCATGGAGCAGGGAAGAAAAGACAGGACATTTTTTCCTTTCCCCTCTCTGAGTTTCTAAATTGTTGAAGAATGCTAGCATTTTACTTTCAGGGCTCTAGGATCATTCTACCCTATTTAAAAAACAACTAAACTGGCATTTAAGGAGACTATACTTAAACACACACACACACACTCCATCCCACCTCAGAATTGAAGTAGTAAGAGGTTGCAATGCTGGCAGGAAGTGACTCTGATTATGAGACAGTACTGTATGAAATTCCCCACCATTTGAGAACATCTACCATGGCACTGTGACACCTAACCTGCTGGTTAAAATAGCAGCAAGCCCATACACAATGGGCTAGATTCACTTATGTTTCCAGCTCTGGACATGTCCACCTGCTGCTCCAATCTAGGCGCCCAAATGCCCAAGCCCCAGTATGAGGCAAGAATCAGGGGAAGAAAGGCTTTTCTCTGACAAACTCACATGTGGGGTCCAATATAGTAAGCATGCCCCAAGCAAGCTTAACAGATCAGGCCCTGCATGTGAATTCATAAGGAGGAGGAGATCTCACATGACTTTTAGATAGGTCACTCACCTGGGATGTGGGAGATTGCCTGGTTTTAGTCCCCCTCTCCCTGAGGGGCAGAAAGTATTTGAACAGGAATCTGCCACCTCTCAGGTGAGTGCCCTAACTGAGTTATTCTGATCTCTCCCGTTGAAGCTGTTCCACTGTGACTAACTAATGAAAGAGTTGTTGGGCCAGAAAAAGAGCGTGCAAGCACGAGGATGACTCTGTAGGCTAATGATGAGAGCACTTACCGAGGATGTGGGAGACTCAGGAACCAGTCCCCTGCTCCAATGATCCCATTGTACTTTAGCCACTAGGAGCCCCCACCCCGCAGCTGGGGCTCAGACCTGGCACTCCCTGAGAGGGTTGGGGCTTAGGACACACATCTCCTAGGGGCATCTCCTACTGGCTAGCTTCAACAGCTCCCCACTCAATTTGCTGGGTGCTGTGAATCCCATTCTGAGGTGTCTAGCTCCCTCCGTTTATTATATAAGAAGTCTTCGCACCTAACTCAGGCTTTGTGAATCCCAGTGGTCTTCTAGACACCTAGACCTGGACCAAATTAGAGAGTTTTGTTGACAAAACATGACTTCTGCAAGCTGCAGGTGGGATTGCAGCCAGTCAGCAGCCACCCAGGGCTTGCTGATGTCACGGATGCTAGCAGGCCTACAGACACCTGCGGCTTCCCAGTGTCTTGGGCGCCAGCCCACTCGCACCCCAATTGGCAAGCCATAGGCGGCTGCCACCCAGCTGCAACCTCTGGCGCGGGTAACTGCAGCCCCACTGTTAGCCGGGGCTTGGGTGGCTGCCTCCCAGCTGCGAGCTGGGACTGGGCAAGCCAGAGGGGGAGAGGCTGCAGCCAGCTCCCGTCTGGGAGCTGGGAAGTCCCTACACCCTTGTTGGGATCGGTAGTGGGTCGGGGTAGGTGGGAGCCTGTGGTCCTGGTGAGGACTCCACAAGGATAGCAGTGTGGACATCAGCCACCGCTGTCTGAAAGTCGACATATCTTATGTCGACAAATTTCTGTAGCGTAGACAGCCCTAGAACTTTAGACATTGTATTTTTCATTCTCCAACCTCTAGACAAGTGTAGCATCTTATGTCTCTGAAGGACATTTGCATAAAAAATACACAGTAAATGGTCCTTACATAACATACTGGATGTTTTGCAAACTTAATATTTAGTAACAGTGGAGATTTGCTGGCGTATATAGGCCACCTATATATAGGTCACCTAACTCAGAGATAGATGTCTCCCTGCATTGCACCTAAGATAGGCTGTGCTGCAGATTGAAAATGTCTAGCTTGGGGTTGCATACATAATTAGTGGAATAATTATGTTAGATAAAGAGATAGAAGAGATATGATATAAAGTCCAAGTCAAAAGATATGCAGGACCTTTATGATAATAACATTTGTGTAAGTATTAGAAGATGCTCATATGGTTGTAGAGAAGTATATGATTTGAGTAATAGTTCTTATGTAATTATTTTATATGGAGTACATATAAGATTTAGAAAATTATTTTCTTCACCTGTGCACTGTTTGATCATTGAAATCGCTCTTTAATCTGTAACTAAAATTATTCTTCATCTCAAGCATTTGGATACACAGTTCAACTCACTTCTAATAGTTGTATATGCAAGTGTAATAGCTACAGTTGCTGCAGTCATTTCTCTACAAATCCATTTTCTTTGCTGTTTTAATATATGGAAGATAATGGTTATAGCACTTTTAATAGAAATAACATAAACTATGAAGAAAAAGGGAGGCATCTCTTTTAACAGAAAGTTCAAAAGGGATTTTTGCTATTAATATTTTTAGGGTCAAATCCTGCAGTTTTTGTTCAAGCGAAGTTCCTGATGGAGTTCAACTCAGTAAGGACTTCAGAATTTGGCCTTCAGTATTTCACTTGGTTTTAAAGAAGTTAAAAAATATTACAAAGAGAAGCAAGTTTCCTTTACACAACATAATCATCAAAATAAATTGTGATCTTTCAAAAGATGTATATAGTATTTCTAAATGAATCAAGCTGCCTGAATGAGATCTGTGATTGATACATTAGCCACTGGCTAATTACTACTATTATTTTGATTGATGGCATTACTGACATTTCCAGAAAGCTGATACAAAGTAATGCATAATGAGTATTGTCACTTACAAACAGTGTTGCCTTTTTTCTTCAAGAAATTTGAAACAAATCACATATGAATTTAACAAGATTTATATATATATAAAGCACCTGGGTATCTGGCACCATTTTAAACCATCTTTACAGGACAGCAAAACACAAGCCTTCGGTTCAAACTTAAGAAGCCCAATAACAGGACTCCTGCATGCTAAGAAAACGAGGTGTGTCTCATGACCAATTCACATATTTTGGAACATCACTCTCTTATTCTATGTAAGGTACTAAGAAGCACTTAAAATGTTAATTTATAGGTGTGCTAAACATTCTTCATTTTCTAATCTAAAAGAGGCTAAAGGGTGAAGGTCTGTAGAGTCATAATTGGAATTGTGGATCTGAGGAAAATTAAATTCATCCTACAACTTGGAGAAGGTTGAGATGGAGGCTCTGCATAGCCACTATTTTGGCATGTCCAGCCTTCCCGTGCTGGGATTGGATGGCTCTTGTTGTCTCCCTTTCAAGCAAGAGAAGCACACAGGACTGGCACGGCTGCCCAGCCCTTGATTGGTTGACTGTCTCCTGCCTCTACCATTTGCAAACAAGGAGAAAAAAGCGGACTCCTATTTGCAGCAGGAAGAATATACTATACTTCATGTAAGACTATGCCAATTCGGACTGAGACCCAATCAGACTGTGAAAAGCAACTGAGAGGGCTCAAGCAGTCATTTTTATTCATGAACATGTGCAATAGCTATCCAAGATGCTTTCCTGTCACCACAAGAGAGGCTAAGGGATCCAGGAAGATTTTTACCAATAGAACCCCTGAATGTGCCTGGAGAAGCAGCGGGACCCCCTCCTCCTCTTAAAAAAAATGATTTACTCTTCTAGAAAAAGATAGTTTGCCATATTCAAACTAGATTAATTTTGCTTTAAAGCTCTTTTAGTTTGCTTAAGGCATCTTAAGTACCCTGTAGAAATGAATTAGGAATGACAGTTTCTCTATCGAGGGGATAGGTGATCATGTTTTTTCCTTGCACAGTTCATACTGTGTGAGAACAAGGGAACAAAAGGCAGCACGTTATCAGTATGCATGTTATTTTAATGCCTCTTTCCCCTTTGCTTTGTGAAAATTTAACATTCCCAGTGATGTGTGGAGAACGACTTTGAAATATAAAAATAGGACTTCAGATAACATAAAATTACTTCACAGCAACAAATACATTCAGTGTAGTTACCGGTCCGTAGATGCGCTATACAAAGCACAGTGGAATTTTACATACAAATTTACAGTGCATAAAAAGCTTCTGTAAGTAGATTGAATGATACTCTACTGTGATTGTACACAGGTAACAATGTTTCACAATAACCTGCAGTACAGATGCTGGTGCACTGAGATACAAAGCTTAGCATCTAAAAATAGGCAGTGCCTTATGTATACTTTGGGAAATTCTCATTGTAATCAATGGCTCTATTCTTATCACTTGAGGGCTAAACTTTAGTAGCCACAGGTGAATACAGCAGTACCTTTCTACAGCCAAGAAGACTAATTCTCTATCCCAAGTTTAGATCAGCCTGGACAAGTAATGTCTCCAAGTGACCTTTGCTGATATACCATAAAATCCACAGCAGGCCTTTATCAACTCTACACTGTCTTTCATGCTAGCTAGTAATATCACCAGATCTCGTGGTTTCTTTGACATCACCATGGTTAGTGGCATGCAAGGCAATGGAAGAGAATCATTAGTATGTGTCATTGGGTTCAAAGCAAGCTGACAATACAGGGAAGGGCTAGGGAGCTTTTCAGTGGAATTGCAGGAAGAAAAAGATGGGTCCAGAGATGTGGAGAAATTAGAACCGATAAGGAAAGTATTGCCCGTACAGTTTGTCTGAGAACTGAACAAACATCTAGACTTTTAGGGGATATATCCAAACACTTTCTGAGGTTCACCTGCCATTACGCTCTACCAAGGGAATTGGATTACATCTTGCTTGTGCTTTAGTTATGCAGTTACTCATGACAGCAAAGCTGTTGCCTTGGTAGCTAGGTGACATGGAGGGTTAAGAAAGTAAGAGAGCGCAATTCATGCCTGGCTTAACTGACAAAAATAAATGAGTTTGGTGATCTCAAAACATTTCACAGACTCATTGCAAAACCACAGCATAAACAGGAAGGAATTCACCATGGCTGGGATTTTCATGGAAAAACTGGAAAAATAGGGTTATGTTGCAGGACAGGACTGAGAGGCCATTAAATAATACAAGTTTATTAAGAGATGTAAGTTTGAATACACGTGCATAAAATGTCTGGAATTAAATTTGAAAAATAATTCAATTCCATGATGAGTTTAACTTTTGCCCAAAGCATTGTAAGGCAAAAGGGAAAGTGCCTTTTTAAGGCACTGTTAAATAATGCTCCAAGACTATGGATGAAGTGGCATTATATAGATATGTATGAACTAGAACACGGCTGTGGAGGTACTGCTTGTAAGAAATATTTTAAGTGGATATACATGTACACTAGTCTTATACACATTGATGTAATCTACACTGAGACTTGAAACAAGCCTAACATTTTTCTGCAACAATCTGTGTTTAAACACTGTTCTGTGAAAAGTATTAATGTCTCAAAATTCTGTGTGGACAGCACCTAAATGAAAGATGTGAGACAGCAATTCCTGTCATCTGTACCTTATTCCAATGGACATCACTCATTTCAGTCCCAAAGCCCCACACAAATAGGGTGGTGCCCACCACTTTTATGGTTGAAAATTGCTTAAAAATCAGAAATAAAGAATCACAAAACAGACGTTTTCTAGAAAGAATTGTTTACACTAAAGAAATTAATCCCAGGGCACCTGAAGTGTCCCGTGTAACTTCTCTCTCTCATTGGGGGTCTTCATCCCAGTGTTTTGCATTTGGATATTAGTAGATGGAAAGGTGTGGAGACAGGAAGAATACAGTACACATGGGTGTGCATCACATGCTGCCAATCTCAATGTGGTTCTGATCACTGAACTCCCTTCCTTAAACATACCAAAAAATACCTTGACCAGGAACATCAGCATCAGTCTACCGACTATTGAGCTACACCCATTTACCCTAGCTGAAGGTCTGGCCTCATATGTTAAGCGCCGTACACTGAAAAGTAATGTGCAGTGTAGATTTGTTAGAGGAATGTTTGATACGGGTATATCAGAAATCCAACAGACTGAACTGTATTTTATCCTCACTCAGTGTAAACAGCCTGCATATTTATGGATCATGGTGATGATGGTGGAGTAGAATGGGGGGAGGGGAAGCAACAGACTGTAAATTAAAATTAACTGCATCAGAAACCTGAAGGAAAGAGACAAGTTTGGTGCTGTGTGTAGAAAATATCTTATTGCAGTCAAGCCTGACCCTGTTCCTTGAAAAGCATTTCTCTGATTTGTTCAGGTCACAAGTGGGATGGAAATGAGCCTCTGTACTGCTTCTTCACACATCCGGATTTAATAGACTTTTTTCCACTGATAAAAGACCACTAATGAGTTCATTTTCAAGCTATTAAATTGGCTAGAATAGCTAGTTCTACTGATGATTGCACAGAGACCTGCTGGTCACAGTGGGTTTTGTCTTTGGCTGTTAACCATTTGTGGTCCCACTGTCGCAGTATAAATATACAACTGGAAAAGGAAAAAGAAAACCCAAGCATGGGAGGCCAGGTGTCATCCCACCTCACCCTCCACACCCGAGATTTGTTTTAGCCTCTCCATTTTTGTGAATCTGTAGCTTTTTCAGAAGCACATAAACTGGGATACCTGCTTCCCATATTGTCTTTATAGCAGTAATACCCGCATGATCCAAAGGTTTAGAAGCACATACAATATGTCATTTGAGTTAGTTTCTGGGAATTCATCTTTTCATTGCTCCAGTGAAATGTTTTACTTCAGCATGTGACACTTCCTTCCTAGGCCTGCACAATGACTCTTTTAATATTCGCTCTTTCCTGGGGCAGGAGCCTGTGCCCTTCTTAAATGCCTACATTACTCATAGACTCATAGACTCATAGGTCAGAAGGGACCAATATGATCATCTAGTCTGACCTCCCGCACAAGGCAGGCCACAAAACCCTACCCATACACATTTATAACAACCCCGAACCCATGACCGAGTTGTTGAAATCCTCAAAAATGAGATTTGAAGACCTCAAGCTGCAGGGAATCCACCAGCAAGCGACCCATGCCCCATGCTGCAGAGGAAGGCGAAAAACCTCCGTGGCCCCTGCCAATCCGCCCCGGAGGAAAATTCCTTCCCGACCCCAAATATGGCGATCAGCTAAACCCTGAGCATGTGGGCAAGACTCACCAGCCAGCACCCAAAAAAGATTTCTCTGCAGTAACTCAGTTCCCATCCCATCCAGCATTCCCACACACCATTGAGCAGACTTATCTGCCGATAATCCAAAATCAATTGCTCAAATTAAACTATCCCATCATAACATCCCCTCCATATACTTATCAAGCTTAGTCTTAAAGCCAGCTAAGTCATTGAATGCTGAGTTTTACAGAATGCTGTTTGCAACCTGAGAGCAACTTTTTCCATCATACAAATGAAGACAATTAGGGAGTAACCAGGTGATTTCATGTCTGGTTTAAATACACATCACTCGCATTATTCTTTCAATCTATCAGTCTTGTTAAAGGTGAGCAACGAGCAGTAGAGCTGCTTGATGGTGCGAGCTCTGCCCTTCTCCTTCCTTTGTAGGGGGCTTGTTTAATGTCATGTGAACAGCATTGGCTGTTCTTCTTAAAGCTGGTTAATGCTGTTGTGAGAAACATTACAAAAAGGACTTGACCTCCGAGTTTCATAGCCAGAGCTGAGGCCTTGGCTTTATGTGAAGCGAGAAACATGAGGCTCCATGTGTCTACGCCCTCACCTGTGACCAGTGACGGACTGGGATTAAAAATCAGCTCTGGCATTTAAAGCACACTCAGTATGCTGTTGGGCCATGTGGTGGGAAGGGGCTGGTGGAAGGGGCAGGGCCTGGAGGAGGAGCAGAGTGGCCGCCGTGCTCCGGCCAGGGAGCCGCTGGGCCCATGTGGTGGGAGAGGGGCGGTGCCAGGAGGGGGGAAATGGCCACCACACTCCATCCAAGGCGCCGCTGCTGGGCCCACACGTTGTGGGACTTGGGACAAGGGCGGGGCCAGGAGGGGGCGTGGAGTGGACTGGCCGCTGTGCTCTGGCCAGGGTGCTGCCGCTGGGCCCACGTGTTGGGAGAGGGGCATGGGGGAAGGGGTGGGGCCAGGAGAGGGGAGGAGCTGCCGCACTCGGACAGGCCCATCTGGAGGGCCTGATGAAAGGCTTCCATGGTGGGCCAACTGGCCCACCACAGCCCTTGGGTGCATCAACTCCCCGGGCATTTGCCAGAACTGCCAGATGGCCAGTCTGCCTGTGACCATCCCTCCCACAACATCCCTCTCCCACACTACCCTCTGACTGGGTGTCCCGGTGCAGGGCTCCCTGTAAAAGCACAGACTTAAAGACCACAACTTTTAATACATGCAGCCAGATGGATACAAAGAGATGCACAAATCACGTGTCAAAAGCTAGGGAGTCAGGCAAGAAGAGAGCTATTTAATTCTATGTGCAGAATATTTAAATGTAACTATTTAAATTTTAGTGCATGTTATGAATATACGATGAGGTGGGCTGCATGCTCATGCAGAGTGAGGGACACCTTACATGCTCTCCCCATTTCAGATGAGCTGGACCTTGAGTGCTGTCATGTAGGGCTAATAGGTGCTGTATGCCTGCTTACTTTCACTCCCAGCCACCGCAAATAGGTGCACAGGAAAGGATGAGCAATGGGCAGAATCTTGGCTCAGTTCTTCACCATGATGGCCAGCACAGCTCAGTGAGAACACCAGGGTAATACTTTAACGTTGGCATATGCCTATGGTAAGTGACTACACTCCCAGGAACAAGATGGGAGGTCAAGTGGTCAGGATATGTCGCAATGTGAAAAGTATCTTGAAGATTTGCATTCCTTCTAGTGACTTTGAAAATTTCACATTCCCCGATTTTTAGGTTTCATTTTGGCATCTCATGGTGATTTCTGAATTTTCAGATTTTGGCATGGATGTATTTGGAATGAGGATAAATCTCCTGATTTCTCCATCTTGGATAAGAGTCTGTAGGGATGTCTGCCCCTAAGTCCCTGTGATTACCTTTCCAAGTATGTTTCACTTTTATACTCCTACCATCTGATTTTTAAGTTTTTCCCAGGACTGTTCACAAATTTTTCCTTAGTACAAGATGTGGAACTAGTAAGAGTAGAAATAATCAATAGTTTCTACTTTGCACGGAGTTATAGATTTATGTAATTGAGAATTTCATGCTCATTGAATATCTTCTTTCAAGCTTAACTAATGTTTTCATGGACAATCAACTTGCCTTTGCAATGACAGAGCCCTTGTTTAACTTTAAGAGTACTTTTTTTTAAATTGATCTGTTGTGTACAATAGATTTTAGGATCCACATGGTCTTACTTTATTTTTCACTAACTTGAGTGGGTTATTACTCCCGCAGTGAGACTTCCAGATAACACTCCCACCATGGTCAAAGTTTGAGAACATACTACAGGAGTTTTGGATCATTCATCAGCTACATCCACAATTTTGACAAGGTCTAAGTAGGAGACCTTTCCAGACAGCAGAACTAAAGGACGGGATTCCAACTCTTCTCCACTGCTATGTGAGGACTGTGTGACTAATACAAGAGCTTCTTGCTGATCCTTACAATGAAAGGCAGATAACGTAGCAGAAAATAGTTTGATTCTTTTGCAAGAATCACAAATTATGACTGTAACAGCAAGCTGAACTAGTCCTGCTGCTCATGATCATAGAGCAATGAGATCATATGTGAAGACATCAAGATATATGGTCAAGTGTATCTTACCTTTTTGGGGGCCAAGATCCAACATTCCCTTCACATTTTCTATGAGAAAAATTCTTTATACAGGCAATTTTGGAAAGTGTGTCTGTTTCACACTGCATTTTGTCACCTCAGTTTTGGCTGAGGCAGCCGTATGGTAGCAGAAGGCTTTGCAGGGAGGCCTCAGCAGAATGCTGCATGATTAACCAGCAGGATGGTCTAGATCCAGTCCAATTAACCAAGGACCCTCGTTAGGTGGACTATGTCCCCACTGCACTATGTGACTCCTTCTTAGTTCTAGGCTTCATGCAAAAGAAATATAACAGGCACATGGTAAAGGGTGAGGAGTGTCATATGGTGTTGCAACTCTGACAAAGTGTGGGATAACCAGGAAAGAATTCATGGGTAACTGCAGTTGTGACAAGCACAAGAACGTCTGAAATTTGAACATTTGTCATTATTACAAAGATACCTTGTTCCCAAGGCCAAAATACCACACAACCTCAGTAATTTGTTGAGTGAAAGATTGTAGCAGTAGGTGATGATTAGGAGCCTAGGCAGCCTGCCAAACGAAACAGGGCTGAGGAGCCTCACTTTTATTCTCTCTCTCTCCACCTCAATGTCTGTGTTGCAACCACCATTAAACTGATCCATAATATTGCACACAAGCAGAGAGACAAAAATCTTGCACCATTCAGAGAGTGGAATTAACAACTGTGAGAGTACGTTAGTGCATACACTGCATTGTTCAAATAATCATATCTGCTTTGGCTCAAGGTCTAGAGAGAGCTAACCAAGACGTCCAGAGTCCTGTTACCACCATACAGAATTTGTGATAGATTATTTGTATAATGTGGGATGAATTATTTGGAGACAGGCTTTACCTGGGTTGCTCCACAACTTAGCTCAAGAACATAGAGGGAACCCTTTCAAAAAGACCTAGACTGTCACTTTTCTGCTTGTTTACAGAAGGAGGGACAGCCTCCTTCACACCTTTTTTTAGCCATACATTAAATTCTCCGTGCCACTTTGTGTGACCTACAATCTCAGCAAAATAAGTCTTTAAACAAGAAAATATATCTTATCTGGTAAACATGGACACCTGGTTCTTAATAGGATGCTTTTCCACTTTTCAGCAATCATGCACCATTGACATGGTTGTGACTTTACCATGGACATGTGAATTTGAAGTCATGCCACTTTAAGTATAATTATGCTCATGATGAGGCCCTCCTTTTAAAATGTGCAACAATTTTGTGCTGCATGACAACAGTTAATGGTCTGTCAATGTTCGTTGCTCAGTTGTGTCAGTCCTTGAAAAAAATGATTTAAGTTGGCTGTTAATATTTGCTCCAGGCTGACATTTAGCCTGCAACAAGTTGGCATGGGAACAACTGTCTTTATTTAATACAAAAGCAATACCTGGTTTGCTTGTTTTTAAGATGTTGTAGGTAAAAGGAAAAAATCCCATGAAGGGTGGAGAGAATGTATCTAAGCTTGGAATTTAAAAATAAATGGGCATCCTATTCAAATTGCTTTTATTTCAGAGTGGACAGCCAAAGAGGTATAGCCATTTTTAAGAGTACACTTTGAAAAAAGTCATTAGGTTGAGCAAACAAGAGTCCAAATCATGTACTCTTTATTTAGCAAGATACCGAGAGCTCTAATCATGCAGCTTCTTACAAGCTGATGGACTTTTGGAGCATGTGGAATTCCACTGACTCAGATGGGGCTTTGTGCAAGCTCAGTTTGCTGCCCCCAAAAAGTTGCAGGTTGGGGACTTAGATGTTTCCACCACAAGGCAGAAGTCAATATGGATATTTTAAAGGTATTTTTATACTTGCGGTCAGATACTGACTCATTCATGCTGAGAAGCGTATTACTCCAGAATTAGTCCTGTTTGTTTCGATGACACTACTCACTGGAAGTAAAAAGTGCTCCTTTTCTAGTGAGCGCGAAACGTACCACTTAGACACTCCAAGAGATCAAAATCCTTTATCCATAGAATTATACAACATGGATAGTAGCAGTGCAAGATGCAGTCCCACAACTTTAACCTGGAGGAACCTCTCTAACTGGTTAGTAGGTATTTCAGTCTCCATAAGCATTCAATCCTTAGCTTTTCTAATAAGATGAAATATGTAACAGAGTTGTGTTTAGAGTGGAGGTAAGGATCTCATTCTATTGTGTGCTACTACTGTAGAAATCAAAAATAGTGGGCAAGTGTTACAGAGTTTTGCCCTAGCAGGGACTGAGCAAGGTCTTTACGATTTAGCCCATGAGTTGCATGTGTATAAATTGCAAGTAAAACAAATTGAAAGGATTGACTTTCACTTTTTGGTGTCATTTGACTAAGGCAACCAGTGACCTATGACCAAAAAGGTGTTGTTACCAGACTACCTGATAGTTGCCGTCTCAGTCCACTTGGTAGCAGACAATTGTTCACATTCTAGCAGCACTCAATACACTTAACACTACCTGGCCCTTTTGGCATTCTCAGCTCCCAACCTTTGTGCTATTTTTTGGTAACTCAGCCAATCAAATGGTTCATTGAATCTACGCCAATATGTAAGTTCTATAATACAAATGCAAAAATAGAAGCTAATCTTAAATTAAAAGATGCTGACAAGATTTTCTTTTCTCAGATAAAGACTGATAAGGGTTCGCATTTCTTCTTCATTGAGACTGCTCAAGACTACTCATCTTTGACCTCACAGCTTGCTCAATAGTAACAGTGCTGGACCCTCATGGTGTGCAAGAGATGTTGGGGTCTCAAAATGAAACACAAGATGCCTTATAGCTTCATACGTTTTTTAGGAATACAATGCCCAGTTGTCCAGAACAATGACTTTTAGAAGCAGGTGTTCTTTCTAATTATTGTTGATTCTAGCAAGCTATTAACACTTACGTACATTAGGCTTATAATAATGTAATCTTGTTTGGCCAGAAACAGATCTTTGATTGGTAAAGCTATCTTTTGGTTTAGTCTCCAAAAGCAATAAAAAACCCACAACCTATTAACTGCTGTTTTATGATTAGCATGTTATGCCTTCATGTACAAAGTTAATAACCGAGATAAGAATAAAGCATAGCTTGCCACTCCTATGGCAATACTGGAATAAAGGTACCTTGAGAACAGCACAGCAGTGGTTAAACATGCACAGGGAAAACTGATATATTCAAGTAGTTATTTCTCCAGGCTTACAAATTTGATTACTATGGAGTACAAAACCATTAAAAATGTGACCTTTCTATACTGTACATCTTGGCAAAAAGCCAAATAATAACTTTGTTTGACTTGGTTAGTATGATAGAGTGCTTACTCAGCTGGAAATAAAATGACTTTTCTTTACTGAAAATTATACCTGGAAGACTAAATGTCCATCATGCATTCAACACATACAGAGTGATTTATTCAGACCTGCAGCAGCCATTGCTGTAGAAGTTAAGGGACAACATTTCCATGTGTTTCAGAAAATTATGTACAAATCTGTTGCTCTCATCATTCAATCTACAGTGGTCAGAGGTGAAAAATGTCATAAGACACCAAAGCCCACCATGATTAAATTACGTGACTACAGGATACCACTGATACTTCATCAGAACCTCTAGGTGAGAATACTGATTAGATGCCTATATTAAGTTTTAGGTTAATTTAAAATAAAAAACAACAGGTGTGTGTGTATATATATATATATATATATATATATATATAAAAATCTCCAGTGTTGGCAAAAATGAATATTTTTCGCTGTTTTGTAAGAAATGAAAATTTGACTTCTCTTAGAAATGTTCATGGGTTTTCAAAGCTAAAGAGCTCATTTCTCACAAAATGTGTGTGTGTGTGGAATTGTCCATTTTACAGTGGCAAAACCACAGGTTTTGAGAACAGAATGGTTAAATATCGCCTTGTTTAAGGGCTAAAGAACACTCAGGAAAGCCACAGTTTGGCAAGGTTGTTTGACATGCAAATTGAGCAAGTGGTAAATTGAGTAAGTCTAAACAGAGATCATTTATGGGCCTGATCTTGCTCCCATTAAAGCCTATGGCAAAACTCACAGGGACTTGAATTCAAGTATGTCTAGCCTCAAATTAAAAACGAAGCACCAGCCATAAAACACGTACAACTCTCATATTTCTAACATAGCTGCACTGTTAAAAATGGCTGTTGGAAGTCTGCAGTTGTAATAAAGTGTAAGCTCATTTTCACCTCTAACAAGTGTTTATTATGTGCCTGGATGTCAGTTATCTAAAATTAGATACATTCAGTGCTATGAACTAGCAGATTTTAGTTATTTTAGAACTGTGAAAACCCTGATTCATAGTTTTCAGCAAATAAAAGGCTAAGCATAGCATTTTCAGAGGTAAGTAGTGTGGAGTTTGTTTAGTTTCTTATTGCTATTTATTTGTAGCTTGACTATGGAGCGGGTTCCTTGAAATGTACAAAAATTAATCTTGTACAGTGCTTTGAGGAGTTTCATTTTAAAACTACTCATTATTTTCCTCTGCTGAATCCTTATTTGCAGTGATGTATTAATCGAGGGCCAAAGCACAGGGTAAAAGTAAAGGAGGGGACCATCAATTGGAGAGAAGGGAAAGTGATAACTTAAGTTTTCAGTTTGTTTTGATTTAGGGACAAGATTTATTATGACCCACTGAACGATCTCTAGCTTTACTAAAAGCAGACACTGAGACTGGTGCAACATCCACCTAAACAGGTCCACAAGAGCTTCCTTCAGACCTAGTGCAAAATAAAGAAGTCAGGTCAGGGCTTTCTTCTTGAAGTGACCCACATTAGCATGGATACAGTACTCCAGACATTAGCTCAGCGTAGCTGATCATGGCTGTACCAGTCTATTCAAACTTGATAAAAAGAAGCAATGAACTGCACCCAGGAGGTTCAAGCATACCCCCAAGCATGAATACTGCACCTACAAACCACTCCATACAGCCCCATAGTCAAGGCTGGATTTCGAATTAAGCACAGTAGGCACGTGCCTGGGGTGCTGGCATTCTAGGGGCACCTAACAGCAGTGGATTAATGCATGGGCCAACGGGGCCCTTGCCCAGTGGCCCTGGCCAATTTGGGGCCTCTCATGAGTGCTGGAATTCTGGCGCCAACCCCACCTCCTCCTCTGCTCTCCCAGGGCCCCACTGTCCTGCAGGTCCTCTTCCCCCTGGGGCCGGGCCCCCTGGCCAGGCAGGAAGCTGGAGCCCAGAGATAAGCATATTTTCCATCCCTGGAGCTGGCTGAGCCTGTCACCCCAACCCCTCCCCTTCCTACCCCACCGTGGAGGCCTTCTTCTCTTGGATAAATTTCATGCACTGAGCAGTAAGAGCGTACATTTATATTACTCAGAATTAATTATGAATTTAGAGACTTCGCATTCATGAGATCCCCAACTCATTCACCTGATCCTTTTATAATACCACCTCTCTCTTATATAACATTTTTCATCTGGATTAAAAAAAAACCCTAACAACAAAGCAGCTATTTTTCAATGACGGAAGCTCAACCGTGATCTCACCATACAATACTAGGAGGCAGAAAATCAAAGTTGTTAGCATAATGGTATGTTGAGCCTAGCAAGGATTTAAATCTAAATCGTCCCACCAAACCCAACATTCATAGCTCGGCATGGGGATCTGTTGACTTTCTTTAGAAATGGACAGTCCAATTCCTAAATCTCGTTACACTTTTTATTTGATCAATAGTTCCACTCCAAATAGCTAGCAGTTTAATTGGCTGCTACTACTAAATTACCAATAAATAAGATCTTTAAAATTTAAATAGCACTTTGAGATGAATTTGCTTCACAGCCAAAAACTCATACCATCCACCAGTGAAATACAGCCATCTCTGGCGATTTTACAGTATATAGCCACAGTCCGCAACAGTTCTGGATGATAAATTAATAACATAGCTAATCCAATGGAAAATGCAGGGGGAATTAGGGAGCCAGAATATAATATTCAAGGATAAAAGCTGACCAGGACAATGGAACAAGCATCTTGTCCTCTGATGAAAACTTCTGTGGACTTTTTTGTAATTATTACAAGCTCTCAGAAGCTCAGTTTTACATCTCATCTGAAGGCTGGATTTACAGTGGGTAGCATTTTTCTATTTCGCAGTGGAAATCAGTCACTAGGGAATCACACCTCAGTAAAAACACTGCATTAATATAGCAATATCCATCTATCATTCTCTAAAGGGCTATGGAAGAACCCTAAGACGATGCCACAATGAATATGTATTTTACATTTTAGAGCTACTGTAGTATTAGGACTAGTGGGAAAAACACACCATAGTTCAGGATCCACTGCTCTATGCTCATTTTCATTTTTCAATGCAAAAGTAATTAGCAAACAATCTGAGAGTAGGTGGGGCAATAAATCAGAAACTAGTTATGAACTGAGTTTGGACACAGCTTTACAATTTTAGAGCCTCTTCTTTACCCCGCCATATAGGATTTTGAATCTTACTGAAAGTGCACTGCAGCACGACGGCTCTGGTTCCTGTCTACTTGCTATGAACTACTTTGGGGTAAAGAGTCTAGTCGATTGCCAAATCGCTATGACAGTGCACTGATCACGTGGAATTCGAGAGCTGTAACAACAGAGGAAAATAAATCAGGCAATTTTTATACAAATTATGGAGCCACCCATACATACACTATAGAATATTTGATCGAGACTTCTTAACCCAGGCCAGTGATACTCAGACTGAGGGTTGTGTGCTGCAAGTGGCTCTTCAATGCATCTCCTGTGGCAGCACTTGATATTAAAACACTGTGTGATTTAATAATTACCAAATCAAGGTACTTTTACTACTGATAAAATAATAATACTTGGTCAGTCATTTTTGCTGTGAGAATTAGATAGATAGATAGCAAACGTAAATATTTCTCATGATGATTATATAGTACTATAGTAAATGAAACAATGAATTCACACGACTGTGGCTCTTTTGGGTAATGTTGATCGCTAATTTGGCTCCTGAACCACTGAGGTCTGAGTATCACGCATGTAGGCAAAAGTGAACATGTAGTGGGGGGAAGCTTTTTGCATCAGTTTCTAAGCTGGGTAAAGCATCACAATCAAAATGCTGGCACTTATTAGTCACATTGGGATTGTGCTATATAGTGCCTGTTGTCATGTCTGCTGGAAAGATTACATGAGCTGCCTCTCCATGATACCACCATCCTATGAGAATCCTAGTGACTAACTGTATAATGGAGAGATAGTAAACATTAAGAAATACAAGTCTCAAAGCGTTCCTTCTGCTTTCTTCTGCTTACGGAGAAAAGATACTTTTAATACGTGAAGGATCGAAAGGGGACCTCATCAGTGCTTCATAATAACGGAGTATAAATCCTAAGCTCTATGGGTAGTATCCATGATTAATTGCATTCAGTCGACATTAGACTGTGTCATTATCAGCTACTTGCTTCTCAGCATTTGCTGTGCTGTTAATTATTGTTGTGTGGCTCTAAGGGACGTTTTCAAAACATTTTCAAATTCTGCTACTGTAATGGCATGGAGAACTTAATAGGCTACTGCTCCACTTAGGAAAGACAGATACTTTTCTAAAGATGCTTAGAATAAGTTAACGTTATCCAAGTTTTGACAAGCCATTGCTGACAATGGTGTTAGATGTCAACATCCTATCCAGTCTTCATCAACATTCATTTTTTAATCTACCTAAACCCAGAGCAGAACCCTGGGGCGCACAACACAAGGGAACAAGATGAAAGGGGCTACATTCATACTCAGCGCTTTTTGGTTTGGAGCTTTTAGTCAAAATTCATTAGAGCATCCCTCATGAGTTATGTTAAAAAAAAATCAGTATTTGTTTTTTTTAAACAGAGAGTAAGAAAAGCCACTAGGATGTAATCGATAAAATAGAAAACATTGGGTTATCAAAACTAGGAAAAAAGGGTCTGATTTGCTCGTGAGGTCTGCCACTCATTCTATTTTGCAATTGGCTACATATTTCAAACACTAACTCTACCATGACATAGATAACTTTTGTGTCAATGAGGTTTTATTTACAGGTTTTATTTAATTCACTGACAATATAGCCCTTAACAAGTTGCCCCAGGTAAGGTTGGACACAGCTGTGCTGCTCAGGACAGATGAGGGGCCATACTGTAAATCAGAGGAGTTAAGACATAGTAGTTAGTTTACCTATTACTCCTGAGGACATTCAGAAATAATTTGCTTTTAGTATAGACAGTCTATGCCCACAGTAGATTAGCACAGCAGAGCCAGTGCAGCAGGAGAGGCAGTCAACATGTTCAGAAGTGGAGTCAATCTTCCTGTCTTTCCCCACCTTCTCCCAGCCCACATGTGGGAAGCTTATCTTTCGTCCCATGCTGCTATATGCAGTATAGGTAGCCAATGCAAGATGCATTGCAATGCCAATGCCAATGCAGCAACCTTTCCCTAAATAACAGCCCTCAATCTCTCTTTATAATAAGTACAGTAGTGCAGTAAAGTATTGGGAATACTTAAACATTGATGGATGAGTGAAACTCTGAGATTCACTGTAACTGAATAAGAACCCCAAAATTCAGATGGTAATCTCACCCTTATGGTATACTACCATGGGCATGATCAAAAGCCTATTGAAATCACTGGGAATTTTTGCATGAACTTCATTGTGCTTTTGACTGAGCCTTGCGTGAACTTCAAAAGTTGGCAAACTGGGCTAGAAATGTGGTGAGGACAGGGTTTGGGGGGGGTCATATTTTCATTACTTGCTCCTTCTAGTCAAGCTACAAATATCGTGACAGATCTCTCTTATAATTCACCAGTTCCAGTCTCAGAACTGAGAAGTGGCGGGAGGAAAAAAGCATCCCTGTTTATTCAACTCTCTAAAAAGGGTCACATTGTGTTTCAATTGGAACAAAAGTTTGGGTCAGTACCTATCCTATCCAGACTGGTTGGCCTTGTTTGAGTGATTCATTTCCTATACCCCCAACTTGTTAAACATCTCCCATCATTTTCTTTGTGTAAAAGTGTAGTGTCCATTTAGTTTTTATTAGCAGATTATAGAGTTAGAGTATCTTCATTTCAGTATTAAAGATGCATTTTTGGGGGGCTACTTCGTGTCTCTGGCTCTAAACAACAACATGGAAAAATTCTAAACTGGAGGCTCTCTCTACAGCACTGAATATATATTATTGGTACTTAATAAATACATTCCACTGACTCCTCATTTTGAAAAGCCAATCTTGAATTTTTTGAGGAGGGAAGAGAGATGTGTTTTCACATGTCAGGCCCCAAGTCAAAAGTACTACCACTTTGTTAAGTAACATTGAAGATTGAAGAATCTGGAAGTGGTTGGTTTTCATCCCTTTGTTTTTGGTCTAAATTCTAGTCAGTTCCAAACTGGAAGAGCTACCAAAGCAATATAGCAAATATTCAAAAAGAAGCAAAAAATGCAAATGAAGATGTATAGCCAGAAAGAATTTGCATATACATACATATAGCAATACAATGAGATTACATGAACATGACAGCAGTATCTACACATACGTTATGCCTACAGCAACAGAGAAATCAGACTTACAGGTACATTTTTATGGAGCAGAGACAGTGAGATTATGTGTTCAACATCATAGAGATAGTGAGATTACATGTCTATTACCACCCTGTTGAGAAAAAGGAAAGCACGCTAGAGAGAATGAGTGCTGAGTGTGCCATAGGCCAAACGATTAATACATTTTCTCACTATTAGCATCACCAGCGTGCTGCCTCAGAGGAAATTCACAGTTAAATGTATCCACTGCCCTGATGCAAAGATGAGTAAGAAATATGAGAATAAACAGAAGGACAAAACATTTTCTTATCTTGCAGGAATGCTTCTTGCTCCTGCATGTTTTCCCAATTCTTAGCAGGGCTAATTTCCAACATTATTTCTTTGCTCTGTTCATGAAAATCAGTTACGTCACAGATGGATTGAAAGACCCAGAAGGTATTTGTACCTGAGTCCACAACACCATAGCTGGAAGATTAAGCCAGACAAATTTAAATTAGAAAGGACACATTTTTAATAGTGAGGATAATTAACTTGTGGAACAAACTACTAAGGGAAATGGTAGATCTGGAGTAGTCAAAAAGGCCACGTCCAGACCGCCGGATACTTTTGACCGGACCATGAAGTCTTTTTATCTATCTATCATTATTTTTTATTATTAATTATTATTATTATTTTCTTCTCTGGAGTCTGGACCTTGACTATATCTTGACCAAGAAATTTGACAAAAAAGAGTTGACTACGCCAGTGGTAGATTCTGCATCTCTTGAAATCTTTAAATCAACATTGAATGTTTTATTGGAGATATGCTTTAGCCAAAAAAAGTTATTTTCTAGTCAAAGAAGGTATTGGGATCAGTACAGGGGTAACTGGATGAAATGTAATGGCTTGCAATATACAGAAGATTGGGTCTTTTTTAGCTTAAACTTTATGAATCTGTGAACACCAGGAAATAAACTAACTTCTCTAGGAAGAACAGAGCACCATTCACTGAGTTTAAGATTACCAGCTGTATAATATTGGCTGGTAGATTTACCTCCAAACCAAACTCTCATTCATTAACAAGAATAAAATGTTATGGATAAGTCATGTTCTTGTCATATCTTTCAGTGTTTGCATTGACATCAACAGGAATTTTGCCATTTGATTTTAATAGGGCCTTAATTTCACCCCATGTGCATATTCTTAGTTTTAGAAACCTAATAAATATTTTAATGGACATAGAATAAAATTGAGTAACATGAAATGAGATTCTGTGCAGCTAGAATTTTACTATCTGTACCTTAGTCTTTATATGGCTGATATAATATTACTAAGAATAATCAGCTTTTATGGAACAATCCACCTATGGGACTATACAAGATAGTAAGTAAGACAGTAATGTGGGGTACGAAGGGTTACCAATCATGCAGCTGACTAAAATTCAACAAGAGTCCTGTCTTGAGTAGAGAAAATCCAGTTTTGGGTTTCAGATTTACTTACAGATTTATTTGGTGCAACCAAATCAAAATAAACTAGCAGCGTCTTTTGTCATTTTCCCTTTAAACAGGTGAACAGTTTTTAAAAAGACACCAAAAACAAACAATAGAGACCACAAAACAAACAGGGCAACTCTTGTGTTTCTGGAGCTTGTAAACCTAGCTGCTGAGTAAACCTACTTTCTTCCTTCCGTTTTTAGGGTCTGAGAGTCTAATTAAGCTTATCTGCAATTGATTAATGCAAATAGGACTCCTAGGGCTTCTTCTAGTTAGCCTTTGATCAGGAGGCACTATTCAATGTATTTATTCTTTTATTTATTTTTTTATTTGGATTTGAATAAATTATACCTACAAGAATGGTGTAGGCACCCTTGATATAGAATCTTCTGTATAAATACACGACCCACTGAAATACTGACTCCTGGTGGATGGGAGGATTAACCAAACAATCACTTCACAGCACATTATATAAGAGCGATAAGGAGGAATAAATTTGGCTAGGGATGCCAGGACAAATTCCTGCTTTATAGGAAGTGCTGTGATGTTTGAAATGTCCACTCAACATAGAAACTCAACTAAGGGTTTTTGGCATTGTTCTAGGTACAGTACAAGTATATGAAAAATAGCTGCACTAAACTATTACTGATTTTTAGAATAAAGTCATATAGTCAGAATGAGAAGTGTAGTGTATTCAGTTAATATGCAGTTGTTTAAAGGAAAAAATGCAGTAATTATGGTAATTCCAAGGACACTGTACATAGAAGACACTGATCTTTTGTATTAAGATATTTAATGATTTAGCTACAGTTTAACCAATGGTTAAAAATACAGAAGAAAAACAGGCACAGAGCCAAACCAGGTACTTATTTTCAAAGATCTTAAATGTATAAAATGCAGCACTGAATTTTTTGGAGAGCTGCAGAGACCCCCACAGTCTGAAATAAAAGTGCTCCAATTCTGATAGCTCTAGACCAGAGGACCCCTTTTCAATTACATGGTGTACAGGGAGGAAAGATGGGGCAGGTCAGCCCCAAAGTGAGAGGAAGATGCATCTTTGCAGCAGCTTCCCCTGCGCTGCAGCTCTCCAGAGACTAAGGAATCCCCTTTTGGAGACATTCCTGGTGGGAGGGGAGTGAACTATAGAGCCAGTGAGCTAAACAGATTCAGTCCTAATCTAATTGCCTAAACTGGCTGAGCTATTCACCACGGCTGAGGTGCTTTGAAAATCTTAGCCGTCATTTTTAAGCTTCTGATATTCTGTAGATAAAATTCTGGCTTTATTCAAGTCAATAGTAAAAGCCCCACTGATTTCAGTGGGGCCAGGATTCCACCTCACGTCCCTTCCTGTGTCAGAAAAGAAGAGACAAAGCAGATCCAAGTTGAGATAGCAACAGGATCATGGTTATTGAGGTTAACACAGAGTTTGTGACACCCAGCACAGCTCATGGCTGTCCAGAAGAATTGTCTGTAGCTTCACGGATCTAGAGTGGGGGTAATCAGTAAGAATGGAGGCAACGCTAAAGTAGCGTTGATCTATATACCCAAATAGACTTTTGCTACATGTCTATCAAGTCACATCAAAGGAACACATCAGCATCCCTCTCTAAGCACAGAACAAATTGTTTAAGATATTAGCTGGGGCAACTGAATAAAAACTAGAAGAGAACTCAGGATTTGGCCCAAACAAAACAACTTCTTTCTAGACTTTAAACCTACCTTACAAAATGAAACAGCTCAGATGAACACATCTCACCGCATAGCTGTCCTTCCCCAGCTACCATGTGTTTCCCTTTAATCTTCCTCCTCTGCTTAATGCATCTCTGAACCAAACTCCGATGAGGAAGGTTGGCTGCATCTACCACCCTGAATCAACAAGGCACTTAAGCATGTGTCACTACATACTTGCATCTTTAAAGTTATGCACGTGATTAAGCACCACACACTGAATCAATGCCTAGGATTAGATACCATCCAATATAAACACACACTATGTGCACAAAGCATAGCCCTTCAATTAATTTATATTTCATCCAATACTTTGGATTTATGTTGTGTTTATTTTATCATTTTCAATGGGATTACTCTTTTTGCATCATAGACCTGAGGGGTTACACAACTGATGTCAGTTTAATTTTCCTAATGGATATGGTTTTGCTGAATCCATTTAATTGAATTCATTTCATTAACCAGTGGAACCAATACTGACACATGGAAACAATATAGTTTAAATAAATGAGCAAACATTCATTAAAGACACTGTTTTCACTAACCCCAATAAAGCTTTTCACTGAAACCAGTAGTCACTTCTCAAAACAAATGCATTTTAATTCCGTCTGATTTATTTGTGTTCCCACCAGTTCTTAGTCACAGCTGGATGCATTTAAGTAAACCAAATGGTATTTATAGAAGCCAATTTTCATTTAAACCCTTGAAGGATAGTTTAAACATTTCTCTAGGACCCAATATATATTAATTGAAACAGGTTTGTTACTGAAACCAATACACTACAAGGGCCAGTTCTTACGTCATTTTTGCATACCCAACCCCAATTTGTTTAGGCAGATCAATATGTATTACACCGTAAATACTATATTTTGGGGGTTTCTTTTATTTTTGTATTTGTGTAAATATGTGATGGAATTTTTCAGCAAAGCAAGATCATTTCTCCTCTGCAGAGTCATTTATTCCTCTTGATATTGTATCCCTGAAGATTATGTGATTCGAAATCAAGGGCTTGGGAGCCAAGCATTCAGGGACTAGCAGGATGTAGACAGTATATCTGATGCAAGCTGGGAGCTGGGGGGAATGTTGTGGATTTTGTTTTGTGGGGTTTTTTTAAAAAATATAAAACACAGCTGCCTAATACTTTGTTTATAACGTTGAACCCCTTTCCCCCCGCTTTGGCAGGGGAAGTGTCAGTGTACTTTGTAACTGGTTTGTGTACATCCTGGTCTGGGTTCTACAGAAATACAGACTGGTGTTTATGTATTAGAGCTGGGCATGGCTTTTGAAAACCCCAGCATTTGTGGGCATTTGGCTCTGAGATTTTGGTTGAGACCAGTGCCTTGCTCTCTTACGTAATGCTCATCTAAATTTTGCACGTTGATTTTTTTTATATGTATTGGCTCGGTTTAGGCCTAGCTCTGCACTCAGGGTGGCATGAAGCCACCTTGTCTCATGAGCAGCTTGGGGAGGGATTGTTTTCCTGGTAGCTCTGAACGGCTCAGCCTACTCCCCCAATCCCCACTCCAGTACAGTGAAGTAGAACTAGAACATGGCCTCTCCTGCTCTCCTTCTCAGTGATGCTATCCCGCTCAGGTACAAGTGATGGAGCAGTCACTCTGCTGCCCATGGCACAGGGTCTGCAGTTGTGGCAGGTACTTACAGACCACGTAAGGAGGAGGCTCCAAATACTCGTGCAAGGTCCAATGACAGTCAAACCCATTGTGGCCTAATGCAGACTTCTCATTGCCCTCAACAATGCAGTTCTAGCAGAGGGAATATCCTAGGATGGGTTGCTTTCATATTAATAATGGGCCTGATCCTTCAAAGTTTAAAAAGCTCCTGTAAAGTGTTGAGCACCCTGAACTCCTGGCTGGAAGCACATAGCACCTCACAGGCTCAAACGCAACAACTGGTTCTTCCTGGGTGTGCAGTGAAGTTAGAGGTGTTACTTTTTCTCTAATTTCTATGTTTCAATTAATGTCCAAGAAGGGCTGCCATATTCCTTGCATTTGCTCTCTGGATACACGCCTCTCAGAGATAGGTTTTCCATTCGTGGCTTTATCCATTTATCCTTCCCACTGTTGGTAGATAATTGCTTTTGGTCTGAACTCTAGCACTCACATGAGCCTCATTTCTTATTGGGCTGTTGAAATTTGGAAGCCCTAGACTATTAACGCTGGTTATATTGGGACTTCCCAATGTAGTCTTGATTTCTGATCTGTACCTATTTTTTCAGTAAGTCCGATGTCTAATCAGGAGAGACCAAATACTCATTTTCTCAAATTTTGTGAGTCTACATCCTACTTGGTTTTTAAGGAGCCTAAGTATGTACTCTTTAGGAGTTCAGTATTATGGTTTTAGGTTGGCACCTCTCATGGCTGATTTGACTATCTTGATGTTTTCCAAATGCCACACTTCCATAAAATTTCACCAGAAACTTGTCTCGCCTTTCTGCAAATCAGAAATTTCTGTATTAATGAGACCTGCTGCCCAGTGTTTGAAATTAGTTATGAGGGAATCTGGAGTTTGTCTTCTTTTCATTGCCTAGGATCAATTATAATCATTTACTGCCTGTACCTTTGGGGACGGATTAGAATTATTTTTTTTTACCATGTATAATAGATAACCTCCTCCTTTCCCACTAGCCCCAGTAATTAGGAAGTCAGATCTGGGATCTGATCTGAGGAGACACCCTCCCCTAGAAGTGTTTGTGTTACTCATATACTTTTCTCTGGGTGCATGAGCATGTGTGCTCTCTGAGCTCAGCCAAAATAAGATTCCTTTTTAGCTAACTGGTGGAGCTGCTGCCCACAGACTAGAGCAATGTTGTGTGTGGATCTCACCAGTGGTAATGTTCACGGTGAGTTGGAAATAGAAAGTCAAATGCTGTGAGATACCAAGCCCCTGCAACTCTCATTGTTACCATGTCTCCTCATTGAAATCCCTCCCCCATGACCTACTTCTCTGAAGCCAGCACGAAATTAACCAAATATATGCATTTATTTCACTACATTAATTAGAAAAAGGTCTTCTCTGCCAATCTATGTGCTCTAGTCCCTGTTGAGTTACCACATTATGGGAAGACTGAGACTTCAGTTACTACCACTAAAGGGCAGCATAGGGAAGGAACTATGATGCTGAGAGACACAGTTCTGTCCTGATTTTCCACATTATTCTTGAGAGGGGATGGAGGGAGTAAATTCACTTCTGGCCCATGCCACCAGCTGATTACTTGCAACAGCATATTGGAGTACAGCATGTGTGTGGTCAAGGCTCCATCCATTCCTTGCCCTTTTGAACCCACTCTCCACCTACAATCATGGGCAGGGAGTAGAAATTCCTTAGGCAGCTCCCCTCATACACAGCCTGGCAATATGAGTAGTTCACACACAGAATTTAAGCATCTTAATTTCCTGTATGGGCCCATAAGGCACACCTTTCGCTTTATTTCTGATGTTAGCTCTTTCCTATCTTCCCCAGCTTCCTCCCTATTGCCTTGTTATCTCTCCTTCCATTAACAAGCAAGCTCCGTGCATGGGGATAAATGTTTTGAGAGGTGCCTGCCAAAGTTTTTTTTGGAGCGAGGGATGGGGGGAAGAGGGGCATGATAAACAAAAACTTCAATGGGAGCAGGCCTGGCAGGAGATAAGGATCATCAGGACTTTGCAGGACCACGTGCCAACTGTACACAAGTATCTGGCCATCAGTGGGGCTAGATAACGCAGTGTGGAGAGAAAAACATCCCCGTTGGGGTAGCTAAGAAGCAGAAGAATGGATCTAAGTCACAGAGAAAACTCAGAGGAGGGATGAAAAGTCAGGGAATCATGAAACGTTTCCTAACTCTCTTCCACAAAGAAGTTATTTCAAATACCAAATTCTCAGAGCCTGCAAAACCCTTACGAGCACTTCAGCCGTTCTGCAGTCAAGTGCGGAGAAATGGAGGCTAGACGTGCCTATGCATCAGGTTCCAATGTTAGCTGTGGAAAGGCTGGGACTGGAGGACACTTGTCGATTGTGTCGTCAACCCCTGGGCAGAGAATTTATATTTCCGATTGAGGTACCGGAATAGTCAAGCCCTGCTATGTCACAAAATATATCAGCAGTGTTTTGTTTTTATATAGATCAGAGATTTAGGTTTTAGCAGCTAAACTGGATACTTCAAAAATGTGCTGTTAATGATTTATTAATAATTAGTGTAAATAATTTACTTTACAACTGACTTAACATGCCAACAGAGATGCACATTCTACAAGGGAAGAAAATCCCTTTAAAGTGCCTAAGTAATTTAATTAGCATATTCTTTGGATCTGCACCATGTTTCTTACATCCACTGTATCTATATGGGCCTGAAAATATTTGTTGTGCATGCTAGATGAGAAAAAAAGTAGTTATTTGGGTATGAGAAAAGAAAGGTGTTTGGAAAGCAGGTCTGGGTCATGCTTTGATAAAAAGCTCAGCAAAGGTTTCAAATGAACATGCAAGACTGGAGTTGATTTTGAAGCTGATAGCTTCAAAGGAGACTTGAGATTGTATGATAATAATGGGCATTAAACTACCATCTCTCGAGCAGAGTGTATCATTTGGAGTCAGGTCATAAACAGGATAAGGGAGCCACAGCTTTCCACTCCTGGCTATACTGGCACTTTGCAACAGTAAAATACTTTCTTCACAAGTCTCATTAGTTGCCATTATGATTCTGAAAGCTCTGTGTTAAACCTGAAACCAAATTTAAAAAAAAGAAGAGATTTCCAATCATTCATAAAGGTAAGACTGGTGCAGAAAGTACACTGAAACGTAAGAAAATTACTATATGTTTGAAGCTGTTTTTTAAAAACTTATTGTTGAGACTTGAATGTTTAAAAAAGATGACCAGGTTCCTAGATAGGCTGTTAGGCGTATTTATAACCAAAAAGCCACCATCCTCTTCTCCTCCCCCCACACAAACAACATGTGTTCGTATATTTGACATCAAGTTAGCTCCATTAATACAAGAGCTATAGTCAGTGTAGCTAAAGGTCTTGTGTTCATCCTCACACCAGTCTCTATATCTGAGACCTGAATCTGGACAGATGCCGTCTAATTCCTGGGCTGCTTTGCTTCTCTATAAAACCCATTTTATTGGACACTACGTGTCAGCAGCAGTGACACACTAACATTTGTGTGACATTCTAAATAGGAGTTCAAAATTCCGTCTGAGCAACTGACAAATGTACAAATCATATTAAGTTGTTCTTTAGCTACCTCCACAGGAAATGCTGAGGAGTTACTGAACTTGTATTATTTACTTGTATTTTATTAGTGCCTAGCAGCCTTCTAAGAGATCATGGGCCCATTGTGCTAGGCAGTGTAATACCAGTCCCTGCCTGTCAAAGCTTACAATCTAAGTAGAAGAGACACACAAAGATTGGGAATAAAAACAAGGGCAATAACAATTCCTAAGTATAGGGAAAGGAAGTCATTGAGATGCATGACTTGGCAGAAGATCAAATGAGAACGTTCTGGCAGAGCCACAAATGGAACAAAGTTCTCCAGAGTCTCAACCAGCGTCTCAGGTTTCTGTACTCTGGGGTGGGGAGAAGAAGGGGAGGAGCAGGTATAAGATGCTCAGACCTAAGGAAAAGACAGTTACTAACCTTTTGTAATGGTTGTTCTTCGAGACGTGTTGCTCATATCCATTCAAGTTAGGTGCGTGCGTGTCTCGTGCATAGTTGCCTGAAGGCTTTTCCTGCAGTGGTACCCATAGGGTCGGCTCTGAAATCCCTAGAGTCAAGCCTCCATGGCGCCCTATATAGGGCTCTGTCGACCCCCCGCCTTCTTGCTGGCAGACTCTGACAGAGGGGTAGGCGGGTGGGTCTTGGAATGGAGATGAGCAACACATCTTGAAGAAGAACAGTTACAAAAGGTTAGTAACTGTCTTTTCTTCTCTCAGTGCTTGCTCATGTCGATTCCAATTAGGTGACTTATAAGCAACCCGTCCCCCCAGGTGCCCGGGTTTGGAGTTCAACATGATACTGAAGGCAGAACTTCCCTGCCGACGGCTGCATCTTCCTTGGCTTGGTAAGTCACGATGTAGTGTGCTGCAAAAGTGTGGATGGAAGACTATGTCACTGCCCTATAGTTCTCCTGGATCAGGATTTGGGCCAAGAAGGCAATTGAGGTCACCTGGGCCCTTGTGGAGTGATCTGTCAATGGCGGGGCAGGCACATTAGCCAGGTGCCCTGATGCATGACGTGATCCATGATGAGATCCTCTATGAGGAGACCAGGAAACACTTTGTTCTTTCCACCACTGCTATGAAGAACTGAGATGACTTCCTAAATGGTCTCATTCTTTCGACATAGAAGGCCAGTGCCCTCCTAATGTTGAACGAGTGAAGGCTCTGCTCATGGCTGCTAACATGAGGTCTGGGGTAGACAACTGGAAAAAAATGTTCTGGTTTGAATGAAACTGCAAAACTACCTTCATGTAGGCCTCAAGGAAGGCTGAGTGTGGCCACAGACCAACCCGGTCCTTAAAGAAGACCATATAGGGAGGCTCTGACATCAAGGCCCTCAGTTCCAAAACCTTTCTGGCCAATGTTATGGCCACTAGAAAGGCTACCTTCCATGACAGATACAAGAGAGAACATGTCACCAACGGTTCAAATGGTGGCCTCATTAGTGTGGACAGCACCAGATTAAGGTCCCATTGGGGAACTGGTTGATGCATTTGATGGAACAACCTGTGTAAGCCCTTGAGGAAGCAACCTACCATATGATTTGAGAAGACTGAATGGCCATCCACCCATGGATGGAAAGCTAAAATCACAGCTAGGTGTGCTTTAATCGAAGATATCATCAGCCCCAGATGCTTCAGATATAAAAGGTAGTCCAGGATGAGAGGAATTGTTGACATCTCCAGAGAGGTGTCTTTCTGTCTAGACCAAATGGAGACTCTTCCATTTTGCCAGGTAGGTAACCCTAGTGGAAGGTTTCCTATTTCCCAGTAGGATTTCTCTGACCTGCACCAAACACTCCATCTCCCGCTGGTTCAGCCACAGAGCTTCCATGCTGTAAGGTACAGGAACAGCCATTTCGTGTGGCAAAGGCAGCCATGGTTTTGTGTGATCAAGTCCGATACTAGTTGGAGACTGATTGGGCTCTCCACCGAGAGCTTGAGAAGCATGGGAAACCAGTGTTGTCACGGCCACACTTCAGCTATCAAGATTATTAGTGCTTTGTCCTTTCTGAGATTAATGACCTTGTGTAGAAGAAGTATCGGGGGAAGGCATAGAGAAGATGAGATAAAGCATCTGCAATCGACCCTGGGCTGTGGCTCTGGAAAGAACAGAATTGAGTGCATTTTCTGTTGGATCTTGTTGCAAACAGATCTATAGGGGGAATTCCCCCACCTTTGGAAGATGTCGTTGATCATGGCCATTTTGACTGTGACACACTTGCCCTCCAGATGAGGTCTGAAGGCTTGACAGGCAAGTTGTACTGCTCTTAGTTCCCTCACATTGATGTAAATCAACAGGCCTTCCTGTGACCACAACCTTTGGATCCTCAGATAGCCCAAATGGGAGTAAGTAGAGTAAGTCCAATACTGATGTTGGGATCAACATTACCTTTTCTAAGCTGTCCCTGGAGAGCTAGTACACAAAGGCCAACCATGTCTGTAAAGGTTTTATGTGTGGTCTGGCATGCTGGACTACTATCCAGGGGATTTCCAAGTGGCCCAATAGTCTTAGACAATTCCTGACAGTGGTCATGGGGTGCCAATTCCATTCCTTTATGATGGAGAGTATGGATCAGAAACGAGCTTTCGGAAGAGAGGCCTTGACTAGGTTCAACTCTGTGACTGCCCCTATAAACTCTATCCATTGAGTAGGCACTAGAGTTGACTTTTGTGCATTCATCAGGAGTCCTAAGTTGACAAATGTCAGGGTTACTAGTTCTATGTCTGATTGCACCTGCTACCAGGAGTGACTTCTGGTCAACCAGTTGTCTAGTTAGGGGTAAACTTGTATCCCCCTTCGTCTGATGAACGTGGTCACCACTGCCATGCACTTTGTGAAGACTCTGGGTGCCACTGAGAGGCTGAACGGTAGAACTGCAAACTGGCATTGGGATTGTCCAACCACGAATCGGAGAAATCTCCTGTGCCTTGGGATCATTGCTACATGGAAGTATGTGCCCTTCAGGCGAAAGCGGCATACCAATCTCCTGGATCCAGAGAGGGAATGACTGATGCCAGGGAGACCATGTGGAATTTCAACTTTTTCATGTATATGTTGAAGTTTCTCAGTTGTAAAATCAGTCTGAGACTGCCCTTGGCTTTTGGGATTAGGAAGTATCAGGAATAGAAACCCTTGCCCTTCAGATCTGGTGGAACCTCTTCCACTGCCCCTACTTTTAGGAGCTGCTGCACTTCTTGAATTAGAAGTTGCTCGTGAGGGGGTCCCTGAAGAGGGACGTGGAGGGTGGGGAATGTGAGGGAGGAAGGGAGCTGAATTGGATAGCGTATTCCAGTTCTACCATGCGTGGAACCAATTTGATGCATGGTAGAAGTGGAATAAATGGTTGGAAAATAAAAGAGGTGCAGTATCCAAGGTCTGTATTGGTACGCCATCCCCGGGCACACCCTCTAAAACTTCTGGACTGGGGGCTGCTTTGTTGATCCTTCGCCATGGCTGGATGACACTTGGTAAGGCCTCCTCCTATTGGTCCTGACTCTCCTTTGATTACAATCCTGTCTGTGTTGAGGCTGGTACAAGCATGGAAGCGACTGAGGTCTGAAGTGACATCTCTGTGGTGCTGGCATATGCAGGACCAGAGATTTGAGGGTGGCCTTAGATTCCTTAAGACTCTGCAGCCATGAAAGTGTCTGGTTTGAAAATAAAGACTAACCCTCAAAAAGGAGGTCTTGCAAAGTTTGTTGGATCTCATGTGGTAAGCCCAAGGCCTGTAGCTAGGAGCTCTGGTGCATTGTGACCCCCAAGGCCAGGACATGGGTTGCCTATCCGCACTGTCCAATGTCCTTTGGAATGAGGTTTTAGCTGTTGTTTTGCCTTCGTCTATCAGAGCTATGAACTACTTCGTGGCATCTGGGGGAATGGAATCTGCAAACTTCATCATGGCCTCCTCTGGTATTTAAGGAGTTTCTACTTAATAGGGCCTGTTGGTTTGCCACCTTGAGTTGCAGGCCCCCAGTGGAATAAGTCTTCTTGCCAAAGAGGTCCATCCTTTTCACATCTTTGGCCTTCAGTGTGGGTCCCTGGTTCCCCTGCCTCTGCCTCTCATTCACTGCAGCGATGATCAAAGACCCTGGGGGTATGTGAGTATAAAGAGCATAGTCTTTAGCTGGCACAAGGTATTTTCTTTTGTTTCTTTTGGCAGTTGGGGAAATTGAAGCACACTGCTTTCATCTTTTTGTCAATGGTCTTAATCAGGTGGAAGGCATCCCTAGCAAGCTCGGATGGTGACAGGATGTCAGTCACTGGGTCCCGTCCTGCTCCAGAGACTTCCTCCTTGGATCCCCAGGTTTTCTGCAACTCTGTAGAGGAGGTCCTGGTGGGCCCTGCCATTGGTACCAGAGTGGAGCCCACCACTGTCTCATCCAATGATGAAAAAGAGGATTCCCTCACTGGGACGGTCTCCTGCCCTTCCGCACCTTGTGGGTCTTCCAGTGCTGGGCATTCTTCCTCTGCATTGGTGCCACCATCATCTATATTGGTGCACTGGTTCCTTATAATCTGTGCCAGCACTGGTCTCAGGTCTTGAAATTGTCTCCGAATGAGCCTGGAAAGATCTAATCCCCAATGCCAGAGACAGAGATCGGCCTGACTGTGAGCCTTGGGCTTAATGGAAGGCCCAAGGGTTCCAAAACAGCCATTGCACTGGGGCCTTCCACTGCGGAGGCCACAGCTGGAGTAGGGGTGAGGCATCTCCCGGCTCCATTGCCCCCCTCTGTCCCAGTGTCGCCTCCTCCACGAGGCATAGGATTCTGCCTCTGAGTGTGATTCAGAGCATTCGCTCCTAGGGGACCAAGGTGGTGTGGTGCATCTCGGTGCCGGCAATCGGTGACTGTTGGCAGGACATCATCCCCAATTCCTCTGCTGATGGTGCCATGTGCTGTCTCGGCACTGGGGCGCTCCCTCCAATGGTCTTTCACGGGGGATTGAGGGTGGTAGCTCAATGTCCTCAATGAGCTCTCTGACCACGTCAGAGGTCTCCAGGATAGATGGTGAATGCAGCTCTCCCTCCTCTATTTCCCTGGGAGAACTGGTTGGCACTGGATGCGACACATCCCTCCTTGGGGCTGGAGTCAACAGTGCTGCTGCAGCAAGGACGATGCTTGCGTGGCCCGGCACTAGGCGCTCTTATGCCTAGAAGACTTAGGTGGGTGAGTGACCCCATCTGTGCTCTTCAGCTTTTTTCTTAGGCACAGGAGAGTGAGAGCTGCGTCACGTGTTCGAGGAAGTCTTCGGTGCTGGTGACCCCTCATGGTGCCGAGGGTCTCTTGAGTTAGAGTCTGTCTTTGGCACCGTGTTCTGAACTGACCCCGGTGCACTCCTAATTGACACCGGGGAGCTTCGCCCCAGCTCTGACTGTCTCGGCGATGGGCGTAGCGCTGCCTCTGTTAGAAGGAACTTTAGCCTCTGGTTTCTTTCCTTCTGCGTGCGGGGATGAAAGTCTCTACAGATTTTGCAGCGCTTCTTCTGATGCCTCTCCCCAAGGCACTGAAACACTTAGTATGTCGGTTGCTCTTCGACATGGGCTTCTTACAAGCCCCACATGGTTTGAAATAAGGGAACTGAGGCATGCCCCAGCCCCTGGGAAGGGAAAAAGGGTAATGATCCCTTAAGGGGCTCCGACTAATCTAACTATTATAAGTCTAACTAATCACTAACTACTAACACTTAATTCTAACTATTTACAGACAATTGAAAGAGAAAACAGTGGAGGAAAGACCCTTACAAAGCAAGAGGTGATAGATTCCAGCTAACTGTCACAGGGGGCGAGAAGGAACTGAGTAGGCAGAGGGTTGGCAGAGTCATATATAGGGCACCATGAAGGCGAGACTCCATGGGTACCAGTGGGGAAAAAACCTTCCAGCAGCTGTGCATGAGGCACGCACACACCTAATTGGAATGGACATGAGCAAGCACTCAAAGAAGAGTGCTGGATAGGGAGATCCTGGTATAGATAGCTGAAGTAGGGAAAGAGCGAGCTTGGGGCTGGTATCAGCCCCTCACATGGTGCAACTGTATCTATTACTTTCTCCCACCCTTAGCCATCATCTATGCTTTCCATCTGCCTATTCTGGGCTCTCAGCTAGCAGGGGAAGCAGGAAGAGAAGCTGCCTGGCTGGCCTAATCATCAGCCACCACAGATGCCTGTAGCAGCCAAAAGACAAATGCCTTTCAACAGCTCAGCTGGATGCATGAAAATCAAGCTGAGATGTAAGAACGCATGGCACGGATGCCAAACGTATGACACTTGGCAGTACTGGTGGAAGAATCTTTAGGTGGGATTTGAAAAAAAGTAACGTGGTGGCGGCAGCTTGGTGAATCACAGCATAAGAAATCCTTGCTTTTCATTCTTGCTGTCTGCAGACAGTGCGTAGATTATGGCTTCTGTGGCTGAGTTGAACTCCACTCAACTAACACTAAATGCACATAAAAGATTTAGACTCACCACCGGAGTGCCTCCCCGTGGCTGGGACGTGGTATAACCGCTCTGACTCTCCATACAGCAACTCCTGCTGATAGCTGTTCTAGTTTTCCAGTGGTCTGTCTCTTCCTTTGATTCAGTCGTCTGGCCAGGTCACAATTTCACTCCACCCCTTCTGGGGTTGAAAGGAATCTAACAAATCGGAGTCTAAGACCTTGTATCAGGTCTGCAGCCCTGACTCTGGGCCCTGGGATCATTATTCCTATTTCTCTGGAGTCTCAGTCATTCACATCCCCTTCTCCAACTCAATACCACCTCACTAGCAGCTGATAGGGGAACCTGGGCCCTCCCATTACATGGGGTTCCAACCCAGGGACCCTATAGCTAGCAGCCAAGAACTGTTACAGCCAACTCCTTGCTCTTGCTTCCCTGGACTTCTTCCAACTCAGCCTTTCACTGGCCTTCTCCCCTACAATCTCTCTAGGTTCACCCTTTTCTCGGGGCCAGGACCTTCAGGTCTCTTCCCTGGAATCGCACTAACCAGAATTAAAAGTATAAATTTAAACACCCTTCCGCTCCCTGCAGGCTCTCTCTTTTTCTTTTTTCAATCAGGGTGGGACTGTTGAGTTCCTGTCTCCTTTCCTGCAGCTCCTTTCTACTACCAACTTCCTCTCTTGGTACTGATTCTCATGGCAGCCTACCTTCCATGTGCAGCCAGGTATCTTACTGAGCTCTCTAGCACGACTTCACTCTTTTCATACTAGTATGGGGTATACAACCCAGCACAGGCTTTTTTAGGAAATGGATGTTGGGAAAGAGAGGAGCCAGATCTTTATAATGATATTAATCAAACTGATAGGACAACACTATTTATAGTGTGGATTTGCAGAAAAAGTCTCATGCCAGAGAGCAGGTGCTGCAAGAGATCTCAGATGTGAGCTTATACGGGGAATAATGGTAGCTAAAGGTTAAACTTTAATGTGGAGAGTGCAAGATATGGAGAAAGCAGCTTCTAGCTCCCACCAGCAAAGCACAGCTTATATTGGCTGGGCTGGGACATGGCTCCAGTTTGGATCGATTAGTGGAGCTGTTGCCAAGGCGCCACAGGGTTCTTGGTTTGGGTCCTAAGTTTGCACAGCAAATCCAGCAACTGGACGAGGGACTCTGCTAATTGGTGAGCTCTGCTCTAGAGCCTGGCTGCCATTTGTCAGACATACCAGAAAGAATCACTAAGATTAGCTAATTTCAAGGGTAGGATGCCAAGTAATGAATGCTTATCAAAAGCACAACCCAATGTAAATTTAGCATCCCATTTCAAAAGGTGCAGGTTTAAGCACTAATAATATAGAATAGGAAATCTGACCTAAACTGCCAGCAAGAGTAAACTTTAAATAATGAAATCTAAATTCAGCCAATACAGGCAGCAAGGTATCTTTAAATGATCTGGAAATGCTGCCTTGAAAAAAAAAAAGTGAAATTTGGCAAAGGCAATGGCAAGGTTTGAATGGAATGCAATTGAATGCAGATGGCATAATCGTAATCTCATTTAAACTAATGATGTGAACAATCTAATACCAGTCCTCGCAAGTACACTGGGTCTTTGTTCACACAGTGCATTTAAATGGAGGAGGGGGTGGGGGAAGAGGGAACATTTGTCCTACCTATTTACATAATAGAGGAGCGTGTGGCTGCAGACTGCAAATCATCATCCAGATGAAAAGATTTAAGCAACCCCCAAATCTGGTTTTCTCACTAGCGTGAGGGAAATAAATGTGTTGGGGTATAACTGTATCCTCTTAGGACATACTTCAGCAAAGCACAATTAACAGTCAGTGGATTCACTTAACTTCAGAATTTAAACTTAATTTATGGTATTGTTAATATAATTTAGCATCTAAGGGTTCAGTTTCCCTTGACTGCTCTCTGCTCTTCGAGCTGCACGAGCAGCAGGGCAGCAGCAGCAGGGAGCGCCTTCAGTCCTTTGCATAGCAGCCTCACTTCCTAGATCTCCCTCCATAACAGAGCAATGCTAGAGTTCAGGGGTGACAGCCTGGCTTCTTCAAAGTAAATGGGAAATCTCCCATTGACTTCAGTGAGGCCAGGATTCCAATCTATTCTCACTTGCAGTATGGTGTTATCATGCACTAGACCACACATTAGTTACCTGTGTGTCTTTCAGCTTTCCCCTTCCTACCCCCATGAGTGGCTGTTGCCCACCTCATAATTACTAAATAATCAAACAAGATTTCCAGTGAAGGGATTCTATTTCCAGCACTAGTTACCTACTGTGAAACTCCACCCAACATGTACTGCACCTTTCCCGTTCCACCTACTGTCCTCTGATCCCAAGAGCAGTAGTTTTGAGGACAGTGGGTCACTTGGATGGCAAGGAACATAGTCAAAGGACTTGACTAGCTGGTGATTTATGATCTTGCAAAGATCCAGGGCTGTAATCTGAATTTTCCCATTCATTTAATTGGGGCCAGGATTTCACCCCAGATCATTGAAATAGCTGCTGGTAACAGCCACGGCGACATAAGGACAATAAAAATAATAAAGTTTACATTAATCTAGAAGTAAAACAGGGAAGCCTGCAATGGATTGACTTCTTCAATTAAAGTCATAGCTCAGTCCTGGAGAGAGTGGCCTTATTTGCCACGCTCCTACAAACTCTTTCCAAAATGGTTATTTCATTGATGCTGTAACTAGTAAAACCTGAACTAGATGTGCTGCTTTCTAGTTTCTGCACTTAATCACTGGTTCCTTAATTGTTTAACTGTCCATACCCCAAGCAGATGTCCCAGGTGTGGTGATAGATGCTATATTCACGGTTACAGCGAACAAACCGGATGAGTCTGAGAGACAGAAAGAGAGGCAGCTAATGTAACAGGGCCATCATTTAATACTGCAGTTTTCACACCTCAGAGGTAAATTATCAAATTCTCTGTAGGAAACACATATATCCAAAGTATAATTTTTAAATGCAGGGAGTTTTTCTCTAGGGTTTCTCTGAGGCTGCAGCAGCATTTGCAAGTGTGCCAAGCAGTTCTGCTAGTGATTTAGTGTGTTGGGAGCAGCACTCCATCATTGTACCTTAACTGCCACTACCGTCAGGTTTCTGCTGTCCCTTGGCCTCTTGCTTACAGAATAAAATTATTCACTTGCTTGTGTGTTACATGCAAAACACACTATTTGTAGCCACCTGCATCTATCATGGAAAGTTTCTATCAAAGCTTTGGGGGGCCAGTTGGAGGGGGAAGGGCGAGGGACAGAAGGAAGAAATACACAAGTCTTCCTTAAAATAAAGACCCCAACATGATTGTGGTGACACAGGTTATCACAAGCAGTGACACAGAAATGTGCAGGCTGCTCCTAGAGTTATCAGCGTAGCTTTGTCTTTTCCTGTAAGGGACCAGTGCTGAATGGACAGATAATAATCAGGGTAGTACGAATGCAATTTTTCTTGTCTTCGGTGGCTCACCTCAATAGAGTTTTGAGATGCAGTCATGGCCCATGTTCTTCACAATGACTGCGAAGCATTTTAAATGATTTTCCTGAAGGAAAGTGAGGCTTTTGTAGGCCAGTGGAAGTCTCCACCACGAGTATTTTATATTTTTTAGATCTAAATTTGTGACGAAAGATCTCACTCTCTGAATGATGGAAGGGGTATTCCAGGTACTTTCTAACAGCGCACCACTGACACCATGTTAGGATAGGTATTTTGCAAAATATGTTATCCAGCATAATTTCCCCTCCTCCTCCGCTATGCTACACAATCATATGGTAGGAACTTAATAGAAAGTTATGATATCCCAGTTCAACCAGGAGCTGGGCATATGAGACATTAAGGTGAAAAGCCTTTGATGTAAGAGAACTATTGCCTAGGCTCAGATACCCAGTGTTAAGGTCACCAGTGTGTTAAACTAACCTGCTGGGTTATGAAGAAGATTCACAGATTTGAAGGCCAGAAGGGATCAATTAGATCATCTAGTTTGACCTGTACAACACTGGCCATGGAAGGTGATTTTTCAGATTGCTGGGTTTTTTGTTCTATTTTTGAAAGAAAAATATTGTGTATTCCCCACACCTTCCCTCTTCAGCTTTGACAGGATCGTGCCATGATAATGCTTCATCATTACTTCTAGAAACAGAAATCCTCTCTTTAACCACGCTTTTAATGACACTGGAAGCTTCTGTAGCCAGACCCGCTACTTGGTGCTCAGCTAGAAGGGACCTTGTGTGGATTAGTTTCCCTCTCTCTGAGCATTCAATCTTACATCCCTCTCCAAAGATAGCCTACAAGAGCACGCTACCCTCAGAGAAATGGGCAGAGATATCACTAGCTAAATAAGAGCCTCATCCAACCTCCACTGAAGATGGGCCAGACCACAAAACAGCTAACAGATGATAGCATATTTCTATCCCATTACAAACCTCCTGTGCCATTTAATTCCCAATTATTGTTGTCCTAGGGCACTTGCCTGAAAGGAGACAGGAAGCAGGAAGAAAAGTTTCAAATTAATCTAGTTTGCTGTGCGAGTGTAATGCCATTTTTGGTGTTTCCTCTTTTTAAAAATTTGTACAGGTCTTGGTCCTGAACCTGTGTTCTTTTAAGTCAACAGTAAAACGCCCAGTGACCGTCACGATGGTCCAGAACTACTGGTGCTTGAGAAGGAGATATTTTGGATTCTGACCTGTGGTTGCTACTGTAGTAAAGATAATAATAATAATAATCTGGGAGAAGATGTTGGATGGTCAAGGAAACAAAGCGAGAGATGGTAGGCAGATATCTATTGTCATTATTTAACTCTCATTACTGAGAACTGTAGTTCACTTTAAGTAGTTCCCATCATTTATGACACCAAAAGCATTTCCCAATAGAATGCCCCCACGTGCTTTCTGATTCTGCATCACTTTTTGGAATCCCTCATTTTGGAAAGGTAAAAAATCACAATAGCCTGTGTTTGTACAGGGTCTAACACTGTAGCATTCCGGGCCATGGATGGGGCTCCCAGGTGCTAGAATAATACAAATAATAAATAGCTATATTATAGACGGTCATCTCTATGTTCAAAGGTGTTTGTTATGCACTGAGCCAGCACAGATAATTTCAGTTCCTAATAAAATAAGAAACGAGGCATAAAATTACAGTGATGTGGTAGCTACAATAATTTTACTACGTTATTCTCTAATTTGGGTCATTACATTATAGCAACTGCTACTTGCCATTATTACAAGGAGTTAAATTTTGCAGAATTTCCTCAACTTTAATTTTCTTTGCTAATTTTTTTCAGGGGGATTTTCTATGAATGCTACAAAAATATCAATTTAGATTAGAATGTTCATTCTGCAGCAAAAACTGGAGAGAGTGAAAATTGGCATTTTCCCCCTCAAATTGTCTCTGTTATTATTTTTCTCAAAGAATTTAGAATTTATTTCAGAGGCCTCATGTTATACTTAGAACAAAATATGACCGACTACTACAGGGACTGGAAAGTGTGGAAGTAAATCAAAGCTCAGCTTTATCTTTCCAGTAGCTACATCAAATCTGTTAACAATTGAGAGGCCATTAAAATGCTAATGAATGTAGAAGATGATCTATGTTCCATATTCCTACTTCTATTTCTGCAAAGGCAAAACACACATGAAAATCCCAACAGTTCTTTGCTGCTGAACTAAATATGAAGGACTGCTAAGCTTTTGAAATTATGATATAGTTGTGAGACTTGACTGCATGATAAATTGTCAAATTACTGTCAGCATGATTATTGAAAGGCTTTAAGGCCAAATTCTGCTCTGGGTTACATCACTGCATATCTTAACTAACCCTGTTTAAATCAGTGGAGCTGGTCTGTATTTTCACGGGTATATCTGACGGCAGAATTTTGCTCCTGCATTCCCAAACACCGAAGCCAAGGTTTTCAAGAGTGACTAGTGAGATTTGGACTGCCCAGTTTGTGACCCCTTAAAAGGGGCCAGGATTTTCAGGAAGTGCTAAGCACTGAAGCATCTGAAAATCAGTAAGGTACCCCCAAGTGAGCACCCAAAAATTGGAGCACAGAAAATGACAAACTACTTTTGGAAATCTTGGCCAGATTTTCTACAAACTGCTACATGCTAAAGCACAGATACTGCAGCTTGAAATGTTCTCCATGCTTGGCAGCCTCTAAAATGTAAAGTGACAGAGATTTATTTATTTATTTTTAAGCAGCATCAACCCCACCACCACCAAACTAAAATAAAGAATATTCACAAATGCTAATAGACTCACAGGCTCTGGTGGAGGCACTTCATTTTTAGATGTGCTCAGGTGTGACCATGTGTGTGTACCTGGCACTAAATTTGAGAACTAGCTGGTCCCTGAGTAACAGCACATGCATCATACTAACGTAATCCTGCCATATCCTGCATACCCTTTATAAGCAAGCAGCTGGGTTTCACTTGATTCCAGAAATATAACAGTCTTGAATATATCAAATGGTACGAGCAACCCCTCCCCCCAGTTTTATGAAGGTTAACATAAAGAGGGGGAAGCAAGGTACAGTCAGCTCTCTGTACTGTTTCCTTTGTCATTGCCTCATGTTATTTATTGCCGCTTCATGTTCCTTTTGAGGCACAATTAAAAAAGATAAATAACCATATAGTCCGCCACAAAGATAAATTAATAGTTTGAGACTTTTCCTACTGTATTACATTTTTCTGGTCTATAAGAATGAACAAAACATTTTAGGCCTTCCTTTCTCATATTCTTAGAAAGAGAAACACTCCAAGTTAGATTACTTTGGGTTTTCCTCCCTATCCTGGAGCAGTTGATCCTATGGGACAGACTAAAGTAATCCATTATCCATCTGCAACTCTTACATTGAGGTGCAAAGTTTTAAACAGTTGCTACAGACATAGTTCCCGATTCTGCAAACAGATGTGTGCAAGTGCAACCTTGGGTTGATGTGATGCCTCAGTGACTTCCAGGGTCTGCTTATGTGCATTTCTTACAGATGTTGCAAGTACAGAAAATACTCCCATGCGGCCTAATTCCTGTGCTACCAGCACCAGGCAGGTATAGCCAGCACAGTCCACATAGGCTGTGTCTTCACAGCAATTAAAAACCAGCAGCTAGCCCATGCAAACTGACTTGGTTTGGTCTAGGGCTAAGGGGCTGTTTAACTGTGGTGTAGACATTTGGGCTCGGGCCACAGTCCAGAGTGTAAGACCCTGTGAAGTTGGCAGGTCCCAGAGTTCAGGTTGTAGCCTGAGCCTGCATGTCTACACCATAATTAAACAGCTGATTAGTCCAAGCCTTGTGAGCCCAAATCAGCTGGCACAAGCCAGCCTTAGGTTTTTAACTGTAGTGTCGACATACCCATAGTTCTACAATGTAGCTTCTGGCTACCCTCATCATCTTTAGTTAAGATGCTGGGATCTGTTATCCCTGAGTTACAATGGCTGTAGAAAGGATGGTGACAGATGGAATCTGCTCCAATTTTTGCAAGCCAGATGTGGAGCTCATGCTCACTGCAAGGAGCAAACTGGGAAGTTTGGTTGTATTCATTTATCATTATTATTAATAATAATTTCTATTGCTGTCGCTCCTGCAGCTCCAAATCAAAAATCAGACAAGTAGACGAAAGACAATCCCTACCCCCGAGGGCTCACAATCTAGGATTTTGACAATATGCAAAGGGTAAATAAACAGACAAAAGAATGAGAGAAGGACAAAATAACAGTGGGTTAAAGCCCACGAAAGCTTTTGTCTGCAAAAATTAAATTTGTTAGCCTTTAAAGTGCTACAGAACTCTCATTGTTTTTGCAGTAAAGACAAGAGAATTTGCATCAGTTAGTGGTCGGAATGCTTCTACTATACGTCCTGTAAATCAGCGGAGAATGTTCTTGCAAGCAACACTGTTTTCCATATGCAGCACACCACAGAAGAGAGGGCTTCCAAGAGAAGATTGGTTAGAGGTTGCAGTAAATTGTATGGCTCTTGCATTTCAAAGCATTTGTTTTACAATGCTTCTAGCTTACTTAACATACACATTCCAAATAGATTAGTAAGGTTTGTTTTAAGAATAGATAATCTTTTGCTAAATATTTGCACTGGTTGAGTTTGTTCAGCATTGCAAAACTGTCCTGACAATTTATCAGGCCAAGCACAAAATTTACTTGCTGATTATCAGGATGCTGTTAACAACAATGCTAAAAATGAATGATGTTTGCTTGCCCAGGTAATTGGGCTAGTGGATTTTGCAAAATTGTGCTGGTTGTATATTTACACATAATGTGCACAGTTGTTTGAAACTGCACATGCAGACCCATGGGAAATCATTGGGCATGTGGGTGCCAATGCTAATGCGTGCGCATATAGGTGACAGGTGACTTTTAAAAAACACACAAGTGTTTGCATCTGTGAACTGAATATATACCTACAATTCCATGTATGTCCAAGCCAAGGCAGAGCAGAGGCCCAGTTGATAACATTAATTAGAACAGTTGTTTCTGGACCATCAAGTTCATGACTGTACATTATCAAAAGGATGTAATTGCAGGCTAAATTTTAATAAGAACAAAAGTATTCCACTCTGAATTCTAGGGCACTTAGAAAAATAATACTAGGATATGACAGAAATCTTCTAAAAAGAAATCACAGTGTATCATTTGATAAAGAAGAGGAGATACAGCATCAGCAGGATACATTTAAAGCTCTTAAGCATCAGTTTCATTTACTCTTTGAATACTCTCCCTATTTTCTTTTATAAAGTTTAGGGAACTGACATCTCTTAAAGGGAATGATTTATTGACTCACTGATTCTTTTTTTAAAACTTATGATGTGTCCTCTGAGGCTACTTACATTCTCTAAGTGTCATTGATAGTGGAAACTGCTAAGTTTGCACTGAGCAAGCTTCGTGCTTGATTTTAGTTTAGTCAGCATCCACATTATGAGACTGTAAAAAAGTTGATAAAATATTTGACAAGTTAACTGCTTTTTAGGGGTTTCAATAAATGAAAAGGGTCATATCACAGTGAAGAATAAGGAATGGTTTCTCATAAATACTGTTGGATAAACAGGCATGAAATACAACTATTTTATGTACTAACCCATGTTTTCTTAAGTACATATACTGGCTTAATGATGGCCTTAGCATTATCTTATCTCCTAAGACAGTAATGTTTACCATAAGATCAGGCTGAAAATGAAACACTGATTTCAGTCTTTAAAACAGTACCTGTTACTACTCTGAAGTTCTTTCCACTTTTAATTTAATTAACCCACACTTTCCTTTTCCTCACCCCCACCGCAGCTAAAGACAGTGGTTTGAAGCCTTTGTATTGCTATATTCTATTTGCAGCCCTACTGGTTGTCTATCTAGAAACAGGATTTTTTTAAAGTAGCGAGTAAGTTTTCGGAAGTAAGGATGCTCCCTACCAGAATTTGATAGAAGATATTATTACCATTTAAATCCATTTTTGGGAGCTGGGTTTGTGGGTTTTCATTATATTAAGTTTGGCTGATGAAGACAAGATGTACTTGACTTTCAAAAACTCTCCCCCAATTTCTTTGTTGAGGTTATTTCAAGGATATTGTGGAATAGTGTCATTTCTCCTTGGTATGCCAAGGTGAACCAAACAAATACCTCCAATAGCTCTCAGCTATTCTCATGTGAGACAGATTGTTGAGCTTCTGTTTGGCTTTAGAGATATTAGCGTGCCAGTCACTAGGCCACAGAATGACTAATTACCTCTCTGCCAATATCAGAGCTGGGACAGTTCTCTCCACAGCCTCCACCAGATGGGCCTAATTAAACTATTAGCCAATGAGTGAGGTCTGATGGCTCCATTAGAAATCCTCCTGTGCTTAAATAAACAGCTCAAAATAAATAGTTTTCTCAATTAGAGTGTCATTCACGTCCTTTTTTTGGTATATTCATTATCAAACAGTGTCTACTCCATCTCCTCTTTACCAGTGGGACAGGACCCTCTCTGACATTACTCAGGAACTTGAGAAAGATGTGATGACGTTAATCAGTTTGTTCTGTGCAGTAGGTCTGAATATTCCCCCTCCCCATCTATATTCCCCATATTTGTTGGCACTTGCAGGGAAAAGTTGCCCCCCCCCACTGTGTACAGTTGCATTCAGGCTGTAGGGTTTGTTCCCACTAGAGGTTAAGCTCTTCCTATGATAGCTATAACATTACTGTATCGTCTTACGTTGGTTTTCCTTGGCTTCTTGACCTAGCTGCTGCCTTAAGCACTACTGATCCTCTCTCCTTGTTGGGCCATCAAGTTCATGTGCTCTTTTGGTTCTCCTCTTTCATCTACCTCCTAGGTTTGCCTCCTCCTCCTCTCAGTAAGTGCCCTCAGACTGTAGCCTCGGCCTTCTTCTTTTTTCCCTCTCTATTCTCTCCCTGCGTGACTTTTATTCTCACAGACTCAGCTATGCTCTAAGCTCCTGTTTTTCTGTTGTCCACCCCAACAGTGCCCATTTGTGTATCTGATAATGCTCTTAGATGAGGAGACACCATGTTAAATTCAGCATGGCACAAAAATAACTCCCTTGATTTTCCCTCCTACAACTTCTTCCTTTCCTCTATTTCCTGCTATCATCTTTCTAGTCATGCAAGTTTGCATCATTGGAATTATCTTTGTCTCCTCTGTTTCCTTCTCACCTCACATCTGGAACTTTCCAAATCCTGCTATTCCTTTCTCTTCAACATCTGCAAAATTTAGAGAGTCCTTTCCATATTATCTACAAAGACAAGCAAGATTAGACACAAAGTGTCTAAGCATTATAGTTTGAATGTTATAATGAAGAGTTGGGTTATTAAAAGTTTATTGAAGAAAATGGAAGAAGCTTAGTGGATATTGATAAGGAGGCTACTCCTTGCAGATGTGGCTGCAGAGATACAGGAATGTGAGAAGATGCTTCAGTCTGATATGAAGAAGGGTGGGAGCTGGTGAAGAGAATTAAGTAGAGATGGAAACATGGTCACAACAGTAGGAAAGGGAAAGGCTTTTGACAATTGTATTTTGGAACAATTAGCGGGGGAATACCATAGATGAGAATAAGAAAAAGCCACACCCACTGAAACAGAGATCACAAGACTCCTTGATTCACCTTGAGGCTGTATAATGTGAGCCTATCCACACCCACTAGGCTTTCATAGAAGAGACAGTTAAAAAAAGAGTCTACAAATGTGCAAAATCCATGGCGCTCTGACTATAGAGCCATTTGAATTAGTCTCAGTCTCCTTTATTTAGTGTGTTAAGAAAGTTCTGAAGTCAGACTGATGTGAATAAGAGGAGGGTGCACAGAGAGCCAAAGTACTATACAGGGAACAAAGGGAAAGAGAAAAAGAGGAGGAACCATTTATTGAGCCCCCAAACAACACTCCATTGATTTCAACAGAAGAATGATTTTTTAAAAAGGGTGGGGGAAGTCAAATTCTGCTCTCTCTCACTGCTAATCCAAAGTAACTCCACTGATCTCAATGGCATTAGGCTGTCTTTACTGCCCTGTAAAGATGAGCAGAATTTGGCTCAGAAAATACACAGCAACAGAGACAAAAGGTGGCACATGAATTATATAAAAACAACCCAAAACCCAATAAGGAAATATAGCATCAAATAACTGAATATATCCTCTGCTATATTACACTCTTTGGAGCTCCCAAAATAAAAATGCTTTAATTCATTAACTTTGAAGTTTGCTAGCCTGCTGAATATTTGAAAAGAAAGATAAGTTTTCTCACCAAGAAGTTCTTCATATCTGCCCCGTTCTAGATGTTTTTTCTGAGTCACTGTCTCAAGGGAGATTATTTCTCTTGTTTATTAAAAGAGCAGTGTTTACTTGTGGTTCTTGATACCTCATTTGTCCAGAGAAAAGAAACTCAGTTGTTTGATATAGTAAGAGCACCTCCTTGGCCCCAAAGCTTGACTCACTGTGTGAAGTGAACCAAAAGTATTTCACATGAAACAATTAGTAGATGAATTCTTTAGTGTTCAGCATGTCAAACACAGGATTCTCCACATTACTAATTAAGCCCATTTCAGTTGAAAAATGGTAAGCAGCAAGATGCTAATATTATCACTGCACATACTTAATTATAACTAATTTGCTATTGATTCCCCATTCACTCCAACAGAATCATAAGACATACTATTTGTTTAATTATTCCAGAAAAAAAGCAGCATTGATGTTTTCCACGTTGTGAAGTGTACTGAGCTATGAACTCAAAACTCCATGAGTTTAGTCACTGACCAGAAATGCAAGTAGTTAAGAAAGCCGTTATCTGCAGGTGAGAAAATATGATAATTATCATGGGGTGGATGCTCAGCTGGTGTCAACTATCATAGCTAATTTGGGGCTTGTCTGTTCAGGGATAACAATTCACACAACTGAGGACCTGCTCCTCAGTACTTTTCATGCAAGAGTCTCAAAGCGTGAAATTCTTCCCTGTACAGTGACCTGTACAAGTGTCAATCAAATCAAAACTGGCCTTAAGCAGAATTTAAGTGAGCCGTAGGTCGTGTAGTAACCCTTTGTGTAGGGGGTGAATTTCACACAAAGTGCTTTGGAAATTCTGGGTCAAATCCTAAGATTTTTACCTCGCTTTTTATTTTACCTTTTGTCATTGAGTTTGGCCAGGGATAGACTGAGTAAAAAAATGAGTAAGGACCTCAGGATTTGTCCCTCGGTTGGTAAACCTCACCAGCTCCTTTAGGAGGAAGGCAGGCATTAGAAAATGACTAAAATCACAGACAAAGCAGCTGCCATTGAGATAGTCCACATAACATCAAGGAGTGTGTCCCTCACAGCCCCTTCTTTTGAGATCCTGCGGATGACTGGATTCAGTGAGTCTTGCAGCACTTAGTGGTTAAAAGGAGTAGTGCCAGGATGTGCATTCAATTCCTTCTGGAGCTCTCTCTCCACTTCCACCCAAGGTGAGTGTGGGAGTCCAACTTAGTATATGCTTTGCTAGGAGCAAGGACCAGGGGAGCAGGAGTAATAGCTAACTTGGGAAGTGGATGAATGCTTCTGGCTGGCAGCAGAACACTGGAGAAGCAAGAGTTATTCAGGGCTGTGAAGGTGGTCTTCTTTGGAGAAGGACATGGTTTAGGTGATTTGATTCCCACCATTTAAGCTGTTCTGCCAAGTGGAGATGTTTGGGAGCCAATTCAGAGAGAAAAATATAAGTAAAGCAATAACCATCTGGATGCTCAGGACTTGAAGAAGCAAGTTTAGAGAGAGTCAGTGTGTGTGTATGTGTGTAACAGGGAAGGAATTGTTTCTAGCAGTAAAAGCCGTCTCAGACAAAAACAGACCCATTTGCACTAAAAGTGTGCCTGTTTCACTTGAAAAATGTGCATCCAAGTTACTGGTTTCACAGAAATGGACCAAAAGGTCCATTTATTCCAGTTTCTTTGGGCCCATGTCTAGGTGAAAATGTTGTCCACTTGAAAACTCTCCCTCAGAGAAACAATTCACATCAATGGCATTGCATTTTCTCTTCCAAAGATGGGAAAACTGAAATAATTTGCACTGAGATAATAATGCCCAAATTATGCTAGATCTCTGCAGAATTCATGCTGTAGATAATGGCAGGATGGAACCTTTTGTAAGAGTTGAGAACCAAGAGGACTTCTCCTTCCATGAATATCCTTTATGGACAAAGAGTCTGGTTATCAGGATTGACAATGGAGTACAGTAGACAGAGGTCTCTTGGAGAAAAAATACTTGAGTGAAAAGAAATTTTACACCATAGGAGAGAAAAGTCAGATGGAAGAAAGAGCTAGGAATTTTCCTGCTGTCTCAGTGGGACAACAGTACTTTATACATACACCAGCAGTTTGCATTCAGTATGTCAAGAGGTTGCTGGTCCCTTTAAGGGGAGTCCAGGCTTAAGCTACTTGTCAGGAACTAATTTAAAGGGAAGAAGCCTATCTAGGCAATTAGTTGAATAATGAGCATGTGGGCATTATAATAGGTCACCAGGACTCAACTGCAGAGCGGTGCTCCTAGACAGAGGAGCCCCATGAAGCCGTAGCAGGCGGAAGACTGTGAATGTCTCTAGGTTGGCAGGTGAAAGGAATGAGTAAAAAGAGCCTTCACAGGTAAAAGCTGATGGAGGGTTGCAGCTAACCTGAAGAATAACCCTACCCCAGAAAGAGCGCTAGGGGGCGCTCTGACTAACCCTACTCTAGGAAGAGAGCGAGACATTTTGAATGATCTTGGGAACTCTTGACCTTGGGAAAGGAAGCTTGTCAGCATTAGCCTAAAAGAAGGGCTGGACCTGAGGAGCTAACAAAGAGAGGTGCTCCTTGGACTCTGGAAAAGGCGTTAATAAATGATACCCTGGAAACGGGGCATCTTATTCTCAGTTCCCAGATCTTAGTAACAGATTTTAAACGTACTAGAAGAGGAGAAGGAGAGGGCAATCAGCCAGAAAAGCTGCACCATGCCATAAAGTGGTGTGCTTAAATAGGGGTGTCGTCCTATGAAAATGTACCTGTTGTTCCAATGGGATAACTTGAAACTACAACAGACAGTAGTAGAAATACATGACATGCTATGCATGATTTCTTTTTTTTTGTTTTTTGTTTTTTGTTTTTCCTTTGTTTAATCACAGAAAGACTAACTGGTTTATCTTCAGGTTTATTTGTTGTAAATGCTTTGAAGCACACTGGTATTAAAACAAATGAGCACGCTCCTGGGCACTTGGTGTGTTGTGCTGAATAGCAGCGCTGAGTTAACAGGGGCACATTGTTTAAACTCCAATTGTTGGGATTGTCATCTTATAAAATTTCATTGAGTCCCACTTCTCTGCCTGAAGTGCCATAATGCTAGCCAAGTGGGAGAAAGGGTTCTTCTGAGATTGATTTTTCAGACACTATGGTTTTGTTCAATTGAATTCACTCAAGTAGTGGTTAACATAAACACTGTGGAGAGTATGACATGTCAAATTAGCAGCTTTGCAAATCTCCTGTTAATTGTCAGTCTAATTAAAAAATTGCTAATTATAATGTTTATAACTTCAAATAACTGCTCAGCTATAAAGAACTGGCTGTCAGGTGTAAACAGGGGGACTGAGGGAAAAAATCAATCGACATCTGTTAATTTATCAGAGGCAGTACACTAAATTGAAAAATGGATTGCCTAATGCACTGTAAATCTGCATTACGATAAAAGACCAATTCATTTCAACACCTGCTTAATAAATGATAATGGCCATCTTCAGTGGCTAGCCCCAGGGTTTTCTCTGCCAATCAGACTTAAATCCTGTCTTTACCAACAAAAGACGGCAACTCACTTTGTATGTATGGCTGAATGTACTTAACATCCCCCTCTTCTTTTAGGGTGATAACATGCATTAAGTAATTAGGATGACTGTTTAGCCATATAATGTTATAGCTACAAGTCAATAATGTGATCATGCCAACAGAGAACAAAATTTACATGTCATCCAAATGGGTAACTATCTTTAAATTCATAGTTCATCTTATTCAGACACATCTGAAGTCTAAAGGGGATTTCACCTACATTATTTGTTTTGTGTGTATTAAAATACAATAAATGAGGTAAAGAACAAGGAACTAATAGTAAAATCCAAGAAGTCTGAGTATTCTACAGACTATTAGATAAAAAGCCATAATTATCTTTTTGGAGGAAATAATATGTAAGTGGCAAATGCTAACTTCTTTCTTAAGTGCCTATGTACGTTCATGTTTCTCAGAGTATTGCTAAGGACAAGTAACAAACTTCTACATGTCTTTCAAAACTATATACTATTTGGATTGGCCCTCTAAAGCCCTCCCCGCCACGCACACACTTTTAGGCAACCAAACATTTAAGGGACAACCAGAACTTATTGTGAAATCAAAACACGAAAATTCTTTTTGGACTGAGAAGGGAGTTATTTTCTATAATTAGCTGAAACGAGCCTATATGTCGCTTCTTTCCCATTTTCAAACACCTTTACACTTCTTTTATCTCCACCAGATTTCCTCCCCACTCCTTTCTTCTATTCTCCCAGACACCCTACTTCAGTGGTGCCAAGTTGTACTTTCAACAGTGATGGCTCTGCACGTAGTATTGCTGGTTTAATTTTACTAATTGCTCCTTAGAACCGTTATGAGCAATTGGTGAAAATGACTAATGATACTTAATGCATTCAGCCACAGAAAGCTCGTTCAGAATACCTGCAAATTTTTACTATGGAACACAAAACAGGAAAACATAGGATGTCATTCTCCTTTCACATTAACAAAAATCGTTTGTTGTTGTAGCCTTGTTGGTTCCAGGATATTAAAGAGACAAGGTGGGTGAAGTAATATGTTTTATTGGACCAACTTCTCTTAATGAGAGAGACAAGCTTTCAAATTTATACAAGAGCTCTGTGTAAGCTCGAAAGCTTGTCTCTCTCACGAACAGAAGTCGGTCCAATAAAAGATATTACCTCACCCACCTTTTCTCTCTAATTACCCTGATATAAGTGAGTCTAGTAAAAAACCAGTGTGAGAAGAGAATCAGGCTCATAGTATCCCTTTTATAGGGAGAAATAATCTTAGAGATACCCTCTCCCAAATTCTGTTAGGACACTTTTACTTTATTTATGTGCTAAATAGCTCTTCTATTCCCTCCCTTTCCTTCTGATTTTTGGCAGTTTTCTAATGTGGTTCTTCTCATCCTCCATGATACTTGGATATCTTTATTTTATATTGAAATAAGTGTGCTGAAATACTAAGGAAAAAAACATAGCTGGCAAATATGCATTCCCCATTACTTACCCCACAGAAATAGAGAATTGTTGTGCCTTGAATACCAGCCATGTTGCTTGAAAAAGAAATTGGATTTTTGTAATGGTTTCCTCATATAATTTACTTTGACCAGCCATTTTAATATATTTTGATAGTCTTCTGAATGAATGGGGTAGTCAATATTATTTAGAGGAGGATGACATTTCTTCATAATTCCAACCAATCATGTGACTGGTTCTTGTCAAGCCAACACTGAAGCATCTGCTGTTCATTTTCATGTGCAAATTTTTTAAGCATATGCATATTTCTTGAATTGCAACATTATCCTTCATAATGATGTCCTAGCTGCTATAGCAGTAACGCAGTAGCAGTCACTACATCTTCCAAGATGTGTCTCACGACATTCTCTTAATGGAACTCATTTCAATGTGACATTTCCCGCATGCAACACTGCTTCCTCTTTCCATTTCAAGCATATTTTGAGGGATTGTGCAACTTCGGTGCAATATGATAAAATTCATCAATTCTTCTCATACTTTTTTTGAGGCTGCAAAGATTTCATAGCATATTACTGAGTCATGGATAAGTTAAATATTTAATATTTTGTTCTAAAAGTTTCAGAATGTGCTGAAAGTTAAATTTTAGGTAAAATTTGATCTTTTGGTTCAGTGCTTGGGCTTTTTTTCAACACAATTCATCATAATTAAATTACTTAATGTTATTTCTAGCAAACTTATTATTTGTATTACTGTCTCATGGCCTTATCCCAGTAGGCATGAGCTGACAGACAGAAAGAGCTAGTTGCTGTCCCCAGGAGCTTACTATCTAAATGCACAAGACAGACTAAACATGGAAGGAAAAAGAGCACCAAAGTGACCAAATACATTGGAAAAGTTAGGTATAGAACCCAGGTTTCTTGACTCCCAGGCCAGGGACTTGCACACCAGAACATGTTACCTCTTTCAGAAATTAATTATAGGACATGGCAGTAATCTTCTGGCAGCTGCCTTATGGATATGATTTATTTATTTTATGGGTCCAAACTTTCTCACATCAAAGACAAACACAAAACTTGATTTTAATGGGATTGGGATGAGTAACAATGCATAGGTGACATAAGTATAATGAACAGAGTCATAAATAAATCTACTTTGACATGTACAAAGTTTCTCGTGTCATGTTTTTTTACATTTACTTTTTAGTTCAGTGGATGTAACAAACTTAAAATCACTTATTTTTTTACACATGCACAGAAGAAGGCAGATGATTTCTTGCCCTAAGAATCCTAAAACAGAACCAGTAGATACATTTCCAACTATTACCCTGTTACTAGTTCAGTTTTCAAATCTCTATGGAAATGTAGTTTTGGAAGATTTTGTTTACAATGTATTTAAAAATGCGATAGTCTTACCAATAAATGATTTTTTTTTTTACTGTCTCATCACCCTGCTAAATATCCTTTTGTGTCTAACAGTTTTTCACCATGATCCTCTTTCCCCTGGAATCCTTCAAATAAAGCACTAATATTTTTCTAAGGCATATTAACACTATGCCTTTGGCATACCTAGGCACACGTATTTTAAGGCAAACCCATTAGAATTAATGTAACAGCATGTACATCCATCTGGCATATACAAGTCAGCCAGGAGAGTCCTTTGATAGATTTACTGTGCTTTGTACATCCTGTGAACTCAAATAGTTAACACTGTTATGACTTTTATGCCCACTGTTATATATCATTTTCAAGATGTCAGAAATGCAGTAAACTTTTTTTTTTGGTACTTTCAGGAATTTTTAAACATGTTATGGGATAAGCAAATTTAACATAGAAAGTATTTGCATAAATTCCCATAAAGGAGAATTTAATTCGATACCACAGATTATATAGCCATCTGATCTGAAGATCCACATTGATGAGTCAAACTTTAAGTTAAATGCCACATAATTACTGAAGTACAGTGAGCTCAGACCCAATAACCCATTTTCTTTTGTCCTAGATAAGCCAAATTTATGCACCTGCTTTATGGGCACCATAAAATCTTTTCATTTAAGGAAAATGTATCTTAAATTTTACCCAGATTTCCAACTGACTGCAAGAAAAACAGCTCACATGATCACAAGAACTTCAGGAACATTTTCACTAGTGGAAACATCCTAATACGGCTGATAATAATGGTGACGGGAAAAGATATTTTACATTTAGAAGCAGTGGAGTGCAAATGAAGCAATTTTTATTTCTCTGATGACAAAAAGCAACCAGGTGAAGATTTAAAGAAATGTTTACTGCAATTGCAGGATCTTTGGCAACTGAACCAAAATATAGCCAGAATTATTTGTTATAGGCATCATAAACAATAACAAACAGGATTATTGGTCACACCATATGAAGTCAATACTACCCTTTCTTTTGGCTACGTTTTCAGTCTTTATTTTGGCAACTGCTGATAATTTGGAAAAAATGTATAATATCTTACGTCTCTCAGAATGAAAAAAGTGATGCAGTTCAACTTCCAATGGAAAATAAGCATCTAAACTCATTGAGGGGCTATTGAAAATCCTACCCTTTGTTTTAATCTGGCATTAATATGGAAGAGGGTAGAGAAACATCTTCTGTACTAACTGTATTACATAATAAGATTTTACTGGTAAAATGACCTGTGAGAAGCACTTTAACATGGTGCATGTGCACATGAAACAATGGATAAATGGGATAGCGAAAGGGCAGCTCAAACCAAGGGTGTGCAGAAAAACACCAAAAGGGGATTGCCACAATATCTTCCCTTCACTTGTGCTATCTTTGTCCAGATCCTCAATTGGTGCAAATTGATGAGGTCTCCCTTGACTGTAGAAGACATAGGTCAATTTACACTGGCTAAGGATCTCATCTCATAAAGGCAAATCTTATTTTCATGAACTTGATTTTTTTTTTAATCTTATTTCAGTACCAGCAAAAACTCTTCGAGAATAAAATGGAATTTTTCCTGAAATTGGGACAGTAGGACTAGACCACTTTGTTAATGTTCCTTTGGTACAGTTTGCTATTTTAATATATATCATGCATCTATTATAAGCATACAGGTATATACTCTGTGTGTACATATTTAGTGAATTTGCTTAATAATTTAGTCAGCTATTGATAACAAAAATCACAATTCAAGGGGACATTTTTCTTAAAACTATTTTTTCCCTTCCCTTGTTCTGCTAAGTGAAAGAAGAATATAGAATGTATCAGCTAGGGACATTATCTCATTAGTCACTGCATTTGGATAATTCATTTGCAATATCCAATTATCCACTATGTTAATGCCCCACATCTTTGTGCAAACCTTGGCAATGAGACAACACTTGCCTTCAGAAAAACCATACTGAACACATACTACTGCAAAACAAAATCACATACTTTCATCCAACACACTCGAAAAAATTGTTCTTTTTACAGGAATGACAGAGTCTGAACATTTCAACATTCGGTAACAAACACCATACGGATAAAAACAAACCCTCCAACGATGACTTTTGCCATTTTTCTGAATATCTGATTTGCAATTTTGCTTTGATTATAAAAATGACAAAATAAAGTTTTCTGTCATCTTGAATAAAAGAATATTACATTTTCCCTATTTATTTATTACATACTTCTACAGTGATATAGAAGTGTGCACGGAATATGTAGGTTAAAACTTAAAAAGACAAGGTCAAGGTCACTACACTGCAGACATTACAACTTAGAGGTCAAAACTATCTCTAAATGACAGAAGACTAGGACGGGAAGAGCACTAAGGAAGTGGGATGGACATGGGCAAAAAAAAAAAGCACCAAACAACTGGAAAATAACACATTAGTCGAACACAGAAAAACAAAGTATTTCAGAAGATGATTATAAAATAGAAAGGAAAATACATATAGAAATACCTCCTCATGTAAGCATTTAAGCACGTGTTTGACTGTATGCATGTTAGTAGCCCCACTGAACTCAATGGGACTATCAATATGCATAAAGTTAAGCAATGAGTGCATGCATTTACCATCTAATAGCCTAAAGATTACTCTGAATACTGGACTTATTGTAAGAATTTAGGGCCTGATCCAATATCAGAGGTATGATTCCCACTGTCTTAGTTGGCTTTAGGTGAGGCAACTGGAGCACAAAATTAAACAGAGAGAATGCACAGAGAAAGATGGTAAGAGACTGGCGAGGATGTGATTCTTTCCAGGGCTACCCAAGGTTGGGAGGCACCTCGAAATCTCCTGCACTTAGTGTGAGGAAATCTCATCTGTCCTGCTGTAGGCCAGTTCCCTAACTCCACTAGCCTCTGACAACACAAGCACTGCCTCCCAGGCCTCTGCAGGCCCCGCTCTCTCTGTACAGGGTAGCAATAGTTACCCACAACCCCCAAGTCCTCTGAGCACCCCCTGGAGTGGCTGGCCCCTGATCTTCCCAGAATTCCCAGATCCTTTGCTCCCAAAGAAACCGCATACCTCAGCTTACCACTTGTACCTTAGGTCACAGCGCCTCTGAGATTTGTTTAGAGAAAACCAGGAAGTTTATTTAACAATGAACAGAGTGATTCAAGAAGAAGCACGTAGAATTAAGATAAATAAATGTTTACATATAAAATAAAATCATAACACGCTTTCTAGAGCCTAAGCATAACTAAACAAGACATTCTCCTGTCTCGTAAAGATTAGCTCACTCAAAGTTTCTCTCCCAGCTTTAAACAGCCAGAGCTGCTGTGATCCTGCATTCACAAGGCAAGCCAGCTGGCTCATTGTCCCCTCGGTGAAGGATCACTGGTCGTACCTCTTTACCCTCAGATACAATTCCAACACTCCACTGTCTTCAGCTGTAAAAAGGGCAACATCTGCTGCTTGCTTTCCCTCTAGAGCAGTACTTCTCAACCTTTTAATAAGCAAGTACCCCCTAACTTCTGAAAATTGTAGTAAGTCACCCCAACACTCCATTTTCCATGGGATTTTAATATTTACAGACTAATGGGAACTCTATGTTGGAAGAAGGGCTGAGCATATAAGGCTGTGATATGACAGATGTCAGATCTAGTGTGGGTAGGGTTACCACCTTTACATCAGGGGTGCACAACTCAAGTAGGTACCCGAGCTAGAGGTGATGTTGCACAAAGCTAGGAGACATTGAGCAGCATGCTAATGCTGGGGAATATAAAGCTCCATGCCACATTTTTTGCCATAGATCTGAGAGGAGGAAGCGGTGAGAGAGAGACAAGGAAGGAGGGTGAGCAAGAGAGAGACAGGAAAAGAGGGTAACCGGTAAAATCTGGAGCTGTCATAGAGCCGTGACATTGACAAGTTTTCTGGGCACTGCGCTTTGACCCAGGGAGTGGAGCTGCCACCTGGGCAAGTTACATACGGCTGCCGCCTGGCTGCCAACCCGGGAGGTGGGCGACTGCCACCCAATCCGAGCCGGGGCAGAGGAGGCTTTCACGCCAGCTGGGACGCAGGGATGTGGGCAGGCGGCTGCTGCCCATCTTCAAGCCATGGCGCTGGAGGCTGTCTCTCGGCTGGGAGCTGGGGGGCAGGTGACTGCCCCCCAGCTGCAAGCCCAGCTCATGAGATGCAGAAGGCTGCCACTGGGCTCCCACCTGGGAGCTGGGACCCGGCGGAAAGCAGAGGGCTGTTGCCCACCTCCCCCAGAAACTGGTGGCTGCCACCTGCCTCCTAGCTGGGAGCTGTGACCCGCCTCCCCTTCACTCTGTTTTTTCCCGCGTACCCCCAGAGGTATGTGTATCACAGGTTGAGAAATTATGCAGTAAAGAATCTCCCCTGGTGGCTTTTACACAATAACTTAGCTAACAAAGCTTGATTAGCTTTTTGCTTTGACTGTAAATACACATTCACTGTGAAGTATACAATACTCAATTTACAGATAGACAGGCAGATAGAAAGATAAGCACCTCCTGCCTGAAATAAACTTGTTTTATTACCTTCTGGGGACTAGCCCTAAGTCCCAGACTTTAAGAACACAATTTTCAGTAGAGATACATATATCTCCTTACATATTATCTGTACATAGATTTCACAATAATTATGAAAACCTGTGTGCCACAGGCGTCAGTGAAAACCTTACATGCCACTTTTTAGCAAAATAGTATGTAGATACCAGTCCTGTGAGATCCCTGTAAGCCTTATTCAGCCCATGCCCACTGTCAGTTGGCACCAGCTGACACACATCTAGTCCAGGTGTGGGAAGGAACTGTAATCAATATGCCCTGTTCTAGATCACAACATGAGCTTTTACAGAACCTGCTGAGTCACGTACAGATCCAGACTATAGGCAATCTAGACTTAGTCAAATGTTTTAATGTTTGCAATTAAAAATTAGAATGAATAAATACTATGACTGCATTTCTCCAGTTTCATGCCAGTATAAATCAAAGGGTAATGCAGTGCTGAAATGCAGGCTGCAGACATTTTAATTAGTGTGCAGTTTGTGAATGGTGGTATCCTTACCATCTATTTGATGGCCCTCACAACTTCTCTGTTATGAAGTAAACATGGATTTTTATCACATTAAAAAGTAACGTTTATTCAAAAGATTCTCTCCCATCACCCACATCTGCGGGCTCTTTGCATCCAGGAAGTACATGTGACAAGTCCTGTTCTGATCTGCAGATTTGAGGTGTTATAAAGCCTAGCTGTAGACACTTGGCTCTTTAGCTCAAGCTGTGGCACCTTGTGCTTTTAGCTTTGGAGGTCCCTAGTTCAATCCCTAGGGTGCTGGCTAACATACACACACAATTTTCCCCATCACTGATCTCATTTGCTTCCACCCCAGGACAGAAAGGGACTCTATTTGGTGTCTGCTCACATCATTCATAAGTCAGCCAGAGCTGACGAGAGACAGGCCACTGCTTAACAACACAAGATGTTCTCTCTCATCAAAGGGTGAGTGCATAATATGCTGCTGAACTGGCCTGACCTTTAGAAGAACTCAAACCTGGTCTCTCCCACAGCACTTCAGAACAAACCAGTAACCTAAGGAATTTATAGGAGAATGGTATCAAAAGTGTGTTTTCATTTACTGTTACACTCTGTCTTAAAAACTAAGAGTGCGCTCCTCAGAAGGTCTAAACTGATGTCAGTAGAGTATCCAAATTTACATCAGCTGAGGAACTGGCTCTCAGCATAAGGCAAACAGAGCTAATTCCTCCACTGATTTCAATCAGCATAGCTCCACTGACATCAACTTACACCATCTGAGAAACTGGCCCAGAGAGCCCTGGATTGCGATGTATAGGTTGTACAAAAATATTCACCTACATAAAACACTGCTTGGTTCATTACACTAAGCAACAAAATCCAAAGATACAATTTTGACTTGAGATCAGAAAAGCAAGCAATAGAATAGCTAGAATGGGGGAAAGGAAAAACTTGCAATCTGTCCATAGGAAAACGAGGACAAGGTCTTGCATTTTGGCCTTTATAAAGGTAAAATAGGGTTCTCGGTCCCACACTATGTAACCAAGAGTTAATGAGTAACACTGGATCTAGAAACCCCGCCCAGGTGGGCATGCTCCTAATGGAAGCACAGCTCCAAAAGTACATAAAAGTACATGCGAGTACATAAGCAGATGCTGTTGTGACTTTGGAGAGGAAAGGGTATGGCACATGGGTGGCACCTGGCACCCTGGCTTCGGGAGGCTGGTCGGTGCGGGCACTACTGACCGGACTGTGGCCCCACTCCCTCCTTGCCCTCCTCCTCTCTGAGGCCCTGCCCATGCTCCACCCCCACTCTGCCCTATATCCCCTGCTCCTGCTCAGCGCCTTGCCCCCAAGGCTCCCGTGTCCACCACTGTGCCTCTTCATCCCCTTCCCTGACACCCCCCGCCCCCAGCCACTGCTCACGCCTCAGGCCTCCTCAAGCCTCTTATACCCAGTGCCCATGGTATGGCAGGAAGTGACCCAGGAGCAGGCTTGGTGGTCTCTGCCCCCTGGCCGCATATCCAGTCTGCCAGACACAGGGTCCTGGGTTGGAACCTGTTGGAGCAGGGAAGGCCCCAGGTTCCCTTGTTGCCAGCCTCATAGACTCTCGTTATTGGACTGGGCTCAGACTATGAATCCCCCTGGCACAGGAAAAACTCAAGATGCGAGGAGAGTGATGAGGTTAATTCACAAATAGCAGACACGCATCTCCTCTTTCCTCACAAGTGAGGAGAAGTGTCAGAAGAGCTGACTGAAAATGCTTTGAATCGCAGCTGTGGAAAACAAAATGTTTGGCATGTGTATGTAGGGAATAGAAAATTATGAATACTGTTAAACTTTAAATAAGGTGTAGGCTGAGATGTCATCAATGAAATAATATTATTCCCTAATTTAGGTAAAGACACATGGTTCTTAACAGATGGACTAGGTGAAACAGCAACATCTCTGTGCGATCGGTTGTAATCTGCTTTATCAAGACTGAGAAGGTAGCCTTTTCTGAGTTAGTGGATGAATGATTCAACAGATTGTATGGGCCATTGAGTAAAAGTGCAATTAGGAAGTTTATAAAAAGCATCATGTTCCCTGGATTGTGTAAATTATACTATTACAGAGTTATTAAAATGTAAGTTCTGGCTTGAAACTGCCCTCATGGTTGTGAGGGTTTTGGGTTTTTTTTGCTGATGCCTATGGAGAGCCTTCAGCGTGAACAGAGTACTGGCCCACCAGGCTGTAAGGCTCTTATTACCCATGAAATCAGGGTTTCCTTAGATGAGTTTGAATCTGCAAGTCAGTGATTTTATAGACTGAGGTGTTATATAAAATATAAAATTTGATAGTATAATGTTCTAGCTATTCTCTGTAATCTTATTTTAAAAGAAAATATAGCTTCTTAAGTATAACATCAAGAACATATAATTTATTATTATTTATCACTTAAATAGCACCATAAATGTGTATTGGGCTTTACAGACTGGTAAGAAAGACAATGTGCTGGGTGTGAAGGTTGTTGATCTCTTGAGACATCTATACAGACTTATGTGCAGTGCTTGGGAGAAGCTAGTGGTCATGATATATGTAGGTACCATTACATAGGGAAAGGTAGGAGAGAGGTTCTAGAGTCTAAATTTAGGCTGCTAGGTAAGAGATCAGAGTGCAGGACCTCCATGGTAGCATTCTCTGAAATGCTTCCAGTTAAATTCGCAGAGTCAGTTACACAGGCAAAACTGCAGGGTCTCAATGCATGGATGAGGCAAATGTGTAAGGAGAAGGGATTTAGGTTTCTTAGGAACTGGGGAACCTTTTAGGAAAGGAGGAAGGTATATAGGTATACACACACACACACACCCCTATATACCTATATATATACACACCTATATACCTTTCTTTAGTCTCTCTTGTAGGGTCATTCCTCCCTCCTTTTATTTTCCATGGGCATCCCACAGAGCTCTGGGATCTCCCTCCTCTTCTTTCTCTCTCTACACTATTGTCTTACCTACACAAATAGATAGCTTAAACTAATAGGCCTATGCTCTACATCCCATTCCTAGGCTGCCTCCTTCAAGCCATTCCAGCATCCCATTCTGGGTATGTCTGCGCAGCGCTCTGGAGCGAGCCCTACAGCCTGGGAGGCGAGTGGGGCTCATGCTACTGTTTTAAAATAGCCATGCTTAGAAGTTGCCATCAGGGCTGGAACTCAGGCTCTGAAGCCTTGTGAGGAGGTGGGCTTCAGAACTCAAGCGCCAGTCCAACCCGCAACTTCAAAGTGCTGTCTATACAGCTGTTTTTAGACTGCTAGTGTGAGCCCACTAACCCAGGTCTCTCAACTGGGATGAGAGACTCTCCCCAAAATGCTGGGTAGACATAACTTGTGCCTCTCTGACATTTCCACCTGCATGACTCACAATTGACGTAAACTCCTCCACGTACATTTTGGATGCTATCATAGTCTATCTATACAATAAATATAATTAACAACAACGATGAATAAATTACAGATGATATTTTTTCTAAATACAACATTTTGGAGTTACCCACAGATGAAAAAGTATCTTAGGGACTGATCATGCAATGCTCATTTCCAAATGCAGTGCTTACTACAGTGTGTATTCCCATTGCTTCAATGGGATAATTCACAGTAGCAAACACTACACTCAATAGTAATTGTTTGCAGGATTCTGCACTCGACAGAATAACTACTTCTTTTTTTTTAAAATGTCAAGTCAAAGGCAATTAAAAAAATAGAAAATGAGTGTTCTGTGGCTAAGACCTGCCATGCTAAACTTCACCACAGAGTGGATTTTTAATGGCCAAGTGCTGAATCTCTACGCAGTACTGGAGAGTTTAAAGGGAAATGCCAGCAGATCCCTTAACTGTAGCAATGCAAATGGCACTGCTGGAATTTCACAACCAATTTTCTTGGTATTAAAATGCTAAAGTGGGTTAAGGAGATTTGTTCAAATGAGGCTTGGCAATTTTTCTGAATAATTTAATGTACTGAAATTAAATGATTGTGAATTTTGTGCTGCTGCAGTTACAGTTATAAAGCATGACACATTTTCCCCTCGCTTTTAAGAAGTAAAGTTGTCAGAAACATATTGCATAAGTAAGTATCATAGGAAAATGGAAAACCTTAAAGCTGAATTAAACTCATTCAGAAGAAAGCGAGTAAACAACAGATTCCATAATTTAGGAAGCTCTCCTGGCTATAGTGCTAAGACACCTAAAAATCCACCATCAAGGATTTTTCTTCCTACTCATTAAATGCATGATTGACTTCAAAGAATTAAGAATCACATCTTACACATTTTTGTTCATTTTTACTTTAAAAGCCAAACGCGCAATTCAATTACAGGTTTAAAAAAATGCCTGGTTGGCAAGACAGTCACCTGCCCCTTAAAGCTGAAACATTATGTGCCAACCATCTCCAATCTCCACTGATTAACAACAGCTTATTCCAAATTTATAGGGTCTATTACAAGCCATCTGAACAGCAGTCACTGTGCCAAATCTCCCTTACTCCCTCTCCAGGGAATCCTTTCTCAGATGCTCTTTTCATATCCGGTAAACAACACTTTATGTCTTTTGCACAGATAGCAGATAATTACCATATGGTTAAAAACATGCTTGCTTCATTCACTTTCCCACTGTAAACTTCCTTCATTATGACAGCTAAGGAGTGCCAAGGGAACTAAATGCTATAATTTAGCCCCCCCACAGGCGCAGTGGTTTAAAAGGTCAGTGTCTATTACAATAGAGTTAGAAGCCAGAGTAAGCGACTTTGTAAGAAATTATTTTTTATAGTCCAGCAGGAATGGAGAGAGGTACTGATGCAGGTTAATGAGTGAGAATCCACAACACAACACTCGGAGCTCCAAAATATTTTATCATTGCACCCAGTACAGTAACAAACACATGCTTAGGCATAATGTGACAGGAGAGCAGCTATAAAGATTTGGGGAGATAAGTAACTGAAGGCGTCCTCTCTCTTGCTCTTTCCTGTTCTTCCACAAGTAAGAAGCCTTGCTGTTGCATACATTGTATTATCATTCCTGGGAATAAGAGACCAAATCCAATCTTTAAACAACAAATGTGTGTGAATGCTACCCTATCATTTCAATGAAAACTCAGCCTGTCGATACCCTGGGGAGGAAGAGAATTACTTACACATCTCATTCACATAATGCATGAGACATGATCTGTATCCCATAACAGATAAGGAGCCTAGAGTTTCAGAGATCTATCGTATAGTCAGATGTACTCTGAGGCAACATTTTTGTGGTGCTGCTTTACAGCAAAACTGATTATGATTTCTCCTAACTTAAATTATTGATTTCCCGCCTCCCCAATTTCCTATTATTGTTGCTTGATCTGTGCTTTCAGTTGAATGGTTGGTTAAAATCAAGGTGAATAGGGAATACCCAGTGGAACGCTTGACCTCTTCAAGATTAATTATATGTGACCTTGCTAATTATTGTAGGAGACAGATGGTGGCCATCCATGGGTAGAAGGAACCCCCTCTAATTTCCTCCCCTTCTGCAGGTCATGACTGCAGCACTCTGAACTGCACAAAGGACTGTTTAAGAGCAGGGAGAGGAGAGGAAGAAGTGGGGCTATAGCCCCACAACCTTTCCAGCCCTGTTCCCTGCATTGGCCAATGGAGTTGGCTCGTGATGGAGGGAACTACTTAGTATACCACATTCTGTGTATCTTTTGGGTCTTTGGCCCTGAGTGTCTGAAAGGCACCTTTTCTCTTCCCCACAACCTCACTGTAGGGTGGCAGAGAGCCTCCCAGACCAGGTCAACAGACTGGAGCTTGCATTACAGCACTAAAATAGTGGGGTAGCCTTCAGACCCCGAGCTCCAGCCTAAGCCACAACTTCAAAGTGCTGCTTACACAGCTATTTTTAACCCGGGAACATGAGCTCGACAAGCCCAAGTCTGTTGGCCCGGGCTAAAAGATTTACTGCTGCAGGCTGCCACAGAGTGGTACATGGTTCATCTTCTCCATTCCTTTTGAGTTGGAGGACACCCTAGGGGAGGAAGGAAGACTCCTTGCAGCTTCCCCACATTCTAACGAATATGGATATTAATTACCTTCCAAAAGCGAAGATTTGTTTCCCTGAAGCCCTTTGTATGATTTATGAAAGCTCCATGTGATAACGCCAATGTAACAGAATGTTGTAAGAGGGAGATGGTCTCCTGCTATACCAAAAACATAGAGGTGAAGCCAAGACATTTGTTTCCAAGCAGGAGAGACTGAGCATTTAATAATGTGATTACGATGATTTAATTGCTATTACACTGAATGATATAGATTTAAACATTCTTTGTAATGATGTTGGCACCGTAGATGGAGAGGTGCTATAGCACCATTATTTAATGGTGTCTGTTTCTGATTGGCTAAGAGAATAGCCATTATTTTCTTCAACCAGTCAGAGACTTAAACATACAAGCAGAGTGGCAATATGATCCCTTGGGGGAAAAGCCAGTTATTGACTGACTGATTTAAAAAAAAAAAAAATTCCCTCCACCCCCAGTCAAAGACAAAGTTAATGGGCTTTGTCTATGAAATCCAGCCTCTCCAATCTGTGGACAGTGCGTGGGACAACTCTGCAGGCCTTCTGTGACCGACATTCCCTATACACCCAAACATGTCTGTTCATCAACGATGGGTCTCCCCAAATGCAACCCACTGGTCTTATAGTCTGCCCCTCAAACCGCCTCTTCCCACAGTGGCCTATGCACAGCTGGCCTGAAGCCTAGCTCTGCTACATACAGCTGTTGCAAACCATTCCTGCCACTACCTACTCTTACACAGCTCAACCACAGCCCTTCCTCTGCCTTGAAGGACCTTCTGTGGCCTTTCCATACGTCTATTATTTAGTTTCCCGCAATATGTAATCAGTGGTAGTCAATATGTATATTATGGTGGTGCATAATTGGGATGGGGGCCTCACTATACTGGATGCTTTACAAAGACATAAGGGACAATCCCCGCTCTGAAGGGTTTCCATTCTACAGATGCAGTCCAATGGATGACAGGGGATAGGGACATAAGCAAATGAATCATCAGATGTCAAGCTGCCATGTTACAATCCAAGATGAACTGAGAGCTTTGCTCTCTCAAGTGAAAACTACATCATTTGGCTTGAGTGGTCTGAACCATGCACATTCATATGATGCCTGATTCAGATAAAAGAAGTGAGTTTCATTATAAATTCTGTCTGGTTTTCACACCCTCAGAACCCATTCAAGGGTTCTTCCCCAAGATTCTTCCCCCATCTCCCTCTCCCTCCTCACCCGCCCAAATCTCACTGCTTTCTGGATAGGCTCAGTTTTTACTGAATCTGGCCAGGAGGAATAAACAATAGAGTGTTGAATCAGAGAAAGAACCCGCAGCGTTTCAGCACCATTAGACTCTGCAGTTTATACACCTGTTAAAATATTTCTTTTTAATGGATACTTGTTACCTAGTGATGATATTCTAAATTATTAATGCCTAGTGGAGTTAAATAATTGATTTTTAGAAGCGCTAGATACAGCCAAGTCCAAAAGATGCAGACATGAAGAACTGTATGAGGCCTTTGACAACAGTTAAAGTAAATGAATAGCATAAACTGGACAGAGTCAATCAATTGAGTAAAATGACAGGAAGGAGGCATAAGAACACTGGAGCTGAAGGAGTTTTATAGTAATCATGGTTTCTGCACTGCAGCTGCTCCACATTTAGTTAATAACAGAGTTGATGAGCAGCTAATTTGTATGAAACTGGGAACAAGTTTAATATTGTTTGGATTATAAAGGAAGTCTGGAGCTGATGCTCGAGGTGTCTGAGTTGGTTTAGTATTATACACAGAAACTGTTATGAAAGCTTGTAGTGAAGAGTTTGGTGGAGCAGTGTGTGATGAGAAAAGAATGCTGGCACGGTAATGGCAAACCTGAAAAAGCAGACCTCTCTCACCTTGAGTGGTGCCCTTACTACGATTCTGTTGGTAAATGCAGTTTTTATTTGAAATGGGCAAGAGTGTTTGTATTTATAACATGGAAATAACCCCTCTACTCAGTTCGACTAACTCTCCTTTTGGATAAAGCCACGCTCCATTTAGAGATCAGAGGAACACGTTAGCAAATTCAGAGAAGCACCAAAAGATGATGTCATGGAGAATCTTTGACATCACATTTTCAGAGGATAGCACAACAGTGCTCACAGCACATAGGCAATCAGGTGTTCTAGGCCAAGGTCCATTTAAGATGCCAGAGCAGTTTTGTCTCATCTTTCCCCAGTTGATTTGCAATGTGGGGGTGTTTATATTCACCCTTTGCCCATGCCGTACACTCCATTCAACTGTCAGGGCCCTCAGCCTGGGGTCACAACCATGCTGCTTTCCCCATATTGCTAAACAGAAAATGGGTGTGGGTGTGTGCGCCAATATAATCTACTGAATGAGGAGAGCTCAGGGACCTATGTTGTGCTCATGTGGAGTGAACACTGGCCAAGCCCATGCATCCATTAGCTATCTCCATGCTGTGGATAATGGTGGTCACTACATCCTGATCCAGGACAGCTGGTTAGCAACATGTGTAACTTTGACTCAAGAGGACTATGCACATGCATAAACGTTCTGGAATGAGGCATATAATGGTGTCTAATGATGCAGGTATGATGTCAGGTGCTCTTTGCTGCTCATACTTAATAACCTGAGTCTGATCTACATTGTCTGAATGTAACAAAGTGCTTTTTCACAAACCCTTAGTCTACCAGATTTTCAAAGAAAGCTTCAAAATATAAGAGTCCTGTAATTAGTAGGGGAAACTTGCAGCGTAGTTAGGTTACTAGAATAACTGGATACAGTGCCACTTACGTGGGAATAGGTCTCCTGAGCACTGCAATCTGTAGAGTTAGAACAGCATCTGCACCACTGGCCACCGATTTCTAAGGGCCTTCTTGGCTGAATTTTGTAGCAATTCAGATCTTACATCTATACAGGTGATAGATATATTTTCCCCACATGTGATGTTGGGGCAATAAACAAAGGAAGTTAAGGAAACAGTTTTCATTATGTTTACCCCTTATCCTTGGGAAGTGTGCAGATAAAAAGGATTTTGTCATCATGACAGAATGGATCCATACAAATCTAATATGTGGCTGTGATGGTTCTCAGGGCTGTGTGTCTCCCTTTTGCCTTCAGAATAAGTGATTCATGCCTGTGTCAGCTGGTTGTGAACTCCCTGACACAACCAGCCTGTCAGCCACTCAAGCACTCTCCTCTGGCCTACACCAACCCTGCCTTTGCCCAACAGGCTGGCAATAGATGCACCTCAGCACCCGAATCCCTTTGAAGCATCCCCCTGTGGCATCCAGCCCCCAAGCACGGACATCCACAGAAATCCTAGATCCTCCATTCCCAAAAGGAATCCAGTTTTAAACACACAGCACTTGAATTAAGTTATAGTAAAACAAAAATAAATGTATTTAAGACAGAATAGAGATTCAAATAGAAACACATGAGTGTGATGGAAACAAATGTTTACCTATAAGGACCTATACTTATTAATAGTTATCTGCTACCTACTAAAGAAGATTTTTCACCCCAAAATTCAGTATTTTGCAGCACTTGCTAGCCTCAAGGATCCAATCTTTCAAGAAGCCCCCCTGCTCATCAAGGTGCCTCCTCAGTGAATGGATGCAGAGTGTCTTTCTCCATCCTATGATGTACTGAATCAGTTTTTTGTCTTTATTCATAGACAGGCTGATCCCCTTGATGTCAAATCGTTGCTCTTCACTTCCAAGTGGTTTCAATGTTTATAGTTTCTCTTTGATAGTTTTCTATTGAATTTTCATGGACATAATTGGCTAGCCAGTGGCAGGGACTGGGACAGACAACTTTCTTCCACCTGAATGGGCCATCAACAAGGCATATGATTGCCTGGTGACCCACTTTCATTCTAAGATCCATATAGTTATATTACTCCTTAAATCACATCTCACAATGATTATGAATGTTGATAAGTAAAAGCTTTCAGTAGGGACCTCACATTCATAAATACCATAAAAGTGGGGTATTAGGTGTAGTGAGTTTGTCAGGTCTGAGATACTTGTAAAGAACAGTGAACCCTTTCCCAGCTGGCACTAATGGGCCTCTGTGTCCCATGGGCATTAGGATAGAAGTTAACAGTAGAATTGGAGAGACAGAATTCCTTTATGAAGATTTATAAAACCCCACTTTACTTTCAGTTTAAAGATGATTGGCAAATTTCCTGGTGAAACAAGAAGATTCAGTCTCCAAGGAAGTCAGTGGAACTTCATTGCCTATGCTACAGGGAAATTTAGCCCTATGAAGTAGTCTTGTGCATGAACTAGAGAAGCCACAGCTAGGTCTGAGGAAACTCAGGAGGAGCCAGACCTTTTTATTCTGGATCTCCTACAGAAACACTGTGCTCTCTGGTGTTCTGTTGCTTCAACTGTGAAAAGGTTTAAGATGAAGCTTTGAAGTTAAAGCAGTGATCCTCAAACCTTTTAAGTTGTGCCTCCCCCCCATCCCTAATATCTGCCCACGTCCTCCCTCCCCCGAAGACTGTGGTCAGGAGCTGAGGCCGGGGCTTTGGCTTGGGCCAGGAGTGGGGCTGCAGCTACAGCTGCAGCCAGGGGTTGTAGCAAGTCCAGGAACTGTGGTCGGAAGTGGAGCCATAGCTGGGCCGCGGTTGGGAGTCAAGGCTGGGGTCAGGACCAGAGCAAGCTGTGAAGCAGAGTGAGGCTGGGTGGTGCTTCCTCCTTCCCCCCGGGCGGGCTGGCCCAGGCACCACCGTGCTCCCCTGAACTCCATGCCCCCCAGGTTTTGGGACCACTGAGTTAGAGGATAAGGTTCAAGCATGTAAAGGCGTACTCTTGAAACCTGCACCAAGTTCACTGCAATCAGCATTTCAACTGCTTCAGTTAACCTGTTGCAAATGCTTGTGTGGACACACTTAAATCAATTTTTCAACTGGCTTATATCAATGTAGAGAATTAAACTAAATCCGTATACGCCAGTTGAAAAACCAACCGAAATGTGTCCACACAAGCCTATGTAACAGTTTAACTAATTCCATTTACAAACTGATTTTAGTTCAAATGGCACAAGTTGCATGTATAGACGAGGGCCGAGCTCAAGCTCCCTGATCCAGCTGTGCCCCTCCACAACTTGTCCCACTCACGTTACTCCTTGTTCTTTTACAAGATTTTGAGGGTATAAGCAGAGAGGGCCAGAATTGGGCCCCATATTATGAATTGCTTCTTCTACTGTATTTGTTCTTACTGTATGCACTATATTTAAAAATAAAAAGGCTTACGTAGTTATATATCAAGTTTCCAGCACTGTCACTCTGTTCACAAGGTATTTACTTTTAAAAAGTTATTCTGATTTACATTGTATGGTCATTCACAGAAGCTCTAATTATTATTCACCTAAAACGTTTACCTACAGTAACATACAGAAGAGGACCAGAGCTTGCCTTAAAGCACGTGCTCACCTTTAAGCCCGAGTTGTTCTACTGATTTCAGTGGAACTACTTGTGTAAAGATAAGCATGTGCTTGCCTCATGGCAGGATCAGGTTCCATGTGCATAACCCTGCTCCTGTGCAAATCAGTGGAAAAATTTCCATTTGAGTCACTGGGATGAAAACTGGGGCTTCAATGAGCAAAGTACGATTTTTGTTCGATTTTACAGCGGCCGCTATGATTTCTGATCCATAAGCAGATGAAAATCAAAAAGCTCTGATACCAGTGACTCAAACTTTCATGGCAAATTAAAGGCAATAAATTTGCTTCTCAAACTGGGATCCCTAGTCTAGATGTGAATATTTGTTGCAAGAAATCAGGCACTAACAATCCTTGGTTAATACAGGAATCAGGTACAGGCAGATTCATAATGCTGATAATTTAAGGACTGTATCTCAGTAGAAAACATCCTTACCTGAGTTTGGCGTCAGGGCTTATTCACTCCCTTGAACTAAAATGTCTAAATCTGTTATTTACTGAGCTATTTAAGAAACTGATTTCCAATTTTTGCAATCTTATAAATGGCATACTTCAATGTTCCAGATTACGTGCATGCATGCACACGCGCACGCGCGCGCACACACACACACACACACACACACACACACCCATTGCCCTTTATCAGGCGGAATATATGTTAGAACGGAGAAGTATTTTTCAGTTCCTTCGTCTACTGAGATCTGAAAATTCACAGTACTGCAGGTTGAACACCACTCTTATGATTTATATTGTTATAATTGTAACAAACCAACTGTTTAAAAACTTCTGCAGAATGTATTTGTTCCTGGGTTGAGATACTTTGGGCCCAGTTTCCCAAGATGCTGAGTGCCCTTCTAAAAGTGTAATGACCATTCACTCATTGAAATAAAAGCTTCAATGTGTTTGTTTCCTTAAAAAGGCAGCCAAGGTACAGAACTTAAGACCTGATTTTCAGAAGTATTAAGCACCTACAACCCATCTGAAGTCATTAGGAACTGGAGGTGATAAACACCTTTGAAAATCAGGCCCATAATATACAAACCTTCCCTATTAAGCCAGCATGTGTGTGTATTTGTGTCCTCGCGCGCGCAGGTTCTTTGATAGCGAAACAGCTGTCCGCGTCAATCTTCCAAAAGCATTAAGTAACACAAGCTAAAAATGCTCATTTAAAATATGCTGAACTACACTCGGTTGTTTGGAAGTCAACGTTCATGCTCCAAAAGCACATTGTACAATGATTGGTTCAGACAATGCTGCTGAGACTGCAGCTGCACATGGCCCTCCTGTTTATAGGGGCTTAACCTCTACTCGTCGCACCAGCAACAGGCTGGAATGATACTGTATGGTTCACCACTTCCTGTTTACTGCAATGCCAAGTGTTCTGAGGTATAAGCATCTTCATGCTGATCATGCAGCTTTATGGGGTTAATAACATGAGTCCCCTGGAGAATCAGGATGTCTCCCACTGTCAGAATCATAGTTGGGTCTCATGGCTGCTTTCCCCCTACAGGAACATCACAACACACCTGCACCTTAGCTAGCTTTGTTATTGTTATGGTTAACTGGCTTTTTTATAGCCTGCATCATCATTGCATCTGAGAAGTTCACAAGAATTAATAGGTTTATCCCCATTTTACATATAGGAAGCCAGAAAGACTAAGTGACTTGATCAAGATTATACAGAAATGCAGCAGAACCAGTCAATAATAGAATCCAACTCTCCTGGACCCCAATCTAGTTCCTCACCCAGTTTGGGGTAGAAGAGTGGGAAAGTTCTGTCCTGGAATCTGCCCTGCATTATGCGATTATTTTGGTAAAATTTTCCTATTTTCAAATTCTAATATTTTCAGGTCACTTCAACCAACCAACCATCATATGCTTAATAGATTTTTAAGTGAAACTATGTTTACCTAAATAATAGTGATCTGTTTGTGTTCTCACCTTTTCCTTTATGTTATTATACATTGCAAAAAAGCTTGGATTATGCCTCCTGCAGCTAGTTTAGGGAGGTCTAGTGTCCAGTAGGTAATTTCACTAGAGAGATTTATTGTCTCAAACAACCGATATGACAATACATTTTTAATATCTTTATGTTACCTAATGTTTACTATTGTTTACAAAAATGAGCCAATAAGTATAAATATGGCCTCCTTTGCATCCTTTTAACTTGCATGTAGCCAACAGACAGAAATGCGTAAGGGGTGCATAAGAGATTTGGTGCTCTGCATTCCAGCCGAAAAGTCATGGACTGGGATGGCGCTACCATTCTGAAGGGTCGATGCAGTGATGTACAGAGTACCTCGGAAAGCAATGAGGTCTCAGTGGGAATTGAGGGCACACACTGAAATTGATGGCAGTTAAGTGCCTAAATACCTATGAGGATCTGGCCATCAGAAACTCAAAGTATTGCCCCCAAGTCCTCTATTTTCAGTCACTATAGCTTTATGTCATGAGCAGAGACTCCCAGCCAAACAAGCCTCTCCACAAGAAAAGCCCTAGGGAAACAGGCACCTTTCCCAGAATGTTTGGAAGGTTGTCAACATCTGTATCTGACAGACCAGTGGCTTAAAAGGGAATAAATTCCAAAGCTGAGGATCCTCACGGAGAATACAGGGTCACCAGTCCCCGTTCATTTTAACCAGGGGATGGTTAAGTCATACACTTCAGCTGATCCCAGTATCAAAAGGGGAGAGAGTCGCTCTCCGTGTTACCAGGATCCAAACCATTTCGGGCTTGGGGGGAGGGGGTGAAGGTGGGAGGTGGTCATCATGCGTCCCATCTCCAAAGCACCAATCTGTGCCCAGGTGCAGTGTGGACACACTTGTTCCAGTCTAGTGCCCATTGCAGTTGTTCCGGTGTCACAGTGCCCCAGCATTGTATGTGGCCAGGTCTGCTCAGTCCATTACCTTTTTGCAGATTAACAGGAAACTCCAGAAAATAAGAAACTCCACATCTAATGGCCTTCAAGCTGGTCTCTATGTGGCATTTCCTATTCTTGGTTTCTTTTATTCTTGACAGCCATGCCCACCCCATGTCCCTGGAAGGACACCCCAGGCCCACCCTCTCCTCTGGGTTCCAGGCCAGAGGTCCTGCTTAAGTGGCTAAGAACCGTTCCTTCAATCTCCCTCCCGTTTTCCATCAGCTGCTGCTATCTTTAACACTTCGGCATCTTCATGAGCTCTGCAGGCTTAACTTTCCCCACCTTGAGTTTGGCGGCTGCTCCCAGCTTTTCCTGTGGCCAGCCACAGAGCCGTTTCCTCAGACGGAGTCTCTGGTCTTCCCTGCAGGAGTGGGATTGTACTGCTGGCAGTTTTCTGTGCCCCTGGCCTCAAGACAGTCAACATCTTCTCCTTTGAACAGGAGCTCCCCCTCAGCCCTTTCTCTGGGCCGGGGCTTTGTGCCTCAGAACTCTTGATTTAGGTTGGTCAGCTGTAAGCCTTCTGCCAGCTCACTGTGGCTGAACACCCTTCCCAATTCCCAACCTGCAGGGTTTTGCAGGTCTGTCTTCTCCTGGCGGCGTCTGCCTGCTTTGAAGGGAGAGGCAACCTTTATGCTGTTCCCCTTCTCCCAACCTTTTCCCAATTGGTTGGATGAGGGGAACCTTGCCCTACCTGCTCTGCAAAGCTTCAGGCCCTTAAAGGCACAGCTTCCAAATCCCTTCCCCAATCACCATTCAGTCCCAGGACCCTTGGGTCTCTATATGTATCTACTGCGCCCTTCTGAAACCTTAAAGAGCAAAACCAGGTGGTGGGGTGGACTGATCACTAAAAGTACTGTCCTTGATGGCAGACTATCCCATCTCTGGGACACAAAACCAACACCTTAAATTTCACCTGGAAATCAAACAGCCTGTGTAAAGCAGAGGCCAGGAGTAACATGCTCACCACTGGAAATACTTACTAGTAAGAGGAAGTCACAATCCACTCTAGATAAGATTTCTGCATAGTTTGATGGTAAGCTCCTAGCAGAGCCTACTGTATTCAATTAGCCTCAGGTGGCAAAGGCATGAATACCCAGGGTGCCGGCTGCATCAGAAATAAAAAGTACCTCAACCTTCTTGCCACAAGCACTGGAGGTAAAATGTACTCTTGGCTGTCACTGCTGCCTAGATATCAAAAAACAGCTGGGGGATTAATCCAGACTCCCACTTGAGACTAATGGTGGCTGTGTCCTTTTAATCAAGGAGGTGCTGAAGTAACCTCATCCATTTCCTTCAGTGGCTCTCTCAGAATCACAAACATTAACCCCACATTGTCTGGATCTCAGCCAGCCAGCCCTTTGACTATGCCCCAGTCTCTGCTAGACTGTATGTTTTTCCACTGCAGCAGCACGATTGGGAATTTCCAAAGAGGTTTCGATCCAGCCTCCATTTGTCTGCATGCAGCTTTGTGACCTGCAGCTGTTGAGCACTAGCACCCATGTATTCATTTCCAGTGCACCTTTCCCTGCTGCAGAGATGTCATCCCTCCCCCATTTAGAACACCAGACACCATTCTGCATTTCACATGCTAGCTAACAATGCCACCAGGATGCACACGCTTTCCTGGAATCCCTTCCCAGTTCAGCCTGCAACCGCACTGCAGACTGCCATTTCTGGTCGTAAATACCCATACGGGAACAATTCTTGCCATTCTGCCTATGACTCTGCCAAGTCTGAGCTGAGTGGTTCAGTTCACTCCCTGGCCACAGGGTGCACTCTGAATCTCATGGCCTAGAAGGCTTGAACTGGATTGAGCGCTAAAGGGAGAACCAAGCTCAGCAGGTCTTCTACTCACTGACTGGAAATGGTGAAATAGGGCACCCGTCCTATTTATCCCTTAATTACAGGACCCTTCCAGTTGCTAATAATGCATTAAATTGCTTCGAGGAGGTGCCCTTATCTCAGCATGTAATACGGAATTTGTGAGGCCATGAAAGAACACACAAGAACAGAGGACAAATTCTTTGCTTTGACGTATGAAGAGCTATTGAAGCATAGATTTAGGCATGTCATACAAACATCCTCTTCAAATAGCAACCAGATGAATCTGGGGAATATATTGGAACATATTCGGTAGGTTCTTAGAGAGGAAGACTTCCTTGGCTCAATAAGAGTTTTCTTTTTTTGTCATCAGCCAGGAAGACTCCTATGTCCTTGAAATATACCAATAGCCAGTCTAGAGTACTGAAAAGGATGAGATATTACATATCCAGCTCATCTTACCTGGCAGTGAAAAGGTACCAGCTCACCACCAAGAGGAAAGAGTCAAAGGTTGGCACAGTAAAGTTTTATGGACCCCAAGGAGCCAGAGCAATCTATTCAGTAAAAAATTGGACAACTAGATGTATGTATTTTACTTTACCATTATTTTCAATTGAGAAAATATGTATTTTAAAGAGAATATGTATTTTAAATAAACCTGCTGGCTTTTGTCATGTACATGGTAATTATGATAAATGGGTGTCATAAGAAGGATGGTTTCCATGGTTAAGACACAAGGCTGGTTGCCAGGAAATCTGGATCCCAGTCTTGGCTCTTCTATACAGTTTCTGCGTGACTTTGGGCAGGCCATTTAAATTAATATTTCCAGCCAAAATTAAAAACAACAAAAAGCAATTCATCTGAAAATTAGACTCTGAAAGAAGAGATCTGATTTTCCAAAGGTCCGAGTATGCAGTAGCTTCCACGGGGGAACTGCAGGGTACTCAACTCTTTGGAAAACGAGGCCACTGATTTAGGTGTCTTAATACGGATTTAGGAGTCCAACATTAGGCTCCTATTTTTGTTAGTCTTTGCTTCCATGCCTCATTTTTCTAATCTACAAATTGGAAGTAACTGTTTTGCCAATTCTCATTATTTGATCGCAAGTTCCAGCCTACTTGATACTTTGTTTAAAGCCTCAGCGCCTGGAGTCCTATGATGACAGCAGGATCTCAGCTTTCCTCTTTTAAAAAAAGTAAATTTCTAGCCCTCATGGTTGCAGGAAAAAAATACCTTGAAAACATGACCAAAGCATATCCTAAAGGCTCAAAAGCCAAATAAAAAGAACTCAATGCTTTTTTCTTTTAAATATCATACTTTTTTGAGGCCTGGCTTGATTTTCACATACTTGGAATTAGCAATACTGGTGTAATACTTGTCTGACTTCAGGAAGAGGCCCAAAGTCATTATATATAAAAAACCAAAACATGGTAACAGTACATTTTCCTTTGACATTAACATCAAGTTGCCTGTAAGAGAATCAAATTCAGGTATGCAGAAACCTTACCATACACTTACTTCATAATTACCACCCAACATTCTTAAACTTTCATGGTGCTATTCTTCCCTCAATGCATGCACTTGACTATCATTAATTAGAAGAGGAGCAAGAAGAGGAACTACTTTATTTCAAGAGCAGAACCATAGCAATTATGGGCTGATCCTGTAGTCTTACAACTGATAAACTGCATGAATTTAATGGAAGTTATGTATAAGGACTGCAACATAAAGCTGATGTTTAGCATTTGCTGAGTGTTTGATAGTTGACCTGAAGCTGAAGACATATATAAGCTTTTTTACCATGTTACAGTTCATTTGCACTTTCATTATGGTACGTATGGGAATTTCAAAATCAGGGTGTTAGAAGGTGTAACTTAAGTTATTTTATAGGTACATTCCAAAGATTTAGTGCTTAAATTTTCTTTTTGCCATTCAATTTTTTTTATTATAATTTCTTATCTGATATTCTATTCTCCACTAATGCTTACCCAGCCATTAGCTTTTATTAGTAGAACTAAAATGAATGACACTAATGTGAACAGCATAAAACATTGACCTACTTTTATTAGATGAAGGAGAGTAGGCCTTATAGGGTCTGTTAGGTTTTCTAATTTACTTTCTCAGTTAAAATACTGATATTTTCTTAGGGTGTTCAGAAAATATAGCTCGTACTTAACTCTGGTTGAAAGAAGAACAAAAGTAAATATACAGTCTATTCTTATTGACGCTTCTTGTGCTGAAATACTAGCAATTCAAAATAAGCCAAGATTGAGAGTTCAGAGTTGGAGAAGGAAGCAGGAGAAGGGAATTGGAATGACAGACTGGCAGCATCATCCTGATGCAATTAAATGCCTCCTGCAAAGCCACTATGGCCCAATGGCCTTTTAAAAAAAAAGCACAACAAATTATCCTCAGGCATTTTTCTCCTCATGTAATTTTGTTTCTCTCTCCTCATCCTGGTTCTGTCCTCAAATCCATCCCACAGACCAATTTGAAGGACCCACTCCTGTACAAACTGCTGAGTGCTCTCAGGTCCCATTGATTCCAACTGGAGTTCACAGATTTTTTTTTTTTTAGTTCTTAATAGTTCTGGTCCTGAAACAGCACCTCCTGTTCCTATAAAGAAGACTGAAAGCAGAAACATATCAATCATTCAACAAAGAGGCTTCTCAAGGAGTGGGCATTTTCCTTTAGTAGGATTTTCTTCTCAGCTAACTCCCACGTACAGTATATCAGGAGATATTGCTGCAAAATCTCAGACGTCCATCAGATTTTTTTTTCACCTTTTCTCCATAGTTAGTGCCTAAACTTAATTTACTTGTCAAGTGCTCACTTGGGGGAGGGATGTGAGGGGGAAGGAAGGGAATGTACTTGCCTCCTTATGACATTGTCTACATTTGCCTGCTTTTCTTCAGACTGCAAATATTTCCATCTGACTTTGCCAGATTTCTGCATCTTTTTTTGATTTCTTTATGCAGTTAATTCAGACTCCACACTCTCCTCATTTCCATACTTTTAAAATGTCATTTCATCTCTTTTGATCCAGTTCCATTTCTTTTTTTTTTCCCCTCGCCTTCAGACACTTTCTGAATTTTGAAATGAATTTTATTGGTTGAGAAAGGCATTTGAAACACTTTCAGAGGCTGGGCCTCTGAAACACAGACTAGCAGATTGCTTAATCGCATTTCTCACCTAGAACCTGTATAATAAGGTGATCCATACTGCGTGAGGCTGAGAAGGTACAAGTGAAGATGAGCTAATGGACCTTGGCCAGGCTTAATTAGAGTTACCAAGCCAAGCCTTTTTTCCTCCTCTGGTCACAAGAGTGTCAACCTATCAGTTTTATAACAGCTGTCAGCCTTTTCTGACTAGTTTGTCTTCATATTTTCTGTTGATTTGGCAGTGAGGGAGAGTTATTTCTGAGCAATGGAGGAGCCCTTTGTTCTACAGGCATTGCAGAGTTCAGGCTTTTTCTCAAAGGCACATCCCGCCTCACCTGGTGGAGGCTGAGCTGTTCAGAAATGAGAGCGCAATTCGCCTTCCATACTTGTTCAGATCCAGGCAATTTAAACTCAGCAAAATCTGACACTTTCTTTTTTAGAGCATCCCAGCTAGCTCCATTATCAGTGTGATGGCTCCTAACGTGCACTGTCCATCTGTCAAATAAGCTAAAATGAGGAAACTTATTTTCCTATTGCATACTAGTTTACAGCATCATATCGATCACATACATGTTGTTCTGGTTAGGGGCTTCAAACCATCTGTGCAGCGTGTAAATCGAACACATCTTATTAATAACAAAGCACTGCTCGGATCAGGATCAGCTGATAAATTATTCCTTGCCTGGAGATAAAGAGGGCTAGCTTTTAGCTATGTAAAAATTGTAAATATTTTTCTTCAGCTTTTGTTTCCTTTCAGCCAAAAGCATTTTAAAAGAGACATTTGTTTTCCTGTCACAGAGAGAAAAACTTTAGGGTTACCATTGGTCTTGGAATTTATTCATTTGATTTTGCCCCGAGTAAAATGTTCAAGAACACTGCTGTTTGGGAAAGGGTTACTTCTGCCACTGGCTACAATAAAGTCTGCTGTTTCCTTGCACCATTTAGTTTGTCTTAGCTTATTATCGTTTTCAGTTAGCTTTGCAAAAGAAGTGACATTATTGTAGTGCCAAAGGGATGAGGCAACTTCATTTTAGTTTGTTATTATCCTGATCTTTTTTTTTCCTTAAAAGAGAAATATGGAAAAGTTAACTGACCCATCCCTACTCCCTCCCCAAAACAGAAGGATGCAATTGGACAGTCAAGCCTTGAATGCTTTACGTATTCAATCACAAACACAGTACTTACAGGAAAGATCTTAGTTATCCATATGCTCATCTTCTTCCCTTTACCTAAACCAGACGATTACCTCAGCAGCTCAGCTGTGTTATTGAGACATTTCAGCGTGAAATTTGTTTTTCCTCACTGAACTTTAAGCAGAATTTCAAGTGCCAAGTCTCCAAAGCCAAGTGGGGCTATTAAGAGATAATTACTAATTATGCTAATTTGAGAAGTTGTGCTATTTCCTTCCCTGGTCATTTTATCTGCAGCTCTCCTGAGAGAACAGTCCCCATTCAATGTTAATAACCTTTTCCTGCTAAGCGTTCAATGGAGGACAGTGTGTCCTAAACCTGGGAATGTTTAATCGGAATAAGTGACTGTGAATTAGAAAAAGAAGCTAGTTGCAACGATACTAATGACTCACTTTATTATTTTTTGCAGCACCAGAAACATTTGATTCCTATTAATTGATGCATTTTTTTGTTAGTGATTTTATTTTAAATGAAACACTCCTTTGTGATTTGAAATATATAGTACACCAATAGGGTTTCTTAGTAATCATTTTCTAATCCTACGTATTTCTATCAAATACAACAAATTAAAACAAAGAGCAGCTTTGATTTCCATGTTCCAAATTTTTTGTTTATTTTTGCATTACTAATTTACAGGTATCAAGTACAACTTTCCCCAGCTCCCCATGCTTTTCTTCTTTGGCAGTTATTGCCCTGGTCACAGCGAACTGCAGAATATGCACAGAGAGTAAGGGACTTAATTATTCTTTTAAATAAAACCAATCATTAAAGATTTCATTAGCTAGATAATTGGCTCTCTCTTATGTGTCATAACATAAATACTTCATTATTATTATTAATTATTTACATTGAGGTAGCCATGAGAACCCCCATTGTGCTAGGCTTTGTAATCACATATGGCCATAAAAGGTCCTTTGCCCAAAGAGTTTATAATCTAAATCTCATTACACTGCTCCTCAAAATAGATCACTCCAACTAAGATGCATCTATTTCTCCAGGCTTAACAGTAGAGATCTCAAATTTCTAAGACTCAGTTACTTTCACAGAATACATTATGGTAAGGCCAGTTGTTGCAACGCTTACTCATCCAATGGTACTGCCTATATGTGTAAATCCTACTACTGGGATTAAGGGTTGCAGGGTCAGGCTCTACATTTACTAGAATACCATGAACACTGCAAAGAATTAATGGAGGATGGTGACATCTGAAAGCATGTGAGCTAAACAGACACGTAAACGTGTGCTTGCAGTCAATTTATGGCAAAACATGGCATACACCTCCAGACTACCACTACTAGAACAGCCAATAGTATAAAGAACCATAACTACACTTAAGTAAATAAAATAAACTTGTGATGCTGTAACCTTGTTCAGTTTTTAATAATGTTTATTTGCTAATTCATAAAATTTGGTATTGACAATGGTTTTTAGCATGCATGAGTGAGATTCTACCAGGCTACTTCACTTCAAAGTTATAAATAGTGATCAAATTATTTATATACTTCAGTGGTTTCAATTAAAATTCCACATTTCCCTACAGCTACCACGCAGTTGTATTTGAGATACCAGTTACTGAGGTATCTCAGATTCTAGTGGGTGATTCTTATTGGGGAAGGCTGACCTTTTAAAGAACAGTCACTGCAAAAAAAAAAAAAAAAAAATATTGGAAAAGGAAGTCCTGCCTCCTCCCTCTCTTGTGAGATGGTTCTTGCTATGCTCCTGGTCAGTATGCAGTGTGAGGCGAGAGTCATGTTTTTAACATAAATAGCAGTTCTCACCCAATCATTTTCTTGACTCAGCATTTCCATGGGAAACAATGGATGGAAATAATGACAACAGGGAGAGGACCATGGGGCTGTGCACTTTGGAAATAAATTAGGCCCTAGCATTAGAGACAGCCTTTATAATAAGGAAAATGTAACTAAATACAAACTGCCAGTTTCAGAGTGTGGATTTTGCACAATTTGCCTTGCCTACATAGTTTCATAGAATCATAGAAGATTAGGGTGGGAAGGGACCTCAGGAGGTCATCTAGTCCAACCCGCTGCTCCAAGCAGGATCAACCCCAACTAAATCATCCCTTTCTTTCCTAACACCATCTGGATCCTTTCACCTGCTGCGTTTCCTTTAGCCTACCACAGTTATTTATTGAGCACCAGCCAAGCACTAAGTGAAACACTGAAGAAGACATGTTTCCAACTGAAGGGGCTTGTAATCTAAAAGGACAATGGACCTGAACTGAGAGTCTATTCTGCTCCCTTTACACCACTAGGTGGCGCAAAAGGTGCACATACTATATAATTCTCCATCTAGCGATAACCCTAGTACAGTGGTTTTCAACCTTTTTTCATTTGCGGACTCCTACAAAATTTTGAATGGAGGTGTGAACCCATTCGGAAATCTTGGACATAGTTTGTTGACCCCAGAGGTCTACGGACCACAAATTAAAAAACCACTGCCCTAGTACATGTGAGAGTATAGCCAGTACAGATAGCTTACACCACCTCCTCAGGCCCAATGTTTAGGTGCCACTGCCAGCTGGCACAAGTTAGAGCAACTCCCATGCTGCTCTAATTTTTGCCTAGGCAGAAACTCGTGGAGTTGCAACTGGCTTCCAGCTATAATTGACTTTTGTGCTGTGCTCTGTGGAAATTGAGCAATGTAGAATCTAGCACAATATCTATTTCCTTTTCATGGACAACTGTGTAGCCTTCTCTGTCCCTTTTTGCATCCACAGTCTTTATAGAAGGAGCTTGGCTACCCTGCTTCAGCCAACTTGTACACAGCAGTGCAGGGTGAGGTTCTGTGTTGTACAGGAGGTCAGACTAGATGATCGTAGTGGTCCCTTTTGACCTTTTAGTCTTTAAGTCATGCCTTGCATGTTATGGGTTATGAGAGGGAGGGGATCAACAGGCCATTGTTTGAGACAATATTGTAAAATAGGGTAGTTATGAATCTTTGTATTATGTAAATACACTTGTATCTCTGGAAGGGAAAGAATTCAGCTAGGATGTTAGAATTTTTTTAATTGACTTTAGAACTTTTCTGTCTCAACTATAATTATCCATGGTGTTTGCAAGTATAATGTTAAAACAGAGTTTTCACATCTGCATAGGGAATACAGGTGCCGTGAACTGCCTCTGTTGGCTGGAATTAAGAACATGGACGTGCCTTTGTGAGGCTCTGCTGCTGTTTTCTCATTTTTGCTCAAAGTGAAGAGAACTTGTGTATGTACTTGACTAATGTGGATGGGGGGCAGGAAAGGAATTTCCTGATTTTCTTCATCATTCGTTTGAGGAGGAGGCTGCTCCACTCACAGTTTCATAAACTCATCTTTAGGGCACAACCACGTCTCACCCTGCTCTAGGCATCCAGTGTCTTTAGGGGATGGCTTGTTGGTCCACTCTTTCACACAACCAGTATCCCTGAAATCTCTCTGGTATCATCATCTTTGGGTGACAGTGGTTTCCACGACCCCATTCTTGATGTAGTAAGACCCAGTACCCATTCAGCAAGGCCTCACCCTTGACCTGCCTCTTTAAAATGCACAATGCGCTCCCGAGTTTATGTGTGCAGTCCTGACACATTGAGGGCCTCTCCCCCCTTTCTGCTGTGTAGAGCTCAGATGAAGCAAAGAAACCAGGCTGCCTCTGCGAACACTACTGCAAACAGTAGCATTTGGAACCATCACCACGGAGAATATTTTAAGAGTTTTTAATAGGCTCAGACCATATGAATAACAAAAGAGGTATTATTGCAAAAGAATTCAATGGACTGCTGGCTGGCAGTATCACAAATGGTATCAATGGCTCTTCCATTTGTACTTAAGAATTATGTATGAAAAAGTCTGGCTGTTACCCATTTGACTCAGGTCATGCTGAAGTGAACGACCGAGTCCCTTGCACTGGCAAGTCCATGAGGTTATTCACTTCAGTAGTGAGTAAACAATAATTGTCATATAAATTATGGGACGCTTGGTGATGGCTGGTCCCTTTCGGAGGAATAAATCTTTTCTATGCTGCTAGTTGAAGATTGAAACAGTGACTAGTACAGAATAAGGGACAGACAAATAGATATTTTCTCTATCATTATTCCGTTTGTCCTCAGGAATGCACAGAATCTCGACAGAATTTACCTTGCACACATCCCTTTGTGCAGTGAGCTGGAAAAGATCAGAAAGAAGGGTTTCCAGTCCCACTGTTTTCAACTGAAAACTCACAAACTGGTAACCAACTGTTTGAAACACCCAGCGTTTAGGTCTTGATTGTTTCAAAGCTGTTACATAACAAGTCTAATGGAGGAAAGTTCTGCAGGGGTAAAATTCATCCCTCCCTGCAAGAGCTCTGAGGAAACGGGCCAGCGTGGAGAAACTCTACAAGGAGTTGGGGAAGCACATGGTGTATCCCTGAACTTATGGAGCTGCAAAATAGTCCTTCTAAGGGTCACAGTTGCCATCTGTGGGATGGAATAGGGATTGCTCTGCTTCCCTCCAGGCATCCTCATATTCTAGGTCACTGTGGAGTGCTCTCTTCCTGGGTGCGGTGGTGCAGGGACACTCTTCTCCTGCTGCTGTACATCCGTCCTGCCCTTTTCCCACCATCTCGTAGCACTGGGAGACAGTGTTGCCAACTCTCCTGATAGTGTTGGGAGTCTCATGATATTTTTGGTGATTTCCTTAAAGCTCTCCTGCTGGCAGCACAGGATTAGGTGAGAATCACAGCTTTCCTTTTTCTTGCCCTCTTTTTTGCACAGAAAATGTTGAAACTATGAGTGTGCCCTAAAGCCTCAAAAGCCAGAAGGCCCCAAAACCAACCCCCAATCTATTACTTATTTATAATCTCACAATTTTTTAGCCAACATCATTTTTTGAGGCCTCACTCATGCCTTTGAACGCTTGAGGTCAGTGACGCTGTAAATGACTCCTGTACCTGCATGGAGTTTCACTAGCTTCAATGGGTGTCTGTGTGCACTGAGTTAACTGCAGGATCAAGGCCTCATGATGCAGAGGATCCCACATCAGGTGAAATTCACTGCAAGAGAATATAACCAGCAATAAAAAGAGCAAACGATATTCATGAAGAATATGAGATACGAACAGATTAACTACACGGCTGACTTTCAATCTTGGCTTGTTGGCTAAAGTTATACATGGCTTGAGAATGATAGCAAAATTCTGAACTGAAAGTTTTGTAATTAATCTATTTTATCATAGCTGCATAAAGAAATAAAATGCAAAATTTTAAAAACAAAATAGGAGACAGCTGGAATATAAACAAATAAGACAAAGCAATTGGAGATGAGCTCATACAATGTATGAGTGTGAGAATAGTAAAACCTGAGAGGAAAGATCTTCACATGCACTTAATGGTCAATAATTAAAACTTAATTAATCAATTTCTGACCTTGAAATTTGGCCCAGTGTAAGTTGAGTATGTGCTTGATCCAGCTCCTACTGAAACCAGTCTCAAAACCCTCATTGAGTTCAGACTCTGAATATTAATATGCATGTAGGTTAATATAAACATTACCAGGGCACATGCTGGTGTGTATATTAATATGCATATTACCACAGTGTCTCTGTGTAGGAGTATAAATTGAAATTAAAGATAAACATGTCATAGCTTCAAGCTTCATAGCTCTGAAGTTTCATTGGTAACAAAACAGTGTAAAGAAATTAATAGCATTTTAACATACCTATTTCTGTTAAGTCAGATACTGTACTGCTACTGTTATTTAGCAACAAGGCAATTAACAGATGTGGAGTCTTGTCTGATAACTTTGTGTGTTATTCAAGTGTATTTTAAAACCCTTGTAATGTTAAATTCTAGCAATACACTTTAGAAATGGAATAAAGGGCTTTTCTGGCATGTGCAATTCTAACTTCCACTTTCTGTTGGAAACTCTAATTTGGCAGGGACCCATTATTTATAATGCCAGTTTATGTGACACTAATTATATAAGCATTGCCACTGAAGTCAATTTGCACTGAAAAGAATGCCACTACCTATGTGAGTGTGACCTATGGGACAGGGTTCCTAATCAGAATGGAGCCTGATCTTGTTCCAACTGATTTCACTGGGAACAGGATTGGACTCCTGGTCTCTTTGGCTCAGTTTCGCTACCAATCTTTTTTTTTCTTCTTCTTTTTTTTCCCCTCCTTTTCAATAAAAAAAGTAAAGTTGTTCTTTGATTTCAATTTGCATTTTCCCATAGACCATAATGTGTTTGTTATCAATTGTATTAGCTACTTATTATTAACCAAATTTATATTTTAATATGCATATTACACAAGCATATATATATAACATGTAAACTTGTGCAAAACTAGAAAATAAATTTTTGTTCTGATTCTTCCTTCTGTTTAAGAAAGCAAATACAATAAGAGTATATTAATTTAGAAACATTATTGCATACTATAAATGTTATTTTCTAATATATTGCTCAGGCACCATTTATTTGTGTGGGTCATTGCTTGCCTTAAAAGATTTGCATTTGTTCAAAGCATGAACTTATTCTAGGTTTAAAGTGGTAAAAGCAAACAAATGTAAAAACATAATGAAATCACCTCAAAATCTGCTTACATTCTCACTTTTTATACTAACCCCCATCACAAAAATAATCCCCAAAATTCCACTGAGATTACTCCATCAAATCCCATGTCCATCAAATCCTAAAACATACTCCACTTGCTAGAGAAACTATCATAATAATTGTCTGGGCTTTTATCTGATGAATAGGCATTAAAGCAGCAGAAATAACTTAATTTAATCTACATTATTGGGGAAAGTTCCTGAAACAAGCTGTTGTGGAGAAATTTACATAATATTCTAGTCAATATTCAGCACAGAGAAGCTGTCTCTTGGAACGGAATTGATCGAAGCCCCGCTTCCTATAGCCAGTCAGGGCGCCATAATGTTGTTAACCTCACAGTTTGTTTTTGCGTACAGATTTGGTGACTGAGCGCATGCCTGACCGCGTGCATAACAATATATGGTGTGCTATGTCTGGCTACAAATGTCTACGAACACACAATATACACTGAAGATTATTGAAAAGCCTCTTTTTTTAACCTCATGCAATGAAGCAGCATGACCTTTATCGCAATATTCTGCAGTACACTAGAGTAAAAGGATGCTGTTGCATGTAGACCTATGTATAACTGCACAGGCAGATAGATGTCCATTCATGTAAAACCAGACAAAACTAGCACAGGCAATATTAATGTAATTATGCAAACCACCACCAGAGAGATGGCTTCAAGTCAAATTTGATGAACCATCCTTCACCCTGTTGTGTCTCACCACTGCTGAATAGATGAGACCATGAAGCCACATAACAGCCTCATGCAGTACCAAGACACAGCGGGGGCGTTTGGAGAAAGGAATGTCAGCCCCTTGACTTTCGATATGTTTGCTTTTAGTGGGTTCTGTCTCAACCTTAGTATGGCAGAAACAGTACTTTATAAGTTGCTCTCTTATTATTTTAAAGAGCAGATTTTCAGGGGAAAATGAATCCTTCAAGTAGTGTGAGTGCGTGTGTACCAGAGTGATTTTTAGACCTAATGGAAAAATGTGTTTGAAGGAGCCTTTTAAATCACATGCCTTTAAATATGTATATTAAGGACTTTTTGAAATATGAATTATTTACCACAAGGACAATTACTATTATTTATTACCTATGCAGGTCCTGATTCAGCAATGCTTTTAAAGTATATGCTTAACTTTAAACTTGCACTAGGCCCCATTGACTTCAAAGGGGTTTAAGCATGTGCTTAAATGTTTTCCTGAGTAAGGGTGCGATTATTGAGAAAATGCTAAAGTGTTTTGCTGAACCAGGACGTAATTCCTTGGAACAGCATGCCACTGGAAAAACAGATAATGGGATCCCTGCCCTGAAGATATTATACAATCTAAGGGTCCAATCCCGCATTCCCCATGCTCACATAAGGACTCCCATGCTTGCTTGAGTAAGTTTTCTCCATGAGTAAGGATTTGTATGACTGGACTTTGGTATGTCTATACATCATACTAAGCCAGAGCTCTGAGTCAGATTTGAGCCCAACCCCCCCTTCCATCCACACACAATTCAGTCTGACTCAGGTCAGTAAGCACTCAAGACCAAGGTACTCCAACTCTTTGGGATGGAGTTAGGGGGCTAGCCCTGTCATTTCACAATATAGACAAAGCTCAAGCCACAGACCCAAGTCAGAAGGTCTGCATAGTGTAGTATGGACACATTGGCCTCGCTGTGAGACCTAGGTCCAGCAATTGCAGGTTTACAGTGAAGTGTGGATGCTCAAGCAGAGGCCTGGAAACACTGAGTCCACAAGCCCAGATCCCACAGACCCAGGTTTACAATTCAGTGTAGACATGTAAGACAAGAACAACAGGTGGGGGTGACAGAGAAAGATGTTGAAGAGAAAGACAATAAACGATGCAATTCATGTGTCTGGAAGGTTAAATAGACTTTGTTTAATAACAATAATCATTATTGTTACAATAATGGCTTCTTTGGAGCCTTTACAGTTATCCTTTGACATTTTTCAGTCATTACAGCAAAAGAGTGAGACAGCTTCTATTTTGCCAATTCGCATACAGCTTAAGTCAGCATACTACAAACCCTTGGGAATTAGTTTAAATAAATGAAGAAAAGGATTTGGTTGGTGGCTTTTATTTTGGTGGCTCTTTTGTTCTACATAAAGTCACTAATACACATTATCAACTAAGGAACCACAACTTCTCTGTTCTTTTTTTAATAAAAGACTTCCCCCCCCCAGTTTTCAGAAGAAAAAATAGCAGATACTAGTAATTTTTTTAATCCTGTAATTTACAAAATCAGAAAGCTGATTCTTTCCAAGTTTTGTTTAAAAACTGTTCTTGATCTCTGAATTAGCTGCCATGTTTTAGCTCATAGCAATTATTTATGGCTAAGAAGTATACGCAGTTTATAATGGAAACTGCTGTTAACTACAGTACAACAACTTAGTGGTCTTTCAGCAAATGGGCACACATACACAGAACAAATTACTGTTGAGGAACAAATGTAGGAATTTTGATGAAGTTTTCTGATAGAACATAAATGTTGCACAAAATTAGGTTAACTTGAAAGTCCTTACATCTTTTAAATTAACCATTTCATTTCACTGTGTTTTAGAAAAATACCTACCAATTCCAATCAGTTCTGTATAAAAATTCCCCTTTAACAACAGAAGTTAGAAAATATATGTTACACAAATACATTTGTCCTGCAAAAAGCCAATGATATGCCTCTAATAGTTGAAGAAGTGGTTCCCAACAATTATTTTCTAACTCAGCTTCCCATAAATCTTCTACCATGTTTACGATTATGGGAGAAATTTAGCTCCATCACAATTAAAATATTTACACTGTTACACTCTGTTCTTGTATTGTGAATATTGATACTGCACATTGTTCAACTTCCAAAATTTGAAATGGCCAGGGATACCAGGCGCAGTCCTCTCCTAGAAAAATATTCTATGGAGAAAACTTGTTATAATTTGATGAATTCCAAAGGCAAAAAGTTGCTTCCTAAATGTAAATAAGGGATTAGTGCAGAGAGCTGGGTGTTATAAATTCCTGAATTCTAAATATGACACTGAGGCCCACGGACAAGTCTCTTAACCATTCCTTTTCAGTTTCTTCACCTGTGAAGTTGAGGTAGTCTTCCTCTCGGATTGTGAGATTTAATCTGATAATTTCCGCATAAATGCTTTGAATATTCAAAGCACAGGTATCAGATAATATGAAAACGATGTTGCATTTCTATACAGTAAGGGTCTTTTTTGGCTGAGATGAGTTAGGATTATCTGAAAGAAAGGGGATAATCTCTGTCACAGGCAGGGGAAACACCCTAACTGTCCTTCCAGTCTGAGGGTGCAATATTAACAATATTAACAGCCCCAGGAGTCTTCACAAGAGCCCTCTAGCACATCAATGACTAAAAGGATATTTTTGAATGTGATACCATTTATTCAGAGAATACTATCTGGCTAACAAAATGTGCATGGTCTACAACTCATCTGTAAAAGTGCGCTCTCTAAAAGCCATTATATTAGGCTTATTACTCTTGCAAACCAGATTTATAAGAGCAAAGTATCAGGATTTCTATTTCACTTCTCACTAACTGAAAAAGGTGCCGACCTTAACAACTGCATCTGGTTTTGAGAACAAATCATCATGCACTGAGAGCGGGAAACACATGACAAGTTGGTGTCTGACTGCATTTCATCCTCACTGTTTACAGTTTGTCCCAGCTCATGCTTAGAGTTAGATCTACAAATTCTCCATTCTCTTAGCAACTGAATGCAGGGGAAAGGTATGCTTTTATAATACACTATTGCTAGGACACAAGGTCATGTAAGGAGTCTTGCTCTTGCCTTGTTCTAGGGGAACAGAAGTCGTGATACTTGAACACTGTTTATTCCCCTTTTCATCATGTCTTTGAATATTGGAGACTTTGTAGTATGAGGATTTTTTTGCTTTTTTAATCATACAGTAACTAGGCTCATGGCTTTCAGCTGAATGCACATAAGGTATTTGTTGTGAATACTGCAGTCAATAAAATAAATCTTTGTGGAGTATGGCAGATGCCTGTACATTTGGTCATTTTAAAAGCAACGTAGGTGATGATGAGTCAAATACTGTGATTTTTAAAATAACAGATTTTACAGACAAATATATCAGATGCTTTAGCATAAATAAACGCTGCAACACAGATCAATTAATACACTGCGTAGCAGTTAGCAGCTCGAAATCTTCTGTCAATGACATTAGGGAACATTTTCTGCTCACACCGTTCTTTTTAAACTTTTAAAGATAAAAACAGCAAGAGCTGTGCTGCAATTTAATTACTGTCAATGCTGCTTAATAGATAAGAGACAATAGAGACAGCTGTGATTACCCCCTAAATCACTATTCCTCTAAATTTGAACATCTGAACCGAAGTGATTGGCAATGGGGAAGAAAGGTACATCCTGGATATCAGCCAATGAAAGTTTATTTTACTTATAAACTACTCAAGAATCTCTGTGTACCTTGCCTGGTATTTTCTGGCAGGTATGAAAGGAAACGTAAGCTTAGGGTCTGCTCCTGTTCTCACTGAAGTAGGAGTTTTGCCATAGATGCAGCTGAAGAAAGATCAGCACATGAAGAGACTTAAACCAAACCCACTAATTTTTAACATGTTAAATGCTTTCATTTAACTTCTGGGTCTGCAATATTTGAGTTCATTGCAAGAAAACCTGTTTAAATTAGCTATTATGCATAGTGACAAAACTTAAAAGGCAAGTAGCAAAATACACTCCTTTCACATACTATAGATATAATTTGAAAACTATGGATTATAAAGACTTCCTTCCATTTATTTATTTCTCTCTCTTTTATTTGCTATGTGCTATTTTCTTTGGATGGTTTTGCATTTTTATTTTCGCTATAATATATTTGGGAATATTGTGTGTGTGTGCTATATCTGTGTGTGCATTTATATTTATATCTACATCTCTATATAAAATTCTTAAACATAGTATTATAAAAAACATTAATAACCCACATTTAAGTAAGAACTGTTTGTACTCCCACTGTGTTTAAGAACTATTTCCTGGGGTTTATATTTCCCATCAATTTAGCATGTCTAGAGCAGCTGGAGTCCATTTTATTTATATATATATAAATACATACATATATATATTTGTGTGTGTGTGTGCGTGCAGTAGGCACAATTCTACCACCCTGGCTCATGGTGAGAAAGATCTTATTATGAAACTACAATGCAGGTAGAGAGGTGGCAGCTTCAGGCCTGGTATGAGGCTGATATGTTATTAGTGCAGGCTTCATAACCACTGTTAGATATTTATTTCCGGTTCATATTTGCCATGGCATCTAACTGTCCCCTCTTCCCCCCTCAAACTCCCGCCACCACCATTTAAAGAATACACAGCCATTTTGCAGCTTCTAAGAAGAAGTAAGAACCAGGCAATTGTATAAAATTAATTTTGTGTAAATCTCTTTCTACAAGAAAGGAGATACAAAGTCTGTCACGTTCAATTTTTTTTCTCATACACCTTCAGTTGCTTTGACTTGTCATGCTGGTGTTTCATTAACAGTTAGAGAGAGGTGACTCCACTAATAAGTTTGAACAAAGTTTCTCTTATAGAGAGCAAAGATTATCTAAAGATGGTAGTCACACTTCATCTAGTCGTGAACCACTGCTGAACCTGTAAAAGAAAAAGAACCAGCAACTCCTTTGCTATCGGGACTTCCTAGTTCCTAACAATATATCCAAAACTGGATGCAATTAAGACTACTTTGGGGCCCAATCCTCAGTTCAATGGAACCAATTACACAAATAAGACTACTTAAGGGTTGCAGGACTAATCCACAGATGTAAATATACAGATCATAAAAGATTTATTGTATCTGGGTAACTCCATAATACAAAGCAATAATACGCCTAGTAGTATCTGGCAATCATTTCATATCATTGGTTTTCTTTTGCTTAAAAAGAAATCATTATCTGCCTACGAATGTCATTTGAACCCAATATTTTTTCTAGCTATTTTACTGTTGGCATTTTAAATCTTCCACAAACAGCAAAATAAGACAACAAGGTTCAGTTTTAGCACATCTTCACAAATAGGGTGCAGGGGAAATGTGGAACGTAACCATGGTTTTAGGGGAAATACAGTAACTTTCTACATACTTTTGAGTGTTTTCAGTGTCAGCAGCAACACGAGAATATAGGAATCAAGGTGCAAGAAACGCCACAGTGAACAGTTGTGGATTAATTTGCCTTAACTTCCTCCTAACCCCTCATTAGTTAGTGGATAGATTATGCCTTGAAGAATGAGGATTTGTATCTCCTATTTAAAAATAAAATCCTATTAACGCATCGACGAGTTCTTTCATTCTGGCCTGATTCTGCGCCCATTGAAGTCAATCACAAACTTTCCACTTATCTCAATGGTGTAGGATCAAGCCCAGTTTCCAACATGCAGGATTAAAAAAAAAATCTTGTTAAGATCTTGAAGTCAAAAATATCTGGAGGCAATGAAATTCCACAGGTTCATTATGTGTTGTGTAAAAATAGATTTCCATTGATCAGTTTTAAATATGTTGCATTTCAGTTTCAGTTGTCAGAATAGGCACAGAGGATCACCTTATTCACTTTCCTTCCCACCATTATATAACTGTATACCTTTGCCATTTCCTCTCTTATGTTTCCTCACTTCAGATGAAAGACTTTCCACATCACTAATTCTTTGTGTCACATGTCTTTACATCCCTACATTTCTGTGATACCTTTTTGAGACCAGGTGACCAGAATTAAACACAGCATTCCAGCTGAGAGCGTACCATTCATATATATAATGACGCTGTAACATTTTCAGTGTTACTTTCCATCCTGTTCCATTTGCACCCTAATGTTCTGTTTGGCTTTCTCATGACTGCTGCACATTCAGTTTAGGTTTCCATTGAACTGTTCACAATAATGTCCAGTTCTTAGCATTGAGTGGCTATGGTTAATTCAGAGCCCAGAAATACATCTACATATTTCAAATAAATAGTAAAAACTTTCTCTCATTGCATGTTGAAAAGAAAAAACCCCACACCTTGTAAAGAAGAGATATTAAGAAAATTTAACAATAAGCCACCAGATCACTTGTACAATAAAGGTACTACATTTGGTTACTTTATGAATTACCAAGGTTTCATCACTATTATGAGTTGGTAAGCTGCTTCCGTGAGTTAACGAAGTGCTCTTTTGTTACATTCACAATTACAACATGCTTTTGCAAACTCTGCCAGGTTGTCTGAATTTCAAACAATGCAGCCACAGGGAATGAATAGATCAGATAGAAAAGAAATGTAAGCACTTTATTTACTAGTGGAGCTTACGTAATTTACAGGGAAATCAGGCTGTGATACATAAAAAATGTCAAGTCTATCATGGTCCCTTTTAGACTGATGTATGTGCTGATGCATATCAACTCTATTGTCTGGTTAACTAATAGTTTACAAAAGAAAAACTGTAAACTGCCTGGAAGGCTGTAGAGATAGTTGGCTTTAAATGTAGGAATCAATTTAGGTTCATTACGACTCACAAAACCTATCACATATTGGATAGGAGTGTTTCCAAGCAGTTCAATTAGCGGATATTAGATATTCTAACGTTTCACTTTTTCTTTTACTATCACATACAGACATAAATGGAAGTAAAGCTAATAAAACTGTTTGTACAGACCTTTAGTGGCTTTGATATTTCATTTAAACAATTTCAAATGACCTTTAATTTTTAGTGCAATGTTTCCCATTTGTATCAGTAAAACTTCAGAAAGGGCTGTTATAAATGTTTTAAAAACTCCATTAATCTTGCCTAACAAACTGGAATTTTGTGAGCTTGGTTGTTTAGAACCGTGGGGGGAAATTTGCCCGCTCAACTCACAAGGAGAAATGACAGCTCTTAAGTGACATACAGTCATTTTCTGCATTGTGATGCGTTGCGGGTGTCTTTAAGACATTTTGAATGGCCATAATAGGAAGCAAAAAAACTGAATTAATTTCTAGTTTTTTGGGAAAAAAATAGCTATTTACAAAGAGTGCACAGGTACAATTTGGATATATTATTGATTTGTATGCTAGTGTTTTTTCTCCCTTACATAAACATTTTAAGGTTAAGTCAAAATATTTTGCTCTCTCTGATAAGGTAAAATGCTCAATTTTATTGTCCTCTCAATTACGCTCTGTTGCTAGGAAGAGGTAATTCTGCTATAACCTAATCCTCTGCTATTTAGATATGGACTCATGAATCTCATATATTTATTCTAAATTTAAGTTCTGCCATCGTAGCTAATGCACTTGATGCAATCTCAAATTGCTGTCATTACACGGATCACTAGAAATTCGAGGTAAGAGTTAAAAAAAAACCACCACAAAACGGTTCTAAATTAGATGATGGATAAAGGCTTAATCAATTTAATTTTATCACCAAATCCAGTCCCTTCCTCTTGAGCTGTCAGGGAATGAGATAAGCAGAGCACATCTTGAAGCACGACACAATCCTGTCGTGGAGAAGAAGTTGCGTCCCTGAACCTAGCCAAGATGAAACATGCTCATTTATTACTTTGACATTGCAGGGTGATGAAGAAGCAAGTTGGCTTCCTCTTTTCCATCCTTAGTACAATCTTTCTATTTAATTACTTTTTCCTGGAATTTCATTGCATCATAATCCCGCGCCTCTCACCCAGCTGCTGCACTTACTGAGTTTATTTTGCCAACTTTCATTTCTTGCCCCTCAGTATCTCTTTCTATTGCAGCATTTCACTTTGTACCTGATTCCCTCGAATTATCTACAATTAAGTTTAACAAATGGCTTTGAAGAAATTACACACTCAAACAATGAGTAAATTTAATTTTTGTCATGTATTGGAAAATAATGAAGCAGTGGCACATTCCACCCCCACCAATTTTGTGTTAAAACTTCAAAAGTTCGATTTCTCCCAAGATGAGGAAGGTTTATAAAAGTTTGGCCTTGAGGAAGGTTTATAAAAGTTTGGCCTTTTTTAGCATGATCATCATGTTACAACTCTGTTTTATTTTCTTCCACTTTTAAGCATTTTCATCTGAAAACAAACTTTCTTTTTGAAGTTCTTGCCCTGCCCTTTCTATATCTGCACAGAATTTGTTCAGGGCACTGAACTGAATTGCCAGTAATCTATTACGTTTCAAACACACACACGTCCCTTTGCAAAACAACAAAAAACACCTTGCAAATTCACACAACCCACTAAACGTTAACATGGATTTATCCAAGTTATTAACCATATTTCTCTAAAGTCAGAACATAGATTAAAAGAATGAAATTAATGTTTCTACAGACTTGCCATTAGGAATTTAGAGAAAATTAGCATGCTGATATTCTGGCAAATGTTTTTACGTCTGCCCTTTCAGAAATTATATTTACTTATCATTAAGAGTTAAAATTGTAATTTTCTGAATGATAGTGCAACTGTTCCTAAGTGTAATCGCTTACAAAATAGCTCTGTATAGCAGAATATTTCAGCCTTCCACGTAGTGTAAAACTAAATGAAATTTCTCTGTAAATATGCTTGTATGCACTGCATGGACATTTGATTTTACCACTAATACTAGGGTCTTAACTAACCTAATTCGCTACAAACGTAATACAAGAAATGTAAAGTGATAACTAAACAATATCTGAACACTGAAACCATACAGTACATGGTAGTTACACTCTCCACTGCCTGATTTACATATACAGAAATAGCCCCGTCCTTGTTACAGTATGCCCTTTTCACTATATTTATCCTAAATAAATGCAGAAATTTAACTTTTGCAGAATGTACTTTGTTTATTTTTACAGGTGTAACTACCTCTGAGGGAATTCCTAAAGAACAGTGCCAAACACAGCAAAAGATTATGCACAGATACACAGAGGCACTGAATTAAAATTCACATTGTTCAGTGTAAGAAAATGAACAAAAATCTGGGAAGTAAAATCAGAAAGAGGGGAAGAATGGCATCAAATAGAGAGAAATACTTGCTTCTATTCCAAGGCATACCTGTTTCATTTTGTTTTTTTTCAAAGTAGCACAGCTTACTAAACTGAGGAAAAAATACATCACATATGTAGCGTATAGCTGGCATAATACATTTATTTCTATAAATAATCTGTTTGTAATGTCCCTTGAAGAGTGTGTGTCTTTAAATATATATATATATTTAATTTTCTCACACTGATTTCTACTAAATTAAAATTTAGCACTGAGGTGCGTGTCTCTGTGTGCACTTGTATACGCAGACACATGTGCATGTGTGCGCGCACACACACACAGACACTTGCGTTTATTTTCCTCAAAAACACCTGCCAAAAGTGTATTTGCTGTGGATAGTAACACGCACACTGGAAAACAGTTAAATGCATAAACCTTTGGAATAGTCCTTTAAAAAGGTTTTCTCAATTGATTAAAATAGACTACATTGTGCAAAGTATCTGTAAAACAGTGGGACCCATATTTATCCATGTAAAAATGTGTTCCCTTAAGGGGCTTGATAAACATTTTTCTTGTTGAGTGCTCAATGTATCATCAATTCATTAAACACCATCTTCGTATCAGAAATTAACAGGTCTTAGCAAAAAAAAATTTAAAAAATACAATCAGTATGGAAATTGGTTTGCCCTAAAAAGCCAGATCCAAGAGGTTTAATATGGGGTGTTCCTTAAATTGTTGTCATATATTCATCTACATATGAATTTTTGTGAGTAAGCACCATGAGCCTACAGAAAGAAAAATCAGAACAGCATAACCACTGTTCTTACAATTCACATGCTAACCAGCTAAAATAGTCAGCAACTGGTTACAAATGTACATATTGCAAGGAATTAGAAATTAGCTCCTGAAAGTTGTCAGTTTACTAGTGGACAAACGTATCAATTTCTTTCCGGAATTCTACCAAATTCCAGTTGTGCGTTCTGCAAATAGTTATCATTGAGCAATTTTGCTGTGTTTAGAAGACGCTTAACTTCCATATTATTTCCGAAAAAACAAAATAAAAAAAAACAGTTTATAGGAAACTGCACCTGATCAAAGACCTTCACTTTTGTGTGTTGTCTTCAAAACAAAACTAACAGGTGTAATTAGCCTTTGAAACAAAGCACGGGAATCTTTCTTCTATAGTTAAATGAATCATTGACTCATTTCTGTAGCCAAGTTTAGGCTAACTAAGCCTGTGGCCAAATTTTTACTTCCTGACAGGTAGGTTTGCTAAAGCACATGTAACTTACTACAAAGTCAGTAGAGATAGGTTTAGGTAAAAAGAGAGAGCCACACAAACTAATAGATTTAATCCACATAAATCCTGGGGGGGGGGGAGGAGAAAGACACCTTTCCCCTGCTTAATACATTAGGTAATATTTATTTTGTGATACAGCATAAAGCACAATTGTGGAAGCCCATTTGATGTCAGATGTTAGAAAACAAAGATTTGTGGAAATAAGTCAAGGTTATATACAAGCTGCCGCTTTTTTATTTCAAGAAGGCTTTTACATATGCATGCTTGATTGTTTCACTTATGTTTAGGGCACTATTTGTTACTAAAATTTTGAACAAAAGGATGGACTTTCTGATAAACATATAAGAGTGGTAATTCAATTATTCAGAGTCCCCTTTTAGCATTTGGCTAGTTAATTGCAAATTCCCACAGAAAAACCTGTTCTAAATCCTTTCTAGAAAGTTATCAGGATGCGCACCCAATGGCTTTCACATGAGGCAATAATTAAAAGACACATATATAATTGACATTTAGGGCCTCCAAACTGTCTGGTTAATTTCCAGAATGTGAAGAAGAAATAATGTACTCAAAGGCTTTAAAAGAACAGCTTGAGCTGATGAGCTAGCTGACAGAAACTTATCTTAGGCCTTTGAAGCAATGACAATTACAGAGTAGGTGGAATTTACAGCTCTGGTAAACCCGTTTGTATTAGCATCTTTACAGTCTAACAAATTGCAGTTGGGCATTTCTGACATTCTGTTTATTATATCAATTTATTTTACTTTAAAGTATTCACAATATCTTAAATTTAACTGTTCAGGCATAGCACCAAGAATGTGGCTGTAGTGTCTTATCCCCTCTATGTGAGAAAGCAGGTCTATCTTGGAAAAAGCTTTTATCTAAGGCACACTCAGTCTTCAGTGACATTCTGTAGCTTCACTTTTTCTAGAGTTACTAGTAAGCTAGCATTTCTATAATGCAGGTTTCCTTAGAGAAGTGGAACAGAATTAATGCATTAACTAATTTTAATTCAGCAAGCCTAGGCAAATATTAATAACAAGGCAAAAATGACTGTCTGTAAGTAGCAACCTGTCAGAAAACTATTTTTCTCTCTGCACTGATTTCCAGCTTATTTCACTACAAACAAGATGGTATTCTCTTTTACATACTAAATTTCTGCTTCATATGACATATGCAAGTGAGACTTATTAGGCAGTTAGTAACTGTCACAGGAGAAATATTCAGATAAATCAGAACTGTTTCCATGTTATTGGAAAGCCAGTATGAACAACTCTGAATCCGAAAGTGATTTGTATTGAAAAAAACTGGCAAAAGTCTTGCTTCTTTTTATTTCCTTTTTTTAATTCCTAGTACAGCTCCAGTATTATTTCATTAGAAATCATGTGATAATGTTACCTCTGACAGGGTCAAAGTAAGCACTAGCTGTGGATTGTTGCGTTGTGCTGCAATAGCTGGATAATTAAACTGATTCAGCCCAGTACAAAGAAAGACAGAAGAAGCAAAACATCTCCCTTTTCCTTTCACAAAATAACAATCCCTATGCTTTTACAGGCATCCCCTTACTTCCAGGGATTGCAAAACTCTCTTTGTTACAGCCTACATGAAATTGTGAGGTAATTCGCAACCCCTGTACCCAGCGTTCTGTGTAGACAGCATCCTGGAGGCTGCTAAAAGTGCATATATCCAAAACATATAGACAAAAGCAGCAGCTGCATAGACAGAGTGAGAGAGAGAACAAGGAAGAGAGAAAATGAGAGAAAAGAAAGGTAGAGGTAAAGCAAATCTTACCTTTCCTCTTTGATCTCCTTCTCCTCCTCCTTTTGGACTTGCATTTTAGTTGACTGCTTGGACCTCCAGAAGCTCTGTTGTTCCCCAGAACTGATGTCATTACTGTAGTTCAGTAAACAAGAACGTAGAGGCCTTTTTCTTGTATAATTTCACCTCTTGTTCTTTCTGCTTTGAAGACCTGTGAATAAGGTTCACTTTTTAGTACTATGTGGTTTTTTATTCTAATTATTCTCTGTCACTTGATATCAGCCGAGTTAAGTGTCTCTGATCTTCTGAGCTGACATGCTTAACTGCTCCTAGTGAGACCTGTGGAAAGGTACAGACTGCTCAAGAGCCTGGTAGCTCTCACTGTGGCTGCCTTCCTTTATCAGGGCTGTAAATGCACTGCTTCTACTTTTTGCACCTCTGCTAGTTGTTTGGCACCAGCCACTTTGAAGCCAATCATGCAGGGAGCTTGTCTATTTGCTGCTGCAAAGTCTAATTAGATCCAATCACAACTGTCTCCTGGCTCTGACATCAGCACCGCCAGCCCTCTCCATCCCCTGTCAGCTTGCAAACTCAGCTCCCATTTGGGCTGACGGATATGGCTAGGACCTGATAGAAAGGAAGGGAGAACTGCACTGTAGGGAATAAAAACATACTGCCAGTTTATCTGGGAAAAGCCTAAGGGGCAGCTTACAAGAAGGGATGCTACAAAAGGGATTTGGGGGCTTTTTTTTTTGCTGTAGACCATATGGACACAGTATATTATGCTTCCTGATATACAGAAATGCTGCGACTATTTTCTCTAACCAAGTAGTTAACTAATTCATTTATTGCACTGATTATTGCTTCTGGGGGAAGAATGTGGGTTACTGTGGAAGAAACACTGTGCCCACAAATCGTATGCAAGATTCCCTTGGAGAGTATAGTTATTTAAAGGCACGTTTGTTTGCTAAATTCATAATAAAGGGCAAACAGCTCTTTTGTCCTTCCTTATGAATTTAGCAGACAAATGAGTGTGCTGGGGCTCAGTCTGATTTCAAAGCAGACATATTACACTCTGCAGTGCTTCACTTAGGAAACCAGGCAGTGAAAGGTAACTAGTACAGCGGGGCGTATGTGGAGGAGAAAGACGGCAACAGTATTCCTTAGAAAAGCTTGACCACAAAACGTTACGTATTTATTAAGAAAATAAAAAGTTATCCACCAGGTAAGTCACCCATTTAAGTGCCAAGAAACCTTCTTCTTCTAGACATTTCTCCTCTGAGTTATCATGTAATCATAGAATATGCATCTGGAACCTTAGATTGCTAAAACAGAAGAAAATAACACTAAGAAGACAGAAGAACAGAAGAACAGTAAGAAAACAGAAGAAAATAACACTAAGGAAAAAGTTATGCTAAATAATGAATAGCATCATTGCTGTCTGCTCCATTTGCAGTAAGCCATCCGAGCACAGTAAAGCCCTCTTTATTGGAACCCCTTTAATCTCAAACTCCCTCGTGTCGGCATCTAAGTTACACCCCTGGCTATGCAGCACACAGACTGTCACACTTCTGGTTATACAGCCCCACTGTATATGCAAGTGGTTTATGTCCCTGAAACTTTTTGGTTCGACAGGGTTGTACGCTATATAGATTTTTTTTTAATTTAAATATATAAAAAAGGCACATAAAATAATGCTAGTCTTGATGTAAACCTTTAATAAAATCAAGTAAAGGCTATAATTTGAGCCACCCGTGCCTAGGCAATGTGACAAGTACATCTATCTGATCCTCCAAAAGCAGGTTTTCTAACGTTGGGCTTTGCATCTTGCATAAAAATTACTGAATACCCCCTAACAGTGTAATCTACGTTGCACAAGACCCAAAACAAACAGCGTCAGTCCTAAAGATCTTACAGCCCTGGGCTTCTGAAAGGGTCTGCAAGTTTGCACCAATACTGCCTTGAAGTCAAAGAAAGTGCAAGGGTCTCTTTGTGGAAGAAAGGGTTCACCTATATAGACCCTTCTGCGGGATATTGTACAAGTGGTGCAGAAAATAGACATGTTCATCACCATGCAAAGGTGACGAATTGTTTTGCCTGCCGGAGAGCTCAAGTGAACAAGTCCCTAAACAACTTTCTTCCATGTCTGGGTCTGGAGGCATAAGGAAAGCACATGGGATTAATCTGGCAATTTTTCTGGTGTTTTTGGCTTTGACTCTAAATCTTCTCTAATCTTCCTTCTAGCTAGTCTAGTCCTGACCAGTGTTCTCCTCTTCTGTTGATGTGGTAAAAATATGGACTTTATCATGATATAATAATGTGCTGTATGTGGAAGTGATTTCTAAAGGGTGCTAACATGCTGGACATTAATAAGTCCATGTAGACCCTGCTGGTGCACACTGTTTCAAACAGCACAATGTTAAAGCACACTAAGGAACCTGTAGTGCACACCAGCAGGGTCTGTGTGAGCCAAGTAACGTGCAGTTCTCTAAGGCACTGTAGAAATCACATCCTTGTAGAGTGCATTACCTACTACAAAGCCCCCCCTTCCCCCTCCCCGGCATATACTGCAGGAGGTGAGGGCAGTCTTCCTGCCCGTCTCTTGGGCTTTCCTTGAGCAGTCCCCTAGCTGCAGAAGGGAGCCACTACCTAGGGACCCAGGGCTACAGGGCACGTGCTGTTTCCCTGATGCAGCCAGGGAGACGAGAGATCACCAAAGAAGCTGCCTCCTTGCTGAATTCCTTCCGTCCAGCTGCAGGGGGGAGGGGGGCTCCTGGCAGAGACTGGTGGCCTGTCAGGGTTGTATAAATGATATCTGTGGCCCTCGAGCCAAAAAGGTTGGGTATGATACAGCTCACCTCTTCACACAGGGTCTCTCAAAATAAATGAGTTGAAGAAAAGAACAAGCAGTTTATTCATCAGCAGAGCTAAAATATGAAAGAGAGAGAGAGATTTTGATGGCATCTTAGCAGAACTTAGTGTGCATCTTAATTGTGTGACCACCATGCCTCACATCTACAGTACTGGCTTATTTAGACATGTAGGTGGAAACTACCAAGCCTCTACTGAAAATATGCCCTTGTGAAAAGTCCAGCCTAACTGTACAAACCAACAGTTCAGATACGTATCTTTGGGCACAAGGCTCTGGGAAGCCCCATCATTCCTCTCTCTAGTGAGTACAGCTAGTCAGAATCCTTGTGTTTAATTTTCTGATTATTTTTTTGATTACATGGAAATGGTCGTGAGAAAAACAATCTGTTTTTGTCTGAACTTTTTGGCTGCTGAAATTCAAAAATATTTTCTAACAAAACCCTGAACATTTCTGCAAAATGTTCTGGGCTTGGGTGTTTTGGGGGGTCAGTTGAACTCTACTACGGAACCTTATAATGATGTACAGAGCAACGGCTTCCAATGGCGAGGGCTCCCTCCCATGGCAAAGCTCACATGGCAGGGACTCGTGGATGGTGTAGTGAATTCTGTCGTGTTTCCTCATAGCATTCCCCTCAGCACAGAAGAGTCTGGAAGAATGGCAGAAGACACAGAGGCATGACCTCCAAACCCTGCAGATGCTGGAATCTGCACAGAAATGAAGTCCTGCTTCTATGCGAGGGCTGGTTCTCTATGGAACACCTCAGCTTCCCCTCTGTGGGAAGTGGATATTAATATTTGGCTGTTGAGTTTCGCATGCGGGGGCTGGGTGGTGTTGGTGGCCTGTGATATACAGGAGATCAGACCAGATGATATGGTGGTTCTTTCTGGCCTTAATCTTTGTGACTATGACTCCTTTGTCCAAATTCCAGCTGCGATTTTGGGGTGTAGACACAAAGTGAGAATTAATGAATGCTACTTTCCTTAACTCCTACCGAGATCTCTGTGTGGTTCTGTGCGCAATAGGCGGCAGGAGTGACAACTTCCTAATGTGTCCCCTGCAGAGGCAGAGAAGGGCTTTGGACTCCTGGTAAGGATGTTTCCCCTCTGCCATGCTCCCCTTCTGCCTGTGGAAGTGGAGAGAAGAATCAGAACTGTAGAAATTGGGAGATAAAAGATGATCAAGGGCATTGAAACAGGACAAAATGCAACCCTGAGGCTGCGCAGGTGAGACTCCAGAGCCTTCTGTTGCATAATGCCTGCTTTAATCCACTCCTGCCCTACTTACAAGCATCGGAAAAAGCCTGTCAGTGTGGTTATTTGCAGAGAAAGCCACTTTTGCTTTGGGGGCCAGACATCAAGGAGTGGGAGGGAAGAAACAGGGGTGAGGATCCACATTTAATGTTTAAAGATCTCTCTGGAGGCAAGTGTCTCAATGGAAACAAGTCCCCCTGTTACGCCAATTTGCACATTAAAATATCATTAGGAAATCTGGGCTATGCTGGATTTGGATGGGTGGAGGTCGCGTTCAAAGGATTTTGGCCCCTCATTAACCTGTAATGGAACAGAACGCAGGATGTAGTCACAACTGGGCTGCCAGGGGGAGCAACAACAGCCTACTTTTAACTCCCTCAAAAAGCTCCCCCTCCTTTGTAGACTTGTGACTGGCTTCTTCGCCGGGTTTTCTGAAAGGCCCCATTACATATACAACACAGGTTCCTCACAGGATATAGCATGCAAGGGAACATGAGCCAAGTCAGATCTCCCTGATGAGAGATCCAGTTTTCAAAACAGCTTAGACAATAGTCTGCTTAACGGGGAAAGTACCGAGATCCGAAGGGTTACAATTCCTCATGAACTGTAACCGCAGTTATTGTTGACACACGTGCCGACATGAACAGTAACAGAGAAACAAAACAGCCAGAGCAAGAGGTGGCCAAACTCTTTCTAAGCATGTATACAGAGCTCATCACCATAGCACCTCAGCAGCTCTGAATCCGGGGGGGGGGGGGCAGAGGGGGGGAGAGCGGGGGGGTGGAACTATGTTGTTATTAGAGATCAGTTTCAACTTTGCTAATACTGTGTTGTTATAAGATGCTAAACTCAAGTCCTGAACTCAAACACGCTTGAATTTTGCAACGTTTGAAATCTTGTTCTGGATCCAAATTGTACTGGCTTAGCTAGTCCCCAGCCTGAAGTGCTTAATCTGCGTCAAGGCCTGTTTTAAAAGAGTCATTATCATCCCTCTGGCTAACATGGAGGCATTGTAGTTCAGTGGTCAAATGCTAAACTAGGAGACACGGGATCCATTCTCAGCTCTGCCCCAGACCTGCTCTGTGACCTTACAAGTCACTTTACCTCTGTGCCTCAGTTTCCCCATATGTGAAAGGAGGATAGTGATATTCATATTAATTTGAAAAGGGATTTGAGAGAGACCAGTGAAAAGTGCTATGTAACAGCTAAGTATTATTATTTTCTTATTAGAAAACTATACACTATAGAATGACAGAATCTAGAAATACATAAAATCATTTTTGTCTTTCTAAATCCTCCAAATACATTATGTGCTGGAGTTTTTCAACTGGTGCAAGGATCTATATTTTACAGTCTGGCCATTCAGAACTTTCATAGAGAGAGCGAGCTCCCTATCAGTAGAACTAAAAAATCTCTGTTGGCCTATACCATGCAGCCAGGTATTTATAATTGCATCCAGCAGAGGGCAGTGGAACATACAAATGCTATTTGCAGTGGTGTTACAGTCAGTTGGTCCCAGGATATTAGAAAGACAAGGTGGGTCAGGTAATGTATTTTACTGGACCAACTTCTGTTCGTGAGACAGACAAGATTTCAAGCTACACAGGGACCTGTAGAGATCTGTGTAGCTCGAAAGCTTGTCTCTTTCACCAGCGGGAGTTGGTCAAATAAAATATATACCTCACCCATCACGTCTCTCTAATATAAATACTAGCTAGTTCATTAAGATGTTTAACAGTGAAAGATGGTATTGTGGTTTAGGTGGGGTCAAGAGTCCTGGGTTGTGATCCCATGTCCATCATACATCATCCATGCAGGCAACTCTCTTAGGCTCAGTTTTGGAAGAGATGAAGTGTCCATTCATGTTAGCTACTTCAACTTTTGGTTGCTCATTTTGAGAAAACTGGGGTACCCAAAGTTACTGAACACATTTGAAAATGTAAGCTTTAATTTCTCTCATTTTCAGCTTCCTCATCAGTAAAATAGGGATGTTAACACCTACCAAACTGGGGCTAATGAGAGGGTAAAGTATTTAATTTTTTCCTAATATCTTTGGTCTGGAAATCTTGCAAGCATTAGGCTAGGAATAATTTCCCTTCCTCCCCCTCAAAAAAGCAGTTTTGCTAATATATGAAAGCCAGTCTTGCAAAATTGGTAGAAAAAATATTCTACCATCTTCAAAACCAAATGCTGCTAGAACAGATTACTAGAATAGAAACTCATTTCTTTGGAACCACAGAAATATTTTATATAAAAATAGTGCAATAAATTATCTATTTTGCAGAAATAATGCAGTACGGTCTGTTAGTAGTACTAGAAGTACAGTACTGTTTTGTACCCATGCAATGTTTTAGGGTTTGCGGTATTTATTAGGATATGGCTCTCCAAAGTTCAAGTTCGCAGACATGAGCATGGCAGATGTTCAGTGTCACAAATGATTCATTTAGACCTCCCACACCTATCATTATTCTTTAATCCATATTTGTTTTAACTTGGTTAGTGACTAATATTAAAGTAGAATCTGACTGAAGTTGCATTAAGTTCATCTGAAAAAATAATGAGAGTTCTGTAGCACTTTAAAGACTAACAAATTTAATTTCTGCAGGCATAAGCTTTCGTGGGCTGTAACCCACTTCATCAGATGCAAGGAATGGAAATCAGATAGAGGGTATATATATATATCCAAGGCAAAGGAACAACAAGGGGGGGGTAAGTAATAGCAAAGTCCATAAAGTTAGAGTAGCTGAGGCCTATTGACACCCATTGATTAGAAGGTGAGAATGTGTGAACAGTGACAATTACTTCTTGTAATGAGAGAACCATTCCAAGTGTCTGTTCAGACCCAGTTTGATTGTATCAAGTTTGCAGATGAGTTTGATCTCTGCAGTTTCTCTCTGAAGTCTGTTTTTGAAGTTATTTTGTAGCAGTTTGGCAAATTTCAAGTCAGCTACAGAGTGTCCTGGGAGATTGAAGTGCTCTCCAACTGGTTAATGGATGTTCCCATTTTTTATTTCTGATTTGTGTCCATTTATTCTTTTGTGTAATGACAGTCCAGTTTGGCCAATGTACACAGCAGAGGGGCATTGCTGGCAGACGATGGCATATATTACATTAGCAGATGTGCAGGTGAATGAGCTCCTGATGGTGTGGCTGATGTGGTTAGGACCCATGATGGTGTCACTAGAGTCAATGTGTGGCCAGAGCTGGCAACAGGGTTTGTTGCAGGGATAGGTTCCTGGGTTACTGTTCTTCTTGTATGGTGTACGGTTGCCAGTGAGTATTTGCTTAAGTTTGGGGCTGTCTGTAAGCAAGGATAGGTCTGCTTCCCATGTCTTGAGTGAGCGAGGGATCATCTGCTAGGATAGGTTGTACATCCTTAATGATGTGTTGGAGAGATTTTAGCTGGGGGCTGTAGGTGATGGCCAATAACATTATTCAATGGAGAATCCTGGTCTCTATTTCCAGAGGAGAAGAGGAATGTGGGAAGGCCCCAGCCATTGCTAGGAAATCCACTGAACTGTACAACGGCTTGCTGGGAGCACAGAGGACTTTGTTGTTTACTCCATCTCCTAGGCTAAAGCAGGAGGCTGCAGGTTACCTGGGGCTGAGGATTCTTTTCCTCAGCTCCTTTATCCAAACTCCTTTTATTTGAACTTTGTTCACTGGATCAGCATTTAGCCCTTAACAAGTCTACATATCAAACCAATGATAAATCACAGTTTTACACTGAGATAATGACAAATCAGCTACCAAAACATAAATATTAAAAAAAAAAAAAAAAAAGGCTTAGACAAACGGACACCATTTATTTTACAATAATTAACTTATCTTTACATGCTGACTACTTCGAATAGAGATAGGCCTGATCCAAATCTCTGGATATGAACACTTCCAAAGTTGGCAGCAAGGGAGGGTTTGAATCTGGATCTGAATTTGATTTTGTCTCAGGCCAATCTCTAATTTTTCAGAGTTTCTGAAACTCACTTATTACTTAATCTTATACCAGACAAAGTGCTCTGACATTAGGTACTGCTACGAGTATTTCCATCAGCAAAATAAATTGTACTTCACTGTGTAGCTTTAGATTCCACAGTAGATTTTTAGAATAAAATGCATATAAGATTCCTTCTACACAGCAAAACTTTGGGATCTTCTGTGGTTTCAGGTTTCTTTCAAAGCCCAGACCTGAGCAAGGTTTGACAGGATTTACAAGCATGCTGGTGAATCTGAGTTACTCTTTGCCTAGGTCTGGACAGAGTTTCAAGTGATCTTGGGTTGAGTATTGAGTAAATATTGGCTGAGGTATGGTTCCTGAGAAATTTTTCATAGTTTTGCCCCCACATCAGGCAAAATTTGGTGGCTGTGGCTGAGTTTCTCTTTTTTCTTTTTGGTGTGGTTTGTTAGAACCCCAATCTCAAAGCGAGACAAAAGAGGGTGTGAGCCTAAATCAATGGAAACAATAAAAAAGCTTCCCACAAACCCCTAAAAGCAAAAATCTTTCAGTTCAACAGGACTCTAGTAATTTTTCCCTTGAACTGAATCACTTTCGTTAGTATCATCTTTCTTAAATGCCTAGGATTCCAAGCTAAACACTTTTAAGAAAAATAAATTCTACATCAACGCTTGACTTAATTGTCTTCAATTTTTCAGCAAGGAGATGTATTAAGGATCATACCTAAAGGCGCCTTATTTAGAATCTGAAAATTTATTTTATGCTTTTGTGATGACAACCAGAAGCACTGGGTGGAAAAAAAATAGCAGAACAAAGTGCTGCCTAGAAATATTTCATGTTTGCTGACTCACTACATCATCACTTATGACACTGAATTATTAGTTTCAGCAAACACTGATATAGCACAAGAAAGCTCTTCTGCTCTTTTATCTTCACCATTGTTCTTGGATTTAAATAACTCACAGAAAAACTTTCAGGTAAAACCTAAAAATATTGAAAAAACATAATTTAGGACAGCATTTATGGTACTGGATGCATCCTTAATCATACTGTGATGGAAAGGTTATGAAAATATCTTGGCTTCCTTGAGACTGGAAGGGAATTTGGATGGAAAATATTTCTCTTACTGAGGGCTTGATTCAGAGCCCAGCCAGGCCCCGACTAGTTCCTAGCAATACTCTTTACCTGTATTTTCTTCATATGCCTGTGTTGCTCTTTTCATATACACAAGGTGAAGTCCTACCTCCACTGAAGTCAACAGGAGCTTTGCTGTGGACCGGTCGAGCTAAGATTTCACTCCCATCACATGCACATTCATGAAACATTACTCATTCATCATTTACTCATTACCTAGTTCATTTTTTTTTAACTTTGCTTGCCATCGTTCAGGAAGTGATGCTTAATATCAGCTACATGGGTTCTCAAAGATACAGGGCAACCAGCGAGCCCATGTTTAGCCTGCTGGCATTATACAGTGTGACTATCATATCTGACCCCTTATCATCAACCTTTGCGCTCGACCACTTGCGTGGGCTTATTCGATTCCTTTGGCTTTGACCTCAGCTGTAAACTGTTAAAGCAGCACTTTGTATATTGGAGGGACAGGGAAAGGCAAGTGTCCGGGTTCGATATTTTAGGACTTTCATGACCTCCCAAATGGGAATAGAAGTATAACACTTTACCACTATATTTGTGCAGGAGTTTAGAAGTTATGGCTTCTATGATCCGTTACGATCCGCTGTAGAATTACTCACCATCATTCACATTAGCATAAGCGTTTTGGCTAATTTTTTAAACTGAGAGTCCTTAATATGCTATTGAGGCTGGGTCTACACTAACGGCAGCAAATTCGCCACCGTCACATGGATTGCTCTGGATCGACTGAGCGGTCTGTGTAGACGTGCTCAGTCGATCCAGGAAGCAACACAGGAAACCCACCCCCGTAAGTGGAGTCGCGCTGCGTCGAAGGGAGCGCTGTTCCCTTTGACGCAGCGCAGTGTGGACGCTGCACAGAGGAGACGCTGCAAAGTCGAGAGGAGATATGCAAGTGATTTACGTCACTTGCGTATCTCCTGTCGACTGCCGCCGAATCGCCAAGGTAAGTGTAGACTGGGCCTGTGTTGTTTTAAATTGTAATTATTTGAAGCTACACTGGAGTATGTTTGTTCCCACTGCCCATTTTCAGAATTAGACTCATCCTGCTCTCAGGGTTAATATTTTTAGGTGTTGGGACCTGATCCTGTTCCCATTAAAGATGACAGCAAATCTCACGGATCTCAATTTTAGCAGGCTCAGGCCTTTATCCCTGCAAGCACTGACGTTCTCAACCACTGATGTCATCTCCCCAGAGCTCTGCATGACAGCATGAAGAAAAGCAGAAAACAAAACAGATGGAATTAATGGTTCAGTGTGTTAATCAATGTAATAAATTGAAAGGAAGGGATGGCGACTTGTCAGGCATATATCTGTGCTGTTTAAAGCAGGCCAGACGACTAGGATGTACTTATTTTATTGTAATCTCATATGTTAAAATTTACCAGGCTCATCTTAATCTTGCTCCCTCGCTTTCTGTTCTTCTTATATCTACTGAAAGATTTAAACATTTCACTGGTTAGTAATAAGCATTGATTCAATGTCCCTTGCAAAACGATGCATGATTTACTCCATCACAGATAATTTCAGGAACATTTCACTACCTTTTATCAGCACTCCATCCTTGTAGAGATGATTTGAAAAGGTTTGTGTGGTTGCCTACCCTGTCTAGTGCTGCCCTGCAGTACGGTGAGGATTTTGTTATCCAGCTGGGTCAGACACATCAGATTCCTCCTTCTGGAATCTAAATCTCACAAAACACTCACTAAAATACATGGTGCAAGAGGGAGAAGGCAAGTGAATTGCTAGCCTTTAGAACAGCACTGAGCCTGTTTATGTACCTCCTAATACACTTGTAATTACGTGTGTCACTACCTTGCTTAACCACCTTAATGCAACTTTTTAAATAGTTCTTTTGGCGCTGATCTTCATTTGCTTAACATATATGGACTCGATCCCATTTCCAGTTGAAGGCAACAGGAGTTTTGACACTGATTTCAATATGAACAGCTTCAGAAACTGTATCTGTTAGGCTCCTAGTGACATACCTGCAACTCTACCAGTGTGCACACACATTATGCACAGTGTATTACAGATTCAGAACAAGCATCACACCTGAGACATGTAATAATATCTTTATCCTGTGGTCACTTACAGATTTACATGGCTGTAGTGTGGGAGACCCTCAGGTTCACAGCCAACCTTGTGTCCTTATTCTGTGTTACTTGCACTTTGATTATGGTAGGGGAATAGATAAGATAATGCAATACTAACTATACTGAGATTTGCCAAGGATTTTTTTCCCTTTATAGTCCCTGTGCCTCTGTCGCTCCTGAAACCCCTAAGCTATCACACACAATAGTGGTGTATATGAATACCAAATAAATGACACACAATTGAATATTAAATTCCTTGAAGATATACTGATGGCAATGATAAATGTCTGAATGCACCCCAGTACTTCTGTTCTAAGATCATTAGGGCAGGGATTGTCTTTTTGTTCTGTGTATGTGAAATGCCTTGCACAATGGGGACCTGGTACTTGATGGGGTTCTTTAAGAGCTACTGAAATACAAACAACTAATATGAGCAGTTGAATGCTTGGGCATCTTTTCTCTGTAGAACCATATAATATGCATTTAATTCTTTATCCAGACTATTTTAATAAGTTACTTGCATTATTGCTGATGGCGGCTAGGAAGGTTACAAACCACAGGTTTGATAACCTCGTTGACCTTTCACTGCCTCAAGCAACTTCACAATTACTATAGCAAATAGCAGCAAGAGAATGACACCTTGACATTTAGTGGGAGCAAGGAGCAGCCTGGATTTTGACAAATGCTGGCATACTTGCTGCTGGTACTGCTTAAAGTCACATTGGTTTCCACAGGACAGTTTGTTGTGCCTCAGAGGTACGTGGGAGAAAGCTCCAGACTCATTTGAAGGGATATCAGTTTTTCTGAAGACAGTCCCAAGTGATCCATGTAAATTGCAGTTTGAGTGCAATCAATAGATGTGACAAGCAGCTGATGTTGGCAACTGGGGACATAATGAAGGTGTGACTGTGTAAACGGCTAACAGATAACAATGCGATAGGAAATTATAGGGCAATGCTGTATTGAATAAGTGCAGTGCAAAATGAGCTGCAGCTCTCAGGTCATGCTTTCCTGCTGCTGAAGTGTCTCTTGCTCTTGTCCTTTGTAATTGTAAGTGGCAGCGGTGCCTTGCTGAATACGATGAGGGCATGTATTCAACCCTCATTTGTTCTGCATTACAATGCAATTCTTGCTGTTAACAGCTGATCTATAGTGTCAGTGACCACCTCCCAAGTGGACAGGATACCAAGGAAAATACCAACACTCTGTTTTGTTAGGAATTGAGAGGACTATCATTAAAACAACACCAAACATCTGGACCAGTCCTGTAAAGGGTACAATAAAAACAAAATGTTTTGTTAGAACCTTTTGTGTGTCCTTTGTATCCAACTATGTGAGTTGCAGGGAGCCTAAAATGTTTTTTCTTTCAGAAAGCAAAAGCATCAAAGATACTAAGCCTCTCACAGGAGATGGGTTAGCTTTAAAGTAGTATTTATAATATATGGATATGAATATATGTGGCTGTTTGCTACATACAGTTTTAATATATAATATTATCCCCTGGAAATTCATGGGGGAATAGAAAAACTACAAAAAAAATCCATGGATTTTTAATTTCATTTTGGAATACAGTGATCTGAGGCACCTTTCTGTAATTTTGTTCTGACATTTGAATCAAGCGATAGCAGTTATTTTCTAAAACCTCGGGTCTTCGAGTCTTTTTGGTCTGAGTCCCACTTATAAATTTACAGATTAAATTTAACATTTGAACTTGATCAAAGCGAAGGAGGTAACTTAAAGCATGCTGTGGACTTAGTTGATATTTCATTATCAGTGATCAATGCTTTCTGCCATTTATGTTTTTTCCCACGCTTCAAAATGTCAGGTACTCCTATATTTATGGTTTTCTTCACCTATGTGAGCCTTAAGGATGTATATTTGTCGCATTTATTTAAAATGGGCCACTTTCTCAATTTCTTTCCTAGTGAGCTGTAGCTGTAAATCAGTATTTATTTTGTGACTTAGTTTTCAATAATGTACAGTCGCTACATATTTTCACCATTAAGAAAAATCCAGAACACAATTAGTTTTCTTACCGATGGTTCCAGATACAAATGAAAATGAATTCAAGAAAAGTAGATCCATGTTATTCATTCCTTTCTTTTCTAGAAAGCCTGACCTCTTTTCTTCTTTGGCCTGGTTGACCCAAGGATTCAGCAGAACCAGAAAAGATGGCATTGCACAAGGTTACAGAATTTGAGAAACTTGAGGAGTCCTCACTCCCTGAGCAATATGGCACAAAGCTCCACAGAGCTCGCTTTGGACAGGTTCAAAGGGTTGTTTTTGTCTAAGTCAAGACTGGATATTTTTCTAAAGATATGCTATAGCTCAAACAGAAATGATGGGATTGATGCAGAAATTATTGAGTTAGATACTTTGGTCTATGTGATGCAAGAGGTCAGACTAGTTGATCATAATGGTGCTTTCTACCCTTAAAATTATGCATGTATTTTTTTGGAGATGTGGCATGGGAGAAATGGATCAGGGCTGTGGTATCAGCAAACACACAAATTCACTAGCCGTTTCTCCCACAGAGGACTATAGCAATGAGAGAGAATGACAGCCATAAGGCTGCAGTAGAGGCTGTCAAGCAGCCTTCTTGTTGCACCATAGCTGAGTGGGAAAAGGATTTTAGAGCACAGCCTGGTTACACGCAATACGTAATGGGTATAGGATCTGGCTCTATGAAAATAAAATAGTGCTCTGCTTACAATAAAATAGAATGCACCCCAAAATTAATCTCAGGTCTCCATAGTCAAATTTCTTTGTATTGCAGCACTTCCTAGTTCCATCCATGACTGCTAACTGAATCTCCAAAACAGCATAAAGAAAGATGGTATCAAGGTCTAGCTGTCTAAATCAGAAACAGGAAATACTAGACATCTCTCAGAAAAGCCTGTCTTGTCCAATTTCCAGTTCTGCTTTGCAGGCTCAAGAAGTGCAGATAGTTTGGACATGCTTTAGATAAATGGCTGAATAATATCTGAGAGCTTTCCTGAACAAAACTCAAACTCTAAGCTTTTTTATAGTTCATCTATCACTAAATTTTATGTTTACCTCTGTTGGTAATGCCTTTCCTTTTCAGGGTTTTCAAAGGGGCATCCTTTTGTGAGTGTGCAAAACTGCATGTGAAAACATCTGTGTCCACACTTTTCTAGCATAAATCCTAGCACACATATTTGCTGTGTACACATGGGTGATCAAAATGTGCATGTATTAAACCAAGAGCACACATGCAGGAGTTCCTGTGCACACAATGGGAGGCTGCTTCTTGATACCAAGCACAAACCATGGAAAAAGGTTTCTCTTTCATAAATTCATAGTTTCCAAGGGCAGAAGGGACCATTGTGATCATCTAGTCTGACCTCCTGCATAATACAGGCCACAGAACTTCTGCAAAATAGTTCCAGTTTGTAGGAATATCTTCTCTATTTATAGAACAGAATAAGGGTACCTCAATTGTACAAAAGCCATCACCAGTGCAGCAAAGATGAAAAATTATGGAGGTTTGCATATAACAAATAAAAGAAATGAAATAACTATCCACGATTGTAATTTCCAGCTGCCCATTTAATTGAAAATGAAAATAGTTATTTTGCATAATTTTATTAAAACGCATTATGGAAAAGGACAGGTTACTTAACCTGTTGATTATGTAATCCCTCTCCCATGTCTTAAACAGCACCAAATATTCATTAATAAATGTTACCCCTTTTTATTCCAAGCAGCTAGCCAATATTTGTGGTCTTGCAGTTGTTTCCATTCGGCAGAGAAATTGAGGATGGAGTCAAGAATATCTCTGTGTACTTTCTATGTAAACAAACTGGTTGGCATCAAAATTCCCCTGAACACAGTAGGACTCAAACAACAGGATACAATTTCTGTGTTCACAATTCCAAACCTTTTTCCAGCCAGCACTCTGCCCCCAAATCCTTCTCTCTTGGCTTTTTCTCTTGGTAACACGGCAAGTGCTTTGACTGATGTCTCCCTGGCTTTTTGATGCCTTCTCTCTGCTTGTTCTCTAGCTGCTTCTGCTCACAGGCAAACACCTTTCTACCCAACAATATCCAACTTCCAACATTTGCATTCAGTCCTCAGTGAAACCCCTCTAACCACATAGCTCAGCTTTTGACTGGCCTTGCATGTGGTCTGTGTTTGAGTGGTAGCTCCTATTCTTTCATCTAAAGAAAGAGCATCTTTTGCTCTAAAAAGGAGCTAACCGTTTCTTACATTTATTTTGAATGAAGGGTGGCTGTGACATCCACCAGCTTCAAGAAGATTTCACTCAATCTTCAGTGTAACAGTATTGTGTATTCACATTCCCCAGATCTTCAAGGTCCAAGAAACATGGGCAAGGTCCAAGAAACAAAATAAAAGCACATGATCAGAAAAGAATAGACAAAAGAGTTGGTTTCTGCTAACGCTGTAACATCCCAGACATGTTATTACTTTTAAAATCCAATCCTGCAAGGTGAAAAGTTCCTCTTGCCTGATGCTAAATGATCTCAAGTACCACTTCCCTCACTATGAGCTCATAGTGCTTGGGACATGATAAGACTCGGCCTACAACCAAATGCAGTGCATAGATCATGTATTACTATTTATTGCATTACTAAGGGCCTATTGTCAACAAGCATTAAACACATGGACAGAATAGAAGACCAGAATCATTCAGTAAGAAACTTGTGTAGTTGCCATAACAACTGCTACTTCACATCTGGCCTGATCCAAAGCTCTTTTAAGTCATAGTACCCATATTAGATATTTTTCTGCTTAGCTTGGTTTCTATATTAGGCATGTTTCCCATTTACTAAAGATTTGATCCAAACTCCACTGAAATTTGAGTCTTTCCACTGACTTCAGTGGGTGTTAGAATGGTAAAACTGCCCAATTTAGGAACTAATTTATCATTATTATTTATTATTTGTCCTACTATAGTGTCTAATAGCTCCAGTCATGCATCAGGATGCCACTGTGTTAGGTGCTGTGCAAACTGAACAAAAAGATGGCTTCTGTGCCAAACAGCTTACAAACTAAGTTTAACACGAGAGATAACAGGTGGATACAACAGACAGCGGAGTACAAGGAAACAATGAGGCACTCCAGGCCAGCATGACAGGCAGTGACCTCAGCACACCAGCTGCCAAATGGTTGTGAAATTTTTTGTAGGCATCACAGAACTGGAGAGTTTTAAGCATGGGTGGCAGGTATAATAGATCAGGAAAGGCTAAGCCTCCTCTGAAACAGCTGCCTCTGCTGCCTCCCCCTCGCTGAATGCCTGGGCCGTGGTGGCCCCACCTCTTCCCCTCCCTACTGGGAGTGGGCTTCTGCTGGAATTTTTTGCTTATTGATTATGTACCATGTATGTTACCGGGCTGCTGAAGAGGTGGTATCTGCTCAGATTCATCAGTAATTTCCTTGGGGAGTCCAAGGGACCTGGAAAGCTGAGGCCTGGTTTATACTTATGGCAAGTTTGCCGACAGTCAATGGGAGTTATGTAAGCTACTTAGAGTAGCTTATGTAATTTAGGTCAACTTCCTAAAATCTGCTCTGCATGTTGTCTCCATTACGCTGCGCCGATGGGAAATGCGTACCTGTCGACCCAGTGTTACTTTTTTTGTCAGAGGTGGTTTTATTGAATCGACTTCCGGATTGATGGATTTGCCAACAGCAGTGAACACATAACTGAGGAGCAGATACTGCCTCCTCAGCCACCCAGGAACCTGCATGGAGCATAATAAATAAGCCCAGCTCGGGGGGAAGGGTTGGAGGGCACGAGTGTGGTGGGGGAAACAGGGATGCGGTGAGCAGCAGCGTGGGAGCAGGCGGAGGGGCGAGGGAAAAGAGGAGGGACACATGCGATGAGCAGGGGAGGGGGCAGGGCCACAGGAGGAAATGGCAGGACAGGGAGCTAGCCTCCCCAAGGGAAGCTTCATCTGCTGCCCATGGTTTTAAGTAGGATAATGAGGTAGCTATATGGATGCTTACAGGTAGCTCCCAAGCATAAGGGGCAGCAAGAACAAAGCACAAAGGTGCTTATCTGAAAGTTTAACAAGTGGGTGGTGAAGGCTGGTGTCAACCTAACAAGGACAAGATTTTTATGAAGACTTGTAATAAAAATAGTTTAAAGAGATGCATTTTGTTTCGATGACTAAGTTAAAAAAAACATATTTACTTGAGATGTCTTCCCAAAATACTAATAAACAAAAGCAAGGAAGATAATAGACTCTACCTCAACTAATTCATTTCCAGCAAAAAGCTTTGGATAGCAAGAATCATTTGAATTTTTTTTTTTTTTTTTAGTGTTCACCAGAGCTTCTTTTCCTTAGGCAATAGCTCATGATGTGGCTGACAATATTTCTCATCATGAAGCCCAGGAGACTTGAAACGAGACAACTTCCTGAAACCTGCAAAGGAAAAACTGTGATCTTTAGAAAACTCCAAACCCCTTCAATCAATACCATTACCCAATGCAGTTTTCACTACCTACAAAAGTAATTTAACATTTTCCTCTCCCCAGATGTTGGTGAGGGCTCCCTATAGTACTGCACCTCTTGCCCATGAGATTCGGTGCTATTTTATGCCTTTTTATCTACTATTAGAAGCAGCTAGTTCTGTATATCATCCTTACAGAGTTGCCACACCAGTATTAAATTAATCATAGACAGCCCCCTGTCCCTAAAACATGAGATTGGTTTAAAAATAAGGAGATTTAAAACAAACCCACAGATTTTGTGTGCTTTTTACTTACTTTCTGATTTTTGAACCTTCAGGATACTCCTGGACCGTGTTGCCCAGCTTTTCTCCACAACCATGAACTTACTTTTAAATATATATCATTGGTAGTACACTGCCTGTTATTCAGGTTGTCTGACATTTTCCATTATAAACCTCTGTATAATTTTGCCAAACTGTAATCATTTAGGTTGAGGTTTCCATGCCTCAAGCTACATTATTTTGAAAAATTTCTGCCAAAATGGCCGAGATGCTTCCGAGGAAAAGGCTAGGGGAAAAGTTGCTGTTTAATCCCTGTTAAAAAAAACTACTGCTGACCTTTCCTTTCAAAAAATTCCAGTACCCTCATGTTTTGGAGCAGGGACTTGAAATTTCGCAGGGGAAATCACCTTTGCATTAGGGATGTGCCTTTTGCTCTGTCCAAATTTAGCCAAGTCGTAAGCTTTTGAAAAAAACCCCACTGTGCAGTTCATTTTAGAGACTACTTTGATTTCTTCGACTCCTTTGATTTTGGCAGCTGAATTCTCTAAAGATTTCATCTTCCTGGAGTTACGTTCCATCCCCTCACAGCTCGTTTGAGTGAGAGGACTGAGCATGTGCCATCCCCAAAGAGCAACTGAGCATGCTCCAGCCTAGGACCCAACACAGCCCCATTAAGTTATTTTTAGTTTTTAATAATTTTTTAGGAATTTCTTATTTCATTTTATCCATTAAAATGTGGTATCACTTCTTTGTATTGCCTTTACATTAATCAAATGCCTCAACTGACCCTATATAAATAAAAAGGTGGGTGTATAAATCCTAGTTCATCTATAATACACTATTTTAGAATGATTTACCCAGTGCTGCAGCCCCCAAATAACATCCCCCTTCTTCATTCCCAATGAGTGACACAAACCCCGAGAGACACCAAGGAACTTCCCAACCCCTACTTCTTCCTTCTCAGCTCCCCTCCTCTGCAACCCCAGTGACCCCTTCCTCACTGACTCCATTCTCTCTCTTCACTGACCCTTACCCAGGCAAAACCCCTCCCCTCCCCTCCCCTCCTGAAATATTCCCCCTCCTTCACTGATGCTCAATGCCCCAGACTCTTAATTAGTCCCACAGACCTATCCCCTATTCCCCTCCCCATTGAACCCCAACTCCCACTAGACCCACTCCTCCAGGGTGTGGTGGGAGGTCTGGGGCAGAGGGGTTCAGTATGAGTCTATCCCATACTCACCCCACAGCAATGGCTTTTGTCCCATGGTGTTGGGTCCATCTCCCCACTCCTGGCATTAGGACCTGACACATTGCGTCACAGCATCGCTCAGGTTTGGCCTGGCCACCCCACCTTTTCGTTTCATTCCTTACTTTGATTTTCATTTCATTTCTTGTTATTTCACTTTTGGCTCCAGCTAGGTGACTCTAAATGACTTTCCCTGTAATTGCTGCTCTCCACTGCTCCAGGGCGAGGTGGGGCTAGGCAACACTGAGAGCCTCTCTCTCCTAAGCCCTCAATGATTTCCATCAATCAACCCCCCCCTCTTGCTGTTGCCCAAGCAGCCTGGAGGAGGAAGTCATCTGATGTGAATGAAGAGGGGACAAAAGCTAGATGGGGGGAGGAAAAGGGAGTGGATTGGAAAAACGAATCTGGTGAGACTGGGACTAGAAAAGTCAGGGTCAGAAATTATGCCTGATACTTGGGAGGGTGGGAAGCATGACTGGGACTGATTGGATGGGGAAATCTGGGTCTGGCTGATCATGGAGACAGGGACTGATAGCTGGGGGAGGAGGAGGAGAATCTTGGACTGATTAGTTAGGGAGGCTGTACCTGGGAGCAGATGAGAGAAAAGGGAAGGAGGCCTTGGAGGTAGGTGGCTTGGGAAGCACTGAGATTGGATGAGAGAGGAGAGAGACCAGGACTGGCTGCACAAGGAGACTGAGAGTAGGAGCAAGTGGGGGGATGGAATTGGAGGAGAGACAAATCTGAAAAGGAGCCATAATGCAGCAAAAAGATGGGGACAAAGGGCCTGAGAGGGAGCGTGTGTGGGGGACACTGAGAATGAATGAGGCACCTGGGGAGAAAGACTGAGAGACAGTGTCGGGAAGAGGAGAGACAGATCAGATGATAAGTTGGGTGGGGGGAACTGGTACTGGATGGGCAAGAAGGCTGGGACCTGGTGTGGGAAAGGGAGAGAATGGAAGTCTGGGGTATATTGGTACTTGGACAGCAAGCTCAGAGGGGGAGACAAGGACTGGTGGGCAGGGAGACTGGGATGAGAAGCCAGAAGTGGAGACTGGGACTGGGTAGGCAAGCAGAATGAGACTGAGGAAGAGATAGCAGAGGGACAAAGATAGGTTCGAAGGAAAGGAGCAGAAGGGATCAAATTTGGGAGGAGGAGGAGACTGATAAAGTGTATCCACTACAACATACCACCCTTCAGAGCTTGAAATGGAAACTGCAAATACTGACTTTGCCAATAGTCCTTGCATAGTCCAAAAACGGCACGTTCCTCCATGCTGACGTATTTTCTTTCCATGTCTGATTATGAGCTTGTTTTATCCTGATCACAAGATGACAATGAATCTATACGAGTCAGTCTTCCTTTTCTTCTTTATGCATTACTCATATAAGACCTGTAACAAACTCCTTTATTTTCTGTATACTGCAAAGTGTTGTTAAATTAATCATACCACAAATTGGAAAGAAGAATGATGTCACTTCTCTTTAGAAAAAATAAACTTTTGACATTTAAACAGTGTCTTTACCAATGTAGTTTGAGAAATACTGTCATCTATTTGCAGTCTCTTAAAAGCATGCTTTAGTGTAAAAATTGGTTTTGTCTCTATTTCCAGAAAAGCATGGCCAACATTGATTCTATTTAACATTTTATCACTTGAACTAGAGAAGAGATATTACCTCTTTGAGTACCAGCCAAAGGTCATGTAGCTAATGCTGACCCCTGTCAAATATAACACATTGTATAGGAAGGATTGACAATTATTATTCTACTGTATTTTGCAAGACACCCGGGGTCATAGCGATGGAATTGTTATGTTGCAGCAGTGCAATAATTCAAGGCTTGTTTGCTTGTGCTGGGCGCAAAGCTGCTAAGGTCAAAGGTAGTTGTGTTAGGATATTTCCCAAAATTTTAAGGTTTTTGTGAACTGGTTTACAGTTTGCTTAGTTTGGTTGGGTGTTTTTGTGGGCAGGTATTCCAAACAGAACTGGACTAATTCAATAATTTCCCACGATGTCCTGATTTTGTTGGAGGATAATAAATCAGCCTTTTATCTCAGAGATTCAGATTCCATTCAAGCTCTAAATAGTCTACCGGAAAGGGGTAAAAAACCACTTGCCATCTCTTTGTCACACACAAGCAACAGTGAAACGAATTGTGCAAACATAGACAAGGCATCTTTGTTTCTATTGACTTACTAGTGTTGCTGTTGGTTTTTTTAATAAAGGAAATAAAAACACTCATGCCTGATACATTGGCTTTGTGATGTGGGATCACGTCTCCTCTCATGGCTGCCCTTTGATAGCCTGCTAGTTGCTACTACATGTGCTCTATTTTAGCTCAAAGGGTAGGAGCTTCCACTTTTGGTGCTGGACAGTGCTGGGTTTGATAACCAAGTACCACCATATTGATATGCACGGATGTATCCACAGTTCAGTGCTCACAGATAATAATAAAGAAGAATGTAACTCAAGTGCCTCCATATCACTGGCAAAGATCCCAGTCCCAGTCCTGCTCCCACTGAAGTAAATGGGAGTTATGTCAAGCCTTCAATAAGAGCAGAGTTGGAATCCAGCGAGTCACAGAAATAAAGCATGAAGAGTATATATTAGTTCACCTATTCAATCTCTTTTCCAGTGCAGGATTTTTTCCTACTGTATAATTCCAGAATTGTTGTCAGTCCAGTTTAAATGTCCCAAATAATTGGCTTTCCACCATTTTCCTTATTCCACAACTGAACAC
>ML675603.1:20153699-20264471 GCA_007922155.1 Mesoclemmys tuberculata
TTCAGCATAAAAATTCCATCTTATATTTCATGCCACCTCATTTCTAGTTATGCCTATGTGTGTCCTTCCCCCACCACAAAGGCCCTGAATGACTTGCTCAAAATCACTGAGGAAGTATGTGTCAGAACTGTAACTAAAACACTGAACTTTTGACACCCAGTCCTGTGCTGTAAGATTCCCCTTTTGCTGTGTGATGCCTCTTCATATGCTACCCAAAATAGCACTAGTCTTTTTTTACTGCCATATTAGACTGTAAGCCCAGGACTAAACCATCACCTCTAGTTCCCATCACTTGTGCACCATCACCTCTAGTTTCTATCAGCATTACTGTTCTCCAAGTATATTCTTCCCTGTTAGTATATGTTGTTTTCAGTGCTAATAAAAGCATATTGCAATTATGTATTGGGATAATTTAAAATACACAGTAGGAGATTAATGGAATTTTCCATCACTTAAAATCTGTAAATCAAGATTAAATATCTGTTTTAAACGATATGCTATAGTTTAAATAGCAGTTCTGAGAATTATTCTATGAAGCTCTTTGGCCTGTGCTATGGAGGAGGCCACACTAGATTATCATAGTGGTCCCTTCTCATCTTAAAATTCTACGAATCAATAAAGTTTAAAATTTATATTGCAAATTTATGGGACAGGGATTGTCTCTTTTGGTACATTTATATAACAACTAGCGCAGTTCGGTCCCAATTTTTGGGGGGTCTCTATTGTAATAGAAAAAATAATAAGGCCCTGATGCCTGTACCTATTCAATAATTCAGATAACATGAGCTAGTTTAGGTTGATAGACCAAGAAAAAATCTCTGCCTTTCTCTGCCTACTATAAAAATAAACAAAAGAAGAATAAGGGCACCAGGTAAGGGCATCCCCTTGACAACTGCTCTGAGCTGTGTCAGGAAAAGAACATTCTGGAAGAGGAGGCATAGGAAGCTTGCAGGAGTGGGCCATTTATATTGAATTTGAACAGTTAAGAAGAAAAGCTTTTTGTGTAATTTGGCAAAAGAGAGGCGGGATCTTCACATAACCCCTCCTTCTCCCCCCCTCCATCCCCCCCTCCCCCCTCCCAAAAAAAAAAAGATTTCAAGGCAACTCTGGCTTTCTATAGGATTTGAAGGTGGTGAAATTAAAGTACATATGCCTTGGTCAGCTATTTTGAGTGTGTATCTTGCTGCTGTTCAATTATCCTATTATTAGATAGTAGAGGAATGTTGCAAAGATTCAAAGGCTGCATCTCAACACAAAATCAGCCTTATTCTCCAGCAGCTTAAAAATTAAGTCTCACTAACTGATAGACTATTTGGCAGCATCAGCAAAGAAACTAGGATCGAATGGATATAGAGATTGAACTACCTCTGATCTGTCCCTAGAAGGTCCCTCAAGGTTTAGGCAGTATGAAGAAACTTGCTGCTGTGTAGGATCAACTGTTCTATGGGTAAAGAGAGGGTTTCAGTCCTCAGAGTTACCAGGCCAGCGCCTTTCATGGATGATACATTCACAGAAACACCTTTAAAATATCTTTAAAACAAAGAAAATAATTAATACAAGGAGGACACAAAGGATGAAAAATGGTTGTCAACGACCATGATGTTAACCAAGAATGCCAAGACAGCTCTATATCCCAAATTATATAAGAGCCTGTAGATGAATGAAAGACTTGCCAGCTCCTACAAATTTATTTGCAACCTGACAAAAGAATGTGTGTGGAACCACATTAACCATGTTATTTTCTGTTCCAATAAAGGCACTGTTCAAATAAGAATATTGCAGGGATTGGCAAACAAATTCAAGTAAATTAAGATTTGCCTCAAAGGAGCTTTAACTGTCCTCTGAACTGAGCCAAAAATGAACTGAACTTGAGAAAGACAAGGCACCATTTTCCTCACGTCTTGTGGGTCTTTCGATGACCGTTGGTGCTCCCTTCTGTCACTGTATGTAAATACTATAAGCTGTGATATTCAAGGTATCGAATTTACTCTTGGGTAAGTCCTCAGGTCATTGGAGATTTAAACATAGTGGCACCATGAACCCTGCCACTCATGCCTGCTTCTGCAGAAAGGACCCAGAACAAGAAGCATCTTCCTACTATTGGTCCATAAAAATGCAAAGGGCAAAAAAATGTCCATTGTACCCACCCACTGGTCTGGGTGCCAAGTCCATAATTACAACACAATCATTGACAAAAGAGTGTCAATAATATATCCACTTCAAGCCACACCTTCCTCAATGGTCTTAACAAACAGGGGCTTTGCAGCTTGATTGGAAGATTAACAAATTTGGACTCTGATGGTGTAAAAGGGCAGGGGTTACGAGTGATTCTCAAGATTGAGAATGCCCTTCTAATGGCTCTCTCTCATCTATATGAGAGGGCTCCATCTTGAGTGCCTCCGCTGATCTCATCTTGGCAATATGTCAAGGAGAGAGAGCGAGGATCTCTCTGGTTGCCAGTTCCAAACACTTTAGGGTCTTACAGGTTAACACCAACATCTTGAATTCTATACAGAAGCTTTTTGGAAGCCAGCACACATCTCAGAGCACTGCTATAATGTGTTCCCAATGTACAGCTCCACTTAATAAGAGTGCTACAGCGTTCTGAGCTTCCTCAGTCTCTGAATGGTCCTGAGGTGCAGCCCCATACATTTCAACCCATAGTCTGACTGGCTAAGATTTCCAAAGGGGTCTGCACCTTCGTTCGAAATTTTTAGGGGCCCACAAATGAAAGCAATCTAATCTTGAGGTGACACATGCATGGGTAATTGTGGAAAGGGCCTCATCAGGCAGAAAAGGTTGCAATTATTTTGCCAGGCACAGATGGAGAAAGGTGCTCTTGGTTACAGGATCTAACACCAGCCCCAAACTGTTTTAAAAATGGTGGTCACATTCCCTGAAGAGTGGTCACTGCCAAATCTTCCATCTGCTTCCCCCAGCCCACCAACATTAACTTGTTCTTGTCTGGATTGAGGCACAGCCAGCTCCCTCTCATCTAAGTGCCAGGTGATGCATTCCATTATTCCAGTTGGGATAGACATGCTAGAGTCATGGAGCTAGAGGCCATCAGCATTGTGAATGCACGCAACTTGTGTCTCCTCACTACCCTCCTAGCTGCCTCACAGATACACTGAACATGAGAGGTGACAATAATAAACCCCAGAGGAGAGAAGCCCTGGGGCAGAGGAGCCACTGGCTACAACTACCCTTTGGCTTCTCTCAGGAAGATAAGAACAGGGCCACTCAAGGGTAGCTTGCCAGTGTCCACAAATGAGTCAACAAACACTCCTGGCTGACCATATCAAAGACTGCTGACTGATCTGAAAGAACTGGCTTGGGTGCTTAACCTTCATCCACTGCTAACTCAATCAAAGCCACCCCGTATACAGGCCTATCACCTGACTGGACTGGGATCAAGAAAATGTGAGGAATCAGATGCTACAGGAGTTGCCTTGCCTCAAGCTTCTGAATGACCTTCCCTAAAAATAGGAGTTGGGACACAGGTCAATGGTTAGTCAGTCTGTCAACATCAACAGCTGCTTCCTTGAGCATGGGCCTCACAATTGTTCTTTAAAAGCTGCTTGAACTCTGCTTCTCTCCCACTGAGAAACATTCACAATTTGATCAACAATGGACCCCATACACCACCACCGGCCTTCAGCAGCCAGGAAGGACAAGGGATCAAGCTCACAGGCTGTGGCATGAAGCTGCTTCTCCATCTCTCTGCCTTCAGTGAATGACATTGGCTGAAACTGAAACAGAAAAGACATATTGTTTGGCCCTGTTTCCATGGCAGAAATTAGCTTGGACCGAGTCTGAGCAATTTGATCCGCAAAGTAACATGAAAATTCTTCAGAGCTCTGTACTTATGACCATACTGTTAACCAGAAAAATGTAAGTAAATCAAAGCAAACGTGATAGCCTGACCTGTTTATGTGTAACCTTCTCTGCATTCCAGACAAAATATATGTAAAATCCAATTCCTTTTGGAAATGCCTTTTAGTTACAAGACGCCAAGAGTATGTACTGGAGAAGGATACAAGTTAGAACCTGGATATAGACCCAGATCTGAAATGCCCTAAAGTTCATGAAGTTTTAAATACAGTTTGGATCTGTTTCTATTATGTACTAGGGATCATAGGACTAGCTTGAAAAGGACAAGAACCAATTGAAATTTAAAGCAAATGTGCATAAAACCAAGCTTAAGTTTTAAAAACATCCATTGTTTTTCAGTACTGATCAGACTCAAGTGGAAAATGAAGGGGCGAAATACCAGAAGAGAAACATATCTTGAGCAATGTCCAGATAGACCAGAGCAGGTGAATACCTGAAATCTTGTAGCAATACCAGTCCAGTTTTCCCTTAAGCAGCTGAGATAGCACAGTGAAGCATCTGAACTTGTGTGTCCTTATCTGCACTGAACCTTTCACTCTTTGCCCTATACTAGTGTAGTATGTACAGACAAAGGCCTCAATCCTTCAAACACTTGAGACCATATTTAACTTGCTTATATAAGTAGCCTCCAGGAACTCAAAGAGGATTAAGATGAGAGTAAAATTACGCACATGCTAAAGTATTTGTAGACTGTGGGGCCACAGAAAAGAAAAGAAAATCTAAACCTAATAAGACATCTGCTAAGAACAATAACCACCAAAATAGATGAAAAAAGAGTGCAGAGTTACCCATGACAATGAGCTTCTCTGCTATTTTTAAAACAATTTAATTGCTGCATTTGTGGAAGTATAAAAAGAAAATAATAAAACTTTTACAGGAAAACACATTTTCTTTTGTATTCATGTCCAAAATAATTAGCTGCTCTGTGACACCAATGCATTCTAATTAATGTTAATTTTATTCTGCGTCAGCTACGAGCTAATGAAGTTGGGGAGTGTTTTTTGGGTTTTTTTTGGTTTTTTTTTACAATTGATCATTTAGAAGAATAGTATGACTGTTTATCAATAAGCTGCTGAATGTCTGGTGTAACACTGCAATGTTAAACACTGATCAGCAAATTAACGTTATTAAATATGTACATACTACACAGTGATTTATGTTTATTGACCCATCTATATCCTTGCCAGTTAAGATATCAGTAAATATTTTATCAGATACACTTATTTAAATGGATGCAATCAAACCACAAAAAAGAAAACAAAAGAAAAAAGAAAATAGTTCATCAAAGCATTCTTAGAACTAGCTAGATAACAAAAATAACAGTAATTACTATTATTAGATATACCATACAGTATATGATGTTATACCAAATTAACTGGTGTCAGAAAAGCTAAATACTCTGTGGCTGTTCCTTACCCAAGTAAAAATAAAATAAAAACTTCATCAGTTAAAACCAGTTTCTACATTAAATTACCAGTAAATAAGATGAAAAACTTTTCAAAACTATTGTTTGGCAAATTATCACTCTGATCACTCTGTTTGTATGATAGGTCCCTTTCTCCTTACACTTTGTCTTGTCTACTTACATTGTAAGCTCAGGGACCACCTGTTACTTAATGTTTGCACAGTGCCTGCCATAATGGGGGCTTGTTCTTGTTTGACCCTGATATGTTACCACAATATATAATAAAATAACAACAATGGTGCTTAAAGTTAGACACCAAATTCCATATTTAGGTACCCAACTCAATGATTCTAAGCAGCTATAGCTCCCTACTGAAGGATCAGTGGCTTCACCCATGTCCAGAATTTCTCCCTCCATCAGCCTCAGAATCAACTACTCTCTCACTTTATAGGTGGGCTCTGTAGTGGAAAAGCACTGCAGGGAAAACCAAAACGCACAGCATAGGCTGCAGAAGTACATGTTCTGTCGATAAACAGTCTCAAGGCTTGTTAATCTGGCACTTAACATTTTAAAAATCAAGAAGCAAACTTGTTTTAAAAGCTGGATTGAAATCCATATTAAATATGATCACCAATGATTTTATAATTGTGTTTATACAGCGCCTAGCACAATGGGATCCTGATGCATGACTAGAGTCCCTAGGTGCTATGATAATACAAGTACTGAACAATTCTCAATAAAACTAGTCAAAAACAAAATGGATTAAAATGCACTTTATTTCTTGTGCCTGTCAAATATAAACCCGGAATTCTGGCCAGCTCAATACAATGCAGTCACCAACCTCAGAGTGATAGAGTTTCATATAGACATGATGCAGTTGCCACATCAAGATTTCAAACCTCCCCTTCCTGTAATATTTAAAAACATCTCCTCACTATAAAAAAATCTCCCATTGCTGTAAGTCTCTGACATTCATGAAAGGCCAGTCCCACTCTCTCCCATACACTTCACTTCCTAAAATATTTCCTCACCTCTCCAGAATATCCTTTCCACCTCCCTACAAAGGCTAGAGATTCCATATCCTTCCCTGCCACCTACCACTCCCCAAATCACCCCAAGGTGATCTTGTATACTTTGGATAGACTAGCCAAGTGCCCTCCAGCAACCCTCCCATAAAGGACAGAGGTGGTAAAGCCTTTTCCTTCCATAACTTCCATCCATCTCAGGAGAGTTCATCTCTTTGGGTGGAGAGAACACTGTTTCTCTAACCCCCTCTCACAAAACCATAAGAAGTGACATTAACCTATTTCTTCCTCCTTGCATCCTAGCAGTTACCCAAATCTCCTTGGAAGTTCTCACATTAGGCTGACCTACTCTATATCCATTCTGCCCTGTTTCATAAGGGCTAGAGGTTGTGAAATTTGGGACTATCAGAAGGAATCCTCTGGGGATGTTTCTAAAAGGATCATTAGCTCCTTTCAGTTAACATTACTGGCATAATAACTGGTCAAAATAACAACAAAGGTCCTGGCTCAGGAAAGTCCAGAGGAATCTGCAAGAGAAAAATCAAGTGAAGAGAGGACTTATTAAAATAGCTCATCCTCCACAATGGTTCTAAAGGGAATGCCATACCATGATGAGAAGATGGTGTAATATCTCAAAAGACCCAGATAATATTTGGGCAAGGAGGCCTCTAAAACAGTTCAGTATACACTTATGATATCATAGGCATATCAGGGACCAATGATGGATACCATTTCCAGATAAACAGTCCTTCCCCACCTCTCCATGTTCCTGAATATTCACAGAAACAGAATTTCAAGCTCGCGCGTTCAAGCATTTTCACTTGGGAATGCCTGGATACTCCTCCAATGGGGAAACTGAAACAAAAACATGTGATTTATCTGGCCAACTACAACTAACACAGCACAAATTTTGAAGATGATCAATCCAGATTAAAAAAAATTAAAAAGATATTTATTAAATTTGGATAACGGATGAACTGGAAGAGACTGATACACAGTCTGCAAGCAGAGAGAGGCTAAATTGTCAAATAAAATATTCACTGTGAATTAATTACTTCACTCCAACAACTTCTCCAAAATCCATCTCTTCCTGTTCATCCCAAGTGCCATGGATTTTGCTGTAACGGAACAAGAAGAAGAAACAAATTTAACTCCTCTCAGGTCTTGATCCTGCAAACACTTACACCTGTGCTTAACTTGATTGCAGTGAATAGTAATCCCACAGAAGTCAATGAGAGTACTCATGGTTCTCAAGTTAAACCTATGTGTAAATTTTGCTAAATCAGGGCCCAGCATAGCTCAGTTGTTACACATGGTGGCCAGACATGGTTCTTGGAGTCATGTGGGTGCATCTGAATATGAGCAGAATTGGCTGATTTAGTTAAAAGTGTTTGAACTATAGGGATTTATTTCCTGATAATTCCAGATTTTGGTATTTTAGATTATTGAATCACAAGAAGTGAATTGTTTTAATGGCCCATATTCTGATACTCTTATTAATCTTGACTAGTAGCATCCAATAGCTTCAAAGGAGTAAGGATTATGACTTAATTAATGTGACTAGAAGTGGAACAATCTGATCGCATGTTATTATTGTATCTTTATTTTAATTAAAAAATACTGTACCCCAAAATGAAAAAAAAAATTTACAACCAACTGTAAATGTATTTGAAAAATACATCCTACCCATGATGATGCTAAAATCTGGGCTCACAACTCTTCCTCAGTTACCCTAGATTGGAGGGCATGTAAGAGCAGAAGCAAACAAAATATTTTTAAGACTACTGCAGGAATACTTTTTAGTCCTCCCTTTCATTGACTTTAAAGAGATATTTAAAGTTAATACTTCACTTTCTTTATGGCATATTTTGTTTTATGCTAAGCGGAATCCAAAAAGACCCTATTAATGAAGATGGTTTAATGCCTATGCATTATTATAATGGACTCCTTTGTTCTACACTTTCTCTCTGTGTCATAGACTAAGTCATTAATCAATGGGTGCTGAAAAATAATTGTCTAGTTCTTAACAATCTTCTATTGTTGAAACATTTGGAATTTTAAGATAAAGATGTACTGGCTGCTCTGTAAAAAAAATGTGGTTTAAGATTACCCTTCATGGAAGTGTGGGTTTATTGTTAGAAATGCAAAGCAGATGACCTGGTTTTAATGTGTTTTAGTGCACTGTTGTTCAATTGCCTATTCAAATTGTGCTGGAAAAGTAGACTTCATTAATGTCATGAAATAATGATTTTGTGTGTTATTTTATTGTACTGGCACATTAATTAAATGGCAAAGCATCGCAGAATTACACAGTGTTTAAAAATAGAAGTATAAAATCTCCTTTTTTTGGTAATAATAATAATGATAACTCTTAGTCCATTTAATACTATTTAAGAATTCTACGCATTTCATATACCTACCCTTGATGCAAGCTATAAATAAAAGGCATATATCTCAAAGTGATTACAGGTCAAATGGAAATACAAAGCTACATAAAACCATTTTAGTCTCTCAGCCGGGATACCGGTCTGACAATCGAAATGTATAGACATTAAAATTTGCTGAAAACCTGTCTGGCAAGGCTCTAGGTTTCCAGCCAATAGAAAATACATCCATTTTTCACCTGGAATGACTGCTATGTATAGATAGAATCACAGGACTCTAGGACTGGTAGGGACCACTAAGGTTCATCTCATCTAGCTGCTGGGCTGAGGGAGGGCATTACCCATCTTTTATCACGATTTTAGCTCATTCAACCCATTAAACTGTTTTTAAAGGCAACAGAACACTGTAAACAACAGTCCATCTTCTTTTGCTCTTTACCTGACTTCTTGCTATTCTGAATAAACCAAGATGGGAGCAATAGGAGTTTGTAGGTCACAACATTTCCCAGAAAGCACTGCTACGAGCAGTTATTCCCTATGGTGGATGAGAACATGCAAACATAGCTCAGGCACAACTATGAGATGTAGGGGGAAACTTCTGCAGCGTCAGGGGCTCTGAACTACTTAATGTAACTATCCACCCAGTGCAGATCATCACTGAGGCTAAAACCTGGCACTTACATCACAAGCATTTCTACTTTTTGAGTTAAATTCCTTCACTTTCTGGTTTGATGTAACATTAAATGAAACCAGTGGAAAGACTTCTATTGACTTCACTGGGCAATGGAACTGGCATCAGGTTCTGACAGTCACAGCTTCGATCCCCAGTAATGACGCTTGGCATTATGAGTATTTGAAGTACAGTGCACCTCATGTGCTTGGGACAAGCCTTCCTTGAAAAACACTGCCTAAATCTGTTGTCTCCCCCTCTAGTTAAAGATGGGTTCAATACATACTACTGCTATCAACCACCAGAGTGTCCTTTTAAACTCAAAGTAATAAAGGTCTGTGTTTGGAGCCTAAGAGGCGGGGGTTCTATCACCATGTAAACCACTACCAGCTGTCAATAGGCAACCAACCCATCACCTTCATAAACAATGCAGAGATCATTACTACTTAGAGCTACGGTGTAATTCATCGGGTGGTGGTTCCCTACCCTGGACCAGACTGTGACATTCCCCTCTGCAATCTGAACTAGTGAATCAGTGTGTCACCCCAATCCCTCACTAAGGGGAGTCTTATCCTGCTTTGCTGGGAGAATCCCCACTCCTGGGCAGCTCATGCACAGCCTAAAGCAAGGGTGGCCAAACTTACTGTCCCGCTGAGAACCCCTCCCCGTTGGGCAGAATTCTCTAGCCCCACCACCCTGTCAGAGGGAAGAAGCTCCATGCTCTCCACCCCAGTATGGTAGGCCAAGAATGTGGGGGGACTGGGGACTCTGTGAGCTTCAGTTTAACTGTAAAAGAGCTGCATGTGACTCACGAGCCACCATGGCCACTCCTGGTAGTCTATAGCATGCAAGTTGGTCCAAACTCAGTGAGTGAGTGCCTCTAGTCAGCCACGCATGGGATTATGCAACAGAATGATTCCAGCCACTATCTCCAGTCCCAGATGCAACCCTAGGAACTGCTGTCTTACACTGTTTAGTGTTACCCACTGAACACTGCAAGCTCATATGTTTGTCAATTTATCAAAGAAGTTAATATGCACCAGCCTTCTCACTTGAAATGGAGTCTCTAACACACCTTAAACCAAATGCACTGCTTTAGATAGATAAAACAAACTAACTAATTACGTACAGAAAGATTTTAAGTGATTATAAATCAGAAGAAAGCAGGTCAGATTTGATCAAGAGAAAATAAAAGCCAAACACATTTCTAATCTAAGTGTAACACTTTCAGGAGCCTTACATATTCAGAAGATTGTCCTCACAGGCTGGCTGGTCTGCCTCCAGCCAGGCCCTCCCCCTGTGATCAGCATTTCAGTTGCTTGGTGGTGTTTGCAGATGGAGGTAGAAGAGGGAGGGATTGCAAAAAGTCTTTCCTTTTCAAATATTCCTTCTTCACTTTGTGTCTTCGTCCCCCCCTTCAGGATCAGGTGACAAACGATGTCCTTGTATGGGTTCATCCATAGCTTGTGTTAGTGAGCATTACCTTATCGTGGCTCCAAGCTGGTCAAGGAAAAGGGGGGTGGCTCACTGGAGAGTCCCTTTGATCCTTTGTTAATACCTAGACCAGTCCTCTGTCCCTGAAAGAGCTGTCTGAAAGGGCTGTTTGTTTTATGCATGCCTTAGAGAGGCGCCAACTGCCCCTCTGCTCTTGGAGGGTTTTCCCTGAATCTGCTTCAAGCTATGAAACGCACTTTTGGGAACATTACATAGCGAAGCCTCATTACCATACATATGACATTGCAATAATATTGCAATTGTGCAATGGCACATATTACTATAACAATAACATTCAGTAAGTCAGGAGCATTCCAAAAACATCTTACATGACGTACTTTGCATTAAACAATACGCACTTACACTATAAGAATGATCGTGGGAGGGTGCAGTATGTCACACAGCCATTAGAATGGAATACAAGGGTATGGGAAAAGGAAAGAAGAGGCGACATAGTGGTGTGGGGAAAGGAAGGCCCAAGAATATTAGCACTTAATTTTTTTTAAAATTATTTCCTTAGATAGTTGAGAGGCATTTTGATTATTTTGGCAAATTTTTCAATTTTCATTTATCAATTTGAAATGAATTCCTCGTCCCATTAAGTCAGTGGTAGAATTCCTATTGACTTCCTTAGGGCCAGGATTTTATCCTTAGAGTTTAACTAAAATGACAATATAAGAGCAGCAACTTGAAGGTACTTCTTGTTAAATTAGTATTAGCTTCAGCCTTAATAAAACCCCCAGACCAAAGGCAATATAATTTATAGCAAATAAACTCAAAGGCCAAAGACCAAGGAGTTGTTCTTTCATATGGGTGTAATTTCCAAGTATTTGTTAACACTACTGTATATTTGTTCCTTCCCTTCTTCCTACTGGCTGTTTACTTACCTGTGGTTAAAGTATGTGCTTCTTGGAACAAGGATTGTGTTTTTTTCTATGTTTGGAAAGCATCTAGCACATTTTGGGTGCTACTAAAAATAAATAATTCAACTCATATGAATTGTGGACATTCTAGTCTTCCATTCCTTTTATTTTTCTATTTTAACAACTCCATAAATATACATTTTATTTTGATATTTTACCTGTTTATGTATACATATGCAATATATAGAGAGATGTATACGGGTGTGTGAGTAATTACACACAGCTGAAAGTCCAATCATGTTTTTAAAATCCTATCTAAATTGCAACCTTTTCTAACATGAAGGCCTTGCTGAGTAACTAAAGGGAAAGGGAAGAAGCTGCCCTCTTAAAATATTTTCCCACCCCCACCACCTCAGTCTCTCAAAGAAAGGTCTTTCTTTGTGTCATACATCACTGTGAGATGAAGAATTATTGTCTAATTCTAAACCATCTTCTATTGTTGAAACATTTGGAATTTTAAGATAAAGATATTCTGGTGGTACTGAAATAAGTGTGGTTTAAGATTACCCTTTACGAAAATGTGGGCTTATTGTTAGAAATGCAAAGCAGATGACCTGGTGTTAATATATTTTAGTGCACAGTCGTTCAACTGCCTATTCAAATTGTGCTAGAAAAATAGAATTCATTAAAATCACAGAATGATTTATGTATTTTATGGTACCTAAACATTAATTAAACGTACAAAATCTTACATCTATATGGCATTTAAAACAGGAATATAATATATTATTATAATAATATAAGCAGAAACAAAAATGCACCTCTTAAATAGTCAAGCATATGCATGAAAAAATAATCTAATTTTGCAAAATAAACTCCTGCTTTCCAAGAAAGACTGATGGATTACTGCAAACTAGCTGAGAAGTGTCAATCCAACAGGCTACATAAACTACATAAACAGTGATATCATTATAAGTAGCCTTTCATATTGAATTCACAGGTATGTGAATTACAGGTTTATTTCAGAACAGTGTACAAATATTGGATTTATATATAGAAAACTACTGGTGTGGGATTTAAACATCATTCAGATCACAATAATGCATGTCTTAGAGATGAGATTCAATTTAGTAAGGAGCACCCATGGAAATAGTCTCATCCAGCTACTGCACTGGATAAAAGGCACTCGGATAAAGTCCCTGGGTTGGCTAATAGTAAATTTGTGTATGATGGAGGTGATACTCGCAAAGTCTGCCAAACCTACAATGAACCACACATATACTGAAATATACATAATTGTTGGCCTGTTCCTAGGACTACAATGGGAATAAAAAAACTCTGCATTTATAGAATAAAATTTCAAATATAAAAATACACAGTACATTAGTCAACCTACATACATACACTATGGACCAAACTCTTAGCACAGTAAAAGGATGGCCTTCAGGGAGCAGATCATGGCTCCTTGATTCTCAATCTACTCCATGTAAATTAGAACAGTTTGGGATTGGAGGGATTAATAGATTAATTGATTTTAAGGTCCACCATGATCATCTAGGTCTGACTTGCATAAAACAGGCCATAGGACTTCCCTAAATGAATTCCTGTTTGAACTAGAGCATAACTTTTGGAGAAACATTCAATCTTGATTTAAAATGAGCCAATGATGGAGAATCTGCCACAGATCTTGGTAAATTGCTCCATTGTCTAAGTAATTTCACTGTGAAAATGTATGCTTTGTTTCCAGTCTGGATTTGTCTAACTTCAACTTCCAGCCATTGTATCATGCTATACTGAAGAGACCATTATCAAAGTTTCGCTCCTAATGTAAATACATATCAATTGTGATCAAATCACACAACCTGCTCTTTATTAAACTAAATAGATTGAGCTTCTTAGGTCTCTCCCTATAAATTATGTTTTCCAATCCTTTAATCAATTTTGTGGCTCTTCTCTGAAGCATCTCCAATTTATCCTCCTTGAATCGTGTATACCAGACCTGAAGACAATGTTGCACAAGTGACAAAAATAATATAACTTCCTTATTACTACTTGATATTCCCATATTTATACATCCAAAGATCACATTAGCTTTTGTGGCCACAGCAGCACATTGTGATCTCATATTCAGCTGATTATCCACCATGACTCCCAAATCTTTTTCAGAGTTACTACTTCCCACGGTAGAGTCCCCTGTCCTGTAAGTATGGACTACATTCTTTGTTTCTAGATGTGTTCATTTATATTTAGCTGTATCACATTGTGGTTAACATATATTGGTTGTGTGTTCCCAGTTTACCAAGCAATCCAAATGGCTCTGTATTAATGACCTATCTGATTTATTATTTACCACGCCCCCTGTCTTTGTGTCATCTGCAAATTTTTAACAGCAGTGATTTTATGTTTTCTTCCAGGTTCTCTGATAAACATATTAAATAGAGTATGCTCAAGGACTAATCCCTATGGTACGGCACTGCAGCCACATCCACTTAACGATGATTCCCCATTTCCAATTACGTTTGGAGACCTGCCAATTAGCCAGATTTTAATCCACTTAATGTGTGCCATGCTGATTTTGTAGCATTCTAGTTTCTTGAAAATGTTGTGTGGTACAAAATGCGAAGATTTACAGATATCTAAGTATTTCAGCTCTATATCTCCTCCTTTCCCTATGATAAGACATTATCAGAAAGGTCCAGTCAGACTGTAGCATTAGAATCATAAAAGCATAGAAGATTAGGGTTGGAAGGGATCTCAGGAGGTCATCTGGTCCAACCCTCTGCCCAAAGCAGGGTCAACCTCAACTAAATCATACCAGTCAGGGCTTTGTCAAGCCAGGCCTTAAAAACCTCTAAGGATGGAGATTCCACCATCTCCTTAGGTAACCCGTTCCAGTGCTTCACAACCCTTCTAGTGAAAAAGTTTTCCTAATATCCAGTCGAGACTTTCCCCACTAAAACTTGAGACCATTACTCCTTGTTCTGTCATCTGCCACCATTAAGAACAGCTTAGCTCGATCCTCCCTGGAACCCCTTCAGGGAATTAAAGGTTGCTATAAAATCCCCCTTCAATCTTCACTTTTGCAGACTAAATAAACCCAGGTGTCTCAGCCTCCCCTCATAACTCATATGCTCCACCCCCCTAATAATTTTTGTTGTCCTCTCCTGCAATCTCCAATTTGTCCACATCCTTCCTGTAGTGGAGGCTCAATAATACTACAGATGTGGCCTCAGCAGTGCTGAAGAGAGGGGAATAATTGCTTTCCTCAATCTGCTGGTGAAGCGCCTACTAATACAGCCCAATATACCGTTAGCCTCCTTGGCAACAAGGGCAGACTGTTGATTCATATCCAGCTTCTTGTCCACTGTCACCCTCAGGTCCGCTTGTGCAGAACTGTTGCTTAGCTGTTGGCCTCCAGTGTGTAGCAGTGCCTGGGATTCTTCCGTCCCGAGTGCAGGACTTTGAACTTGTCCTTGTTGAACCTCATCAGATTTTTTTTTGGCCCAATCATCCAATTTGTCTAGGTCATTCTGTATCCTATCCTTACCTTCCAGTGTATCTCCCCGCCCCCGTTTAGTGTCATCTCTCAACTTGCTGAGAGTGCAATTCACCACATCATTAATGAAGATGTTGAACAAAACAAAGGACCAACCCCTGGGGCATTCTGTTTGATATCACCTGCCAACTAGACATCGAGCCGTTGATCCCTACCCATTGAGCCCGATGATCTAATCAGCTTTCTATCCACCTTATAGTCCATCCATCCAATTCATACTTCTTTAACTTGCTGGCAAGAATACTGTGGGAAACCCTATCAAAAGCTTTGCTAAAGTCAAGGTATATCATGTCCACCACATTCCCCACATCCACAGAGGCAGTCCTCTCATCATAGAACGCAATCAGGTTGGTCCGGCATGACTTGCCCTTGGTGAATGCATGCTCACTGTTCCTGATCACCTTCCTCTTCCCCGATTGCTTCAAAATGGATGAGGAGCTTCTACATGATTTTTCCAGGGAATGAGGTGATGCTCACTTTTCTGTAGTCCCCAGATCCTTTTCCTTCCCTTTTTTAGAGATGGGCACTATATTTGCCTTTTTCCAGTTGTGCAGGACCTCTCCCAATTGCCATGAGTTTTCAAAGATAGTGGCCAACCACTCTGCAATCACATCAGCCAACTCCCAGGGCACCCTCAGATACTTTGCATCTGGCACCATGGACTTGTGCAAGTCCAGATTTTCTAAATAGTCCTGAACCTGTTCTTTCACCACTGAGGGCTGCTCACCTTTTCATACTGTGTTGCCCAGTGCAGTAGTTTGGGAGCTGACCTTGTCTGTGAAGGTAGAGGCAAAAAAAGCATTGAGTACTTCAGTTTTTTCCACATCATCTGTCACTAAGTTGCCTCCTCCATTCAGGAAGGGGCCCAAACTTTCCATGACCACCTTCTTGTTACTAATATATCTGTAGAAACCCTTCTTGTTACTCTTCAAGTCTCTTGCTAGCAGCAACTCTGCTTGTGCTTTGGCCTTCCTGATTTCAACCCTGCATATTCAAGCAATATATTTATACTCCTCCCTAGTCATCTGTCCAAGCTTCCACTTCTTGTAAGCTTCCTTTTTGTGTTTAAGCTCACTAAAGATTTCTCTGTTAAGCCAAGCTGGTCACCTGCCATATTTGCTATCCTTTCTGCATATCGGGATTGTTTGTTTCTCTGCCCTCAGCAAGATTTCTTTAAAATACAGCCAGCTCTCCTGGATTCCTTTCCCCCTCATATTGGCCTCCCAGGGATACTGCCCATCAGTTCCCTGAGAGAGTCAGAATCTGCTTTTCTGAAGTCCAGGATCCATATTCTGCTGTTCTCCTTTCTTCCTTTTGTCAGGATCCTGAATTCGACCATCTCATGGTCTCTGCTGCCCAGGATGCCACCCACTTCTACTTCCCCTATCAATTCTTCCTTGTTTGTGAGCAGCACATCAAGAGGATCATGGCCCCTAATTGGTTCCTCCAGCACTTGCACCAGGAAATTGTCTTCAACACTCTCCAAAAACTTCCTGGATAGTCTGTGCACTGCTGTATTGCTCTCCCTGCAGATGTCAGGGGGATTGCCGTCTCCCATGAGAACCTCTGATCTGTAAACTTCTATTAGTTGTCTGAAGAAAGCCTCGTCTACCTCATACTCCTGGTCTAGTGGTCTAATGCGCAGGGACCAGTGTCCACAGCTGTATTATAATAATGCTTAGCATCTTTCATCTTTAGATCTTGGAAGCACTTTGCCCAACTTAGGACATCGTTATGTCCATTTCCACATATGGAACCTTGAGGCATAAGGATAGGAAGTGACATGCCCAAAATCACTCTGGGAATCAGAGACAGAATTAAAAAGCTGCTCTCTTACCTCCCAGTCCCATGACCCATTCATTGGACTATGACAGGCAAAGTATTGCAGTAGTTCAGTCCTCCAGTAACATTTGAGCTTTAAGGCTATGGGTGCAAGAGATGTCATCCTTTAGCTTCTTGTGCCATCAGCCAAGGGACAGCTCTGTTAGACCAAGTGATAGAGACCTGCATTTTGAAAGCTAGAAGAAAAGGACTTTTTGTCTTGGCTTTCCATTGTCCGATTTATCTAGGTTTCTCTCCCCCCTGCCCCCTACCTCTGCCGTTGTCTGCAACACATGGATTCATTAAATGAGGGTGTACATCTTGCTCCTAAACCTTTACTTAAATTACACACATACAAATATTAAAACTATTTTAATCAAACCTCATTTTTGTTTCATTTGTTAAAAAGGAAAGAGAAATCATAATCAGGGAATTATGGGAGCCTGGGCTAGAACGGTATGACAATTTTGTTCTCTGCACTATCGGGGAAGCAAACAGTGGCACTAGCATAATGTTCCTCTAAATCCTGTAAAAGTTCACGCTGGCCAGAGTAAGATTGTTTCAGTTCTAGACTTTCATGCAGAATGGACTTGTTGCTCAAGCTGCCTAATAAGAAACCCAGTGAACTAGGATTTACCCCCTCCAATTTGTGCTTTGCACGTTTGTTTCCACTGTCAAATCCAAGCAAACAGATGAATAGAAAGAACTTGACCTGCTCCTAAGAAGTTGTTTTTTGTGAATGGAATTGAAAATACTTTCTACATTTCTTCTAAAAATCCTCAGAGAAACTCTAAGAAAAAGCAAAACATTTTACTTACAAGAAGCCCTCATAACAAGAAAAATTGGCATCTTTTATGAAATTTTCTCCAATGTGGCATACTACATGAATAAAAAATTAAAATAAGTCAAAACATAAGACAATAATTTGAAAACAACTTACTATATTTAACCAGGATTACATTTCTCCACTACTTCATTAACAACAAAGTAAGTTATTGTGGTAGAAGGACTTATTACCATATTTATAATTTTATCCTTTGTGACTAGCCAATAACACTGGGTCTCTCTAATCTGAACAATCTTTTATTTAAATTTAACTACCTTCCCCATTGCAAACAACAGTATTGACCTTAATGTTAGACAACATTATCTGCTCAGTAATTTGCACCAATAGTCTCATTGTACTCCTTTTAGCACAGTCTTATCAGGGAAAGTCAGGGAGAGTAAAATCCATGGCTTGTAGAAGAAATGGAAGTAATAAAGCAAAGATAGTATTAGCAAGTCTATGCAAGAACACGGCTTCAGCAGTAGCAAGAACTAGAGCTGCTCGCTAGTCCTTTAAACAGCCTCAGACTAAAGGACTAGCTAGCCAGCTGAGCCTTTCTTGGCCTTTTTATTTGTCCTCTTTCTCGTTGCTCTCTCATATTTCTCCTGCTGTCCCAGCTTCCAAACCATGCTATTTAAGGCTCTCCACAGATTTGGCACCATCTGGCACCATCGACACTGCCCATCAGAGGCAACTAACCATTGACTACACAACGAAGGGCACTGTAACAGTTAATTAAAATCACACTCACAAAATGGTGACTACCCAGCAGCATAAAAATAATCAAATGTAGGAACACATTAACTCAGTAGAAAACTCCCTTTTACCACTTTCTCAGGGATACATACCCTCACCCCTGTCATCCAAACCCTATCAAGTAGATGGCTTTTGCAGCATGATGGGAAGTTTGACAAATTAGGTGCGATTTCAGGTCAAGGGGATTGGTAGGTTCCAGAACCCTGAAGGCTCCAGGGAGAATGCCTTGCTGGCATCTTTTTTCTTTTATAGCAAAGAGATCCAGCTCCAGTTTCCCTGTTACTGCCTATGCAGCAGTGAGGAGGCTTCTCCTGTACAAGCATCCCATGGCAGTGAGGAAAGCATTTTGACTTGCAAAACACAAAAGAAGAGGAGCTAGTGAACACAACCAAACCATGTGCTCAACTTTAGACTCAAGGGGAAAAAAGAGAAAATTGTGACTATCCTATATCCTTATGGGAGGTCTGATTCTGTTTATTTATAACATAGAGTACTTAGAATTTTAGAAGATTTTGCCAGACCATCCTTGGTATTTGCTGCTGTTTCTGGTGATCTAATCTCCCTGGGCCCATCCAAGTGAACAAAGAAACATCTTCCACAAGTTAGTCACCTCAGTGGCAGTGATTTCAGTGTGCTAATTGGATGTAGTGGAATAAGATAACTTGGTAACATTTTGCAATATCAATGGGTTTAGAAAGACTGATTGTATAACTAAATGAAAAGGGGCGAGATGCAACTGACAGTGGAAGGACACAGAATGATGCTTGTCCTTTAAATAAAAAACCCTCTTAAGGACATTGACAATTTGGCTCCACTAAAGATGCAGTCATTTTATGAAAGCAATTTTAAACTCTGGATTTAGTACATGAAAATCAGAGTAAGGGACTGTAATAGTGAAGTTCACAACTCCAGGCCTTTAAGATGCTATGTAAAGAAAATGAAAGTGTCCTACATGTGCATTAAATGCACTCTCAAACCAGAGCACTTGACAAAAGCATAATCTTATAAGAATTCTTTTGAGAGCCCCAAGTCTGAGATGCTCTGCTGTGATCCTGTTAGCTCCCAGAATGCAACACTGTGAAATCAGAGATTTTGGAAAGCTTTGCTGGCAGAAGAAACTGACCTACAGGGTTTCTTTCGTATACAGCATGTTTTTCTGAAGTTGTTTTCTTTTGTGATTTCATACATGGCAGATGTAAGTAGCACCCAGAATCAGTAAGGTGGTTTGTCAGGAAATAATTTTATAGCATTAGGGTTCTGTGGCAGTAACAGTATTTATTTCCTAGAAAAGCACAGTACACTAAAAGGACAAAAGGGAACCGGGGTCAAGGAGATAGAAACTTCAGGAGAATATCAGATTGTGTGAACGCACAGATGGACATAAGCAAAAGAATGTTTCTGAACCCATTTAATGGGCCTCCCACACTCTGCTTTACATACTCCACCATACTCCCTTGTTAAAATACTCTTTATAATCTGGAAGGCAGATTTTTCAGTGGTTAAATATGTAATGGCTTGTCATTATGCCTCCTCCTGAATCTTAACTATGGAAAAGCTTTATTAGATTAGTGAATCCATCACCACTATGCAGACTATAATACTGCTTTCCATTAAAAAGTCAGTATTTGCCAACAGTTTCTTTTCCACAATGTGTGTAATATATAAGGCCACCTATGCACAGGATGGAACATAACTGACTTTTCAACGATGACCACTGTAATCCCACATAGAGGATGTATTGGACAATAAACTGATTCTACACCTGACTTTAGCCAGAGTGTCGATTCAATAGACTTATTCTATTTTCCATTTATTTCAGGTTTTCATGGTGTGTTTGTACAATGCTGGAAAGCCATTCAAGACATTCTTCATGCTACAGTTTTGCTTTGTTATTCATGAAAAACTTCTTTTCCGAACAAACAACATAAAGCCTAATCTGCCATTTGCCCCTTCAGGGCGTGCAAAGGAAGAACTTTAAAAAGAAGAATTTGCAATCAGAAAAGTACACTATCTTTACAAGAACATAAACAAAGCAAACCAAAGGTTTGCAAAGTGGAACAAGAATATGCTTGATCAGTTCAGGAGTGGATCTACTTTATATTCTGGCCATTTACATAGAGTTGGATTATATGTTATCACTAAACAAGTGATAAAGTAACACTTGGTAAAGTATATATTATCTTCTTAAATTTAAGCGTCTAATCAGATATAATAGTATCTTAAACAAATGCGTTCCCCAATAGTTGTTATACAATGCAAAGTAGGGAAATAATTTCACAGGAATTTGACACCCTCTAATTTCTTTTATCCTGTTTTAAGAAGGACTATTTTTGAGTATTAAAGGAATATTACATTTAAAATTGTTGAGACAGTTTCTAGGATGTTGCAGTGCTGTTTGTTACGTTTCCATACATTCATACATACACACTTTAAATGTAAGATCCTATATCTTAGATTAAGAAAAACATGAATGAACAAATGTCTCAATGAGAGACGTTTCTCTCCTTAGTAGCAGGCTAGTTGCTTCTGCTACAGGGAATAGGTATTTGCTAGATTTACAGGTGCAGCAGAACACAGAAAACAAATCAAAACAGATACAGGATGCATTCATCAAAAGCGACAATATTTTCAGAGTAAAACAAATGGGGGAACTTTTAAGGCAATATATTTTAGGGTTGTGAAATACTTAAACAAAAGACAAAAATGTGCTTTTAAAAATATATTTATTGGCGTCATGATTGCTTGCCTATGACTCTATACCAATGTAGGGGAAGAACATTTTGTTACCCCTGCATTTAACACTAAAGTGATATGTAACCCAACACCAGCCAAAAGGGAATCATGTAGGCAAAGCAATCCCATCATGCTGAGCACCTAAGTAGGGTGGGTGGGCTTATGAAAATACAGTCTGGCCCTGGTGCCTCTTCCCTTCTCCCCAGCCTGCTCGGCAGGACATTCAGATCCTGCTTACACATTTAAAAGACAAAAAATACAGAGAACACATAAAATCAATAAAAGAATTTAAACACATCTTAAACATACTAGAACTAGTCCATCTTCCACTTGGGCAAATGTGGCAAACCAAAAGTCCTTTTGACTCCTTAAAGAGCTGCCCTAGTCACCTCCCATTTAGATGACAATTCCTACCCATCTGTTGGATGAAAATGAAGACCGTAAGTCTGTTTAAGCCCAACATTTTATGCCTAAAGCCCTTTATTTTTTTTTTGCTTCCCAGGTCTCTGGTGCCTGTGAGAACCAGTATATGCCAACAGACCCAGGAGTGGTATTTCTCTGGAAGTGTTTGCACCTCAGGGACTGCAGAAATCACCTTCTCACCCCACTATCTTTAGCTCCTAGAGGAGCTGTGGTAACTTTCCTCCATGGAGCTGAAAACAATGCCTGGCCCACAATGATACACAGAACATTTATACATTTCATACAAATAGGTCCCCACAGATACTGCATGTGGTTGCGATATCTGTCATTTCTTGTACAGGCATTTTGTAATTATAAGAAAGCAAATCTCTAGATTGATTAAATGGGAAACCTCCCCTCAACTCACACAGATATTTCAGGTGTTTCAAAGGAAGTTCCTGAGACATCATATAAAAAAAGCAAACCTGTCCCTATAACACCTGTTTGTATGGCTACTTTACATCAGTGGTCCCCAAACATTTTAACCTGTGTTCTCATTTATCCCTGTCCAGGTCCCTCCATCCCTCCCAGCCAGGTCTGGGAGGAGAGCCATGGTCAGGGGCCTATGGTTAGGGCTGGGGGCCACAACGGGCCGGAAGCTGAGCTGGGGGATGGATGCCAAGGCCATGGCCAGGCATCGAGACCGTGGCTGGGTGCTGCAACCAGGGGCTGAGGCAGGGGACTGTGTGTCAAGGCCATGCACTGTGACTGGGGGCTGAGGCTGAGCTGGGTGCCAAGGCCCCGTGCATGCACCACGACCATGGGCAGAAGCTGAGCCAGGAGCCGGGTGCTGAGGCTGAAGTCCAACTGGGCAAGGGCTGGAGCAGAGCTCAGGGAAGAGTGGGGCCGGGTGGCACTCCCTCCCTGGCCCCTGTGAGGGCTGTCCCCAGGTCAGGCTTGTTTCCTCTTCTGAATGTTCCTCCATGCCCCTCTGGGGTGCACTCCTCACAGTTTCAAGACCTCTGCTTTACATATACCAGACTGTTTGATTTTGGGAAACTTGAAAGCAACAGGAAAATGGTGAACTTCTGCATCAAAACTATGTCTTTGTCTCCCTCTCTCTCTTTAAATCGCTCACATTTCTTCCTCCTTTATCTTCAGATTTCTCTCCCCTCCATGTTCCCTCTTTTTTAATCTCTCCCCCACTCACTCCATTTTCTGGGACACTTTGGAAAGCCACAAAGTACAGTGAAAGAGATTGTTTTTTCCCTAAAATGTCATTACAGCACTAAGAAATTGGCTCTTAACACAGTAGTTAATTTTCTTTCCTTCTGAAAGAACTTTGCATTGTTTGTATAATTCTGTTCTCAATACCAGAGTCATTATGGTAGAGGCATCTTTCTTGTCACCCCCTCAAATTTGAAACTCACACAGAGTCTCATTAAAGTACGTCAGCTGCAGATCAGCAGTAAGATATAGCCTTGATACCATGGTGATTAGCATTGTTAGGTTTGTTCTTCAGAAAGGCTTAAGTTGGCTAGTACCATACCCTCCATTGAAGTCAATGGAGATACACCCATTTACTCCAGTTTAGGATATGGCCTTGTAATTATGTGCATAGTATATGCTATAATTTGGTAGGTTAGTATTGATATAATATCTTCAACTACTACTTCGGTATGTAATATTGACCCTTCTTTTTCCAAGGTACTTGTTTGTCTCTCTTACTGTGTACTCATAGCAAATTCTTCTCCAATTGCAAGGCATGACAGATGGGTCAGAGTTTGTCTCAGGCCCGGTCTACACTTACCTTCAGGATTCGGTGGCAGTCAATGGGAGATACACAAGTGACGTAAATCACTTGCATATCTCCTGTCAGCTTTGCGGCATCTCCTCTGTGCGCCGTCTACACTGCGCTGCATTGAAGGGAACAGCGTTGCCTTCGACGCAGCGCTACGCCACTTACCAGGATGGTTTTCCTGTGTCACTTGCTGGATCAACTGAGCGGGTCTACACACACTGCTCAGTCGATCCAGAGCAATTGATCCGACAGCGGCGAATTTGCCGCTGCCAGTGTAGACCCAGCCCCAGTCTATTAGCTCACATCTATATTTTTTCCTGTGTATATTTCCCCTCCCACAAGCACAGAGACTGAGTATAGAAAATGGGGAATAATTTATGGGGTAATAAATTATTTAATAAATGGGGAAAAGTTACCGGGTATTAACTTGGAAAAATGCTGCAAGCAGGATTTACGTGTATAAAACCATGCACAAAACATCCACCCAAAAGTATGTTGGGCAGTTTCCTTTTGCCTCAGATTCTTAAATCCAGCATCAAAAAGTTCCTTTAATGTGTTGCTCCCTTCATAGCACCCTACTCATAGGCGTTGTCCTTAGTCAGGGCAGAGCCAGAGTCCAGAGGTGCAACTAAGGAGTTCCCCTCCCACCCTGGCTGAGGGGGGAGAGGGAAAGAAGGCATCTTGCTGGCTCTGTTATCTGGCATCTGTTATCATAGGTTCCAGTCATCCTGCTAGTCACTCCGCTGACCATTCTGCCTGTTCTCCTAACTATCCTTCCCCCTAATTCTTACTTTTCACAGATTTTCTTCCTCTTTTATTCCTACATATCTAAATCTCTACCATACATACAAAAACCACTTACATTTTCTTCTGGTCCTCAATAAGAATGCCTTTGTGCCGTGGGAAAATGAATGTGCCTCTGGTAAGAGCTCACCAGTCAGATTTAGGCACAAACCGCAAAAATGGTAATATTGGAAAATTCAAAGTAGTCAGATTGCTGTAAACTCTTTTAAATGAACTCTCAAATATTGCACATCTCTATTATTTCTTATGAACAGCACTGGACAATTTTCTAAGGAAACCAGTACAATTTAGATTTCACGCTGGATTGTAAAATAAAGTACTAGGAGGCCTTCAAAAGTCGTATGTTCAGCACATACCAACAAGAAACTAAATCTCATTTGAGGTCCCTGTAGTAGTTCCATAACATTAGTTTTTCTTTCAGTTGCCTTTTCTGTATTTCCAACCTCAAGAAAATATCATTCAAACCCCATAAAATTATGAGATTGTATTTTTTTTATTAAAAAAAAAAATCTCATGATTTTCAAGCCATAGGGTTTTTTTTATTTGCCTTCTGGAGTTTGAGCCTTTAAGGTTCATATTTTTGAAGCTTTGCTCCACAACTATGAGAGCTAGAAATTTTTTTATTTTAAGTAAAAGAAAGTTGAAATTTTCATACCATTAAATGACTCCAGTAGCTGAGAAAATACCAAAACTCATGATAGTTATCAACACCGTCAGCTCTGACACTGAGTATTCATCTTCCAATATGCACGGTGCCAGCCAACTCACAGCTTAAAGCTGTGCTCTGCAGTCCTAATTCTTCTGTCACTAACTGGTAAGAAACAGACATAATTAAACTAAGGTCAGAGTGACAACAGTGAAAAACTGGTATGAGATAAGAAACCAGTTGACTAAGCCCTGGTCTACACTACAAACTTATGTTGGTAGAACAGCGTTGCTCAAGGGTGTGGATTTTCCACCATGGATTTTTATACCCCTGAGCGACATAGTTATGCTAACCTAACTTCAGTAGGGCTTCTCCTATTAACATAGCTACTGCCTTTTGGGGAGGTGGAGTACCTCCACGAATGGAAGAGCTTCTTCACTAAGCTCAGACTAGATGATCATATTGGTCCCTTCTGACCTATGAGTCTATGAGCACTACAATAGCGCGGAACTGTAAGTGTAAACAAGCCCTAAGGCTTAGGATCATGCCATGCCATCAGCTCAATAGAACACTTCTTCTCTGACCTGGGCCTTCAGGACCCCACTGGAACTGTGCCACTTTCCTCCCCCCCCAACTGGGTATTGATTCACCATTTACAATGATTTTTTGATATCTATCAATTAACCAGTTTTTAATCCATTTAATCTGTGCTACATTGATTCTGTATCATGTTTTTAATTTTCTTTTTCTTTTTTCATTCAGAACATCATATGGGAATAAGTTAGATGCCTTAGAGAAGCATGATTCTACTATGACAACACAATTGTGTGGTGTATACTACCATCTATTGGACAGAATCAGAACTGCTCTACTGTGGACCTTAAGCTCTATATGGTTTACAGTAAAAAGAGATTGTCCTTCAGCTCAAGTAGTGGGGACCTGTACTTTTTTAGCAGGAAGTTCTAAGTTCCTGCTGTCACCATAAAGTTATGAATTACCATACTATGAAGCATGGAGACCAGCACGATATTCCCACATGGCTATGCTTTTGTTAAAATATATTTGCAACATGAACATCATAAGGCTGCTCTTACTTTTTCAATGACATCATATCATTATAGCCGTAATTCAGGAAAATAATCAATGGGAGTTTAGGATATGCTTAAATGCTGAACCAAAGCCTCTGTTGGTTCCTCGAGTGAAGATTTTAAGGTGCTGACTGGGAGTTTCCCTTTGTTTTATTTTGCTTTTGTTTGTAGTAAACTGGTAGTAAACTAATGATTAGTGGGGGTGGGGGAGGGAAGCACCATACAAATAATATATTCCCCAGTGCAAACAGACCCGGAAATGAAGACATTAATGAACCATATGGTGGTACTACCTCCTTGAAATGCTGCTGACTGTGATTTTTCACATAATATGGAGTAGATTTAAAATATACAAATACTGAAGAATGTTGAAGTTTCTGAATTATACTAAAAAGAGCCTGAATGTTCAAAGTTAAGGCTGGCACTACATTTAACTCAATGCAAGAAAAAACAGCACATTGGAGCAATCCTCAGATCATGGCAAACTGAAGCTTGAAGGTCAGTGTCTATTCTAACAACACAAAGAAAGATGTAAAAAGATGTAAAGATAGTTTTAATAAATGTTCTAATTTTACTTGAATCTTTGTCCAAGTAGCATGGATAATGTAAGGTTCTTGAACCTAGATCCTCAAAGGTATTTAGGTCTTAACTCTCACTGAAATCTTGGCTTTGAGGCTGGATAGTTCAGAGAATTGCAACAGGATATGCAGCTTTTTATCGCTACATCATCTCTATGAATCTGACCTTGGTCAGCTGTTACATCTAATAGCTGACAGAGGCCAATAAAATGAGCTGACGATCTCAATCTGTTTCTGACATACCCAAATCGATAAAACTACCTAATCACAATGGGTACTAATAGGCATCTAAGTTGGCAACCTCAGCAGAGAGGACAAATACTACTGAATAAGAACAGAAACTGCAGAGGTAGTCTCCTAAGTCAAGGCCAAATGGGTATTAAGTGGTATGCCGTAATGTGCATTGCTACTCCCTGTTCTGAGGATTTGACTTTAGTCTCCAGTGCTGTCAATCTAACACTACTCATAAGCACTAAATTAGCTTCAAAACTGATTTTCTTATTGAAGATCTGGAGAACAATAGGTACTGAGATCCAGACACAGATATATGTGATCCTTCTTTTAAATAAAAGTTTAGTCATTTTATTTGAAATTTAGAAATCAACTTATATTAAAACAAACAAACAAACCAACCACCTACCTAGAAGCTAACAGTTCATAATGAATGGTCTGCACAAAATTAAGATTTATTCACCAACTTTTTAAATTTTTTTGACTTTTAGCAAATAATAATATAGAAAATGCCCACATATAAATCAGGATGAAAACAGCAATAGTCCTATTTTGAACAGATGGAGTTTTCTTCAGATGAATGTACTACATAAATAGGGCAGAGATTTTCTTTTCTTTAAAGGTCTCTCTCTCTCTCTCTTTTTCTTCTTTTTTGTAACATAAGTAATTTTAGGGTCACTAATGCTGGAGATAGAAAGAGCTGTATGTGCAGAACTGGGATCAGATCTTACATTTTTTTTAAGTCTAGAAATGATTATCTGTTTTACCTCAAGGAAAAGCCAAGTGTATAAAACAGGGATCAGGAAACTGACTTGATGGGATTAACAAAAACCAAGCAAACTGGGAGCTTGCTGTGTAAAAGATTACTATAGGCTTCAGGATTTACAAGTGCTCCACAAACATACCTCCCACTGAGTTATGCGCTCACAGAGTTTGTAGGATTGAGCTGAAGAGTCTAAATCTTTTATGAATCTTACTAAACTATTTCCCTCAATATCTTCTGGCTGTGAATTCTACAGATTATGCATTGCATTCATAGCTCCTCATTTGTTTTAAATTTGTTGACTATTAATTTAATTGACTGTTTCCTTATTTTTATGATATAGGAAAGAAAAAAAGAGCAGTGCCTCGTTGGCCAATAACCACTGCAATAGAAAACAGACACAAACACACACAAAACACATGTATTTTCATCCGGTTAAGAGGAGCTTTATGCATTAACAATTTTGTTCATATGGCATTTCATTTCCCTCTGTCATTTCGCATTAGTTTGTCCTACTTGTATTTTTCAATCCAGAAAGCGCATATTACTTAGTGATAATATGTTCCAAACTGTAGTACGTGGTAATGGTAAGCAGCATCTGTTCTTGTGCTTTGAAGGTGCACAAGGAGGTTGATGTTGCTTGCTGAGTAAAGTTCTGATTTGCAGATGTTCACATCTCAGACTAGGAAAGCTAATTATTTAAGAATTGGAAGATGCTTTTGTTAGACTGTCAGAATCTTAAGAAGTGTAATGTTTCTGAAATATGTTCATTTGTCTCCACTACAAAGGTGTTAAAACAACTTTTTTTTAAAAGCCTGATGTTGGTAACGATTGTATACTGCTCTTCCAATTACCTTTCTTCAGTCTGAGAATTGCTCAAAGGCTCAAAAAGAGAAGTTTAAAACAAACAAAATCTATAAAGGCTAACGTAAGACTTTTATGTAAAGATTCACAATATGTCCTATGAGTTTTGAACCAGCAGACATTTCAAATGATCTTTTTAATTTAAAATTTTATCTGCCAAAAGTAATGATAAAAATAAATACCTTGTACTTACCTAATATCTCTCATCAGAGGATCTCAAAGTGCTTTGCAAAGCAGGTAAACATTCCCATTTTGTAAACAAGGAAACTAAGGCTCAAAGAGGTTTAGGCCCCAATTTTCAAACACCTCCACTCCCATGAACATGGTATCATTTCACCAGGAGAAGGACGGATGGCCTGATAGCCCCTTCTTGAATCTCTGGGGGATGACGGGCCTGCTGGTGCTTCTAGTGCCTTGGGTGGACTGATAGGCAGAATCACTCCTCTCCAATCCTGCATGATTTCCAGGTAATGTAGAAGGGTTGCCAACTCTTGCCATTTTATTGTGTCTCATGATACTTGGTGTTTTCCTTAAAGCCCAAGCTGCTGAAATCAGGTTATTACCTGAGAATCCTAGCATTCATTTAAAAAAAAAGTTTCTAACCCTCATGGCTATGGAGAAAAGCATGGAAAACATACAACCCAAACTCTCCAGTAATAAAAGGCAACTAATTGCCCTCCTAAAAACCTAATTTATTAAAATTTATTTAAAATCTTATGAATCTTTGAGGAATAGTCATGATTTTTGCACACTTGAACCAGCCAATACTGACTATTCTTTGCATTAAAGCCAGATGGCATGTATTGTAACAATTAAATTAATTTATGCAAACATTACATGACACACACAACAGCCTGGTCTACACTGAAGCCAGTGGTTGACGGGAGATACGCAAGCTACTTATATACTGTGTCAAATGGCTGGCTTCTCCCTAGTGCAGGGATGGGCAAACTATGGCCCATGGGCCAGATCCGGCCCCTCTACCATTTCTGTCCGGCCCGCCATGATACCCGGCAATTGAGGAAATTAATAGAATCTTCCTCCATGCAGGGGCGTAGCTACGAGTGAGCCGGGATGGGCCACCCACTTTGAAAGCAGGTCAACCCAAGCTCTGCTTAAGCTACCTTCAATTGGAGCTTTTTCGGCCAGTGGCTTCCCGAATTTCCTGCTTCCGGTCACATGGCCAGAAGCAGGAAGTTCGGGATGTGCTTGACCGCAAGTTGTAAGTAAAAGTTTAGCGTTTGCATTGTTACAAATTTGGCACGTGTTCACAAAATGACTTGCAATAGGAATTGCCTCCTAAGATAAGCTTTGGAGAAACGTGTATTCACTTGCTTGTTCTTAAGTGCAATTACTTTGTTGTGGAAAGAACATAATGGGCTTTCATTGATCTAGTAGAAAGGTGCGGCCCGTGGCAACTTAGTGTGTAAGTACATTGACAGGAGATATGCAAGCTATGTATTGTGGTATAGCAAGGGCAGAAGGCACTGGGAAAGTTCTAGCAGGGTGGTATATACACTCTAGAACAGGGGTGGGCAATAAATTTTGCAGAGGGGCCACTCCACTAATTTTGGTAAGTCGCCGCGGGCCGCACCTTTCTACTAGATCAATGAAACCCCATTATGTTCTTTCCACAACACAGTAATTGCACTTAAGAACAAGCAACTGAATACATGTTTCTCCAAAGCTTATCTTAGGAGGCAATTCCTATTGCAAGTCATTTTGTGAACACGTGTCAAATTTGTAACAACACAAATGCTAAACTTTTATTTACAACTTGCGGTCAAGCACTTCCCGAACTTCCTGCTTCTGGCCACATGACCGGAAGCAGGAAATTCGGGAAGCCACTGGCCGAAAAAGCTCCAATTGAAGGTAGCTTAAGCAGAGCTTGGGTTGACCTGCTTTCAAAGTGGGTGGCCCATCCCAGCTAACTCGTAGCTACGCCCCTGCATGGAGGAAGATTCTATTAATTTCCTCAATTGCCGGGTATCATGGCGGGCCGGACAGAAATGGTAGAGGGGCCGGATCTGGCCCACGGGCCATAGTTTGCCCACCCCTGGTCCAGATCCAAAGTCAAACACTGCAATTCAAGCATCACCATCTCTAATTTTACAATTATAAACACTTGACAAAACATGCCAAAAGACATGGACAAAAATTCCCACCCCAGTTCCCACCCAGCACGCACCCTAATCGTTGCAATACACTGTGAATTCATTTTGAAAAGAATAAAGTGTGTTACAAGCTAATTAATTATAGAGCACAACTTTTTACAACTAGTGCAATGCAAAAATCGTCTCAGTAAAATTTTAAGTAACCTTTTATTTGTGACTTTTCTGACCTATATCGAGCCCAGTTTGTGAGATGACAACTCGTATCAAATAAATGCTCTTCTACATACCCTTTTTTTCTTATGTTGTAAAAAGTATTATTTTTAAAAGCTCTAGCATGGGTATGTTCTTCCTACTTTTATTCTGGTGATTAAAGGTCCATTTTAAATCCCATTGAAGTCAACAGAAAGATTTCCATTGAGTTCATTGAAGCTAAGGATTATCATTATTCATTATTGATATTACATTATATTAGGGTCTTGAGCCCCAAATGACAGCCAGGCCCCATTGGGCTAGATATTGTTCATGCACATGAAAGAGGCGGAACCTTTCCCAAAGAGCTTACAATACAAATAGAAATGAGGGGCAAAGGATGGCAACAGCAATAAATAACATAGAATAGAAAAAGACATGTAGCCGTATCGTAGACCAAAATTAACATACACTAGAAAATTGGCTGATATAACCATTCAGATGTTAAGAAACAAATCACACAACCACAACAGAAAATAACATGTATACTCAATTATTGACTTGTGAAGGTGAAAATATTCAGATTTTTGACTGCCTCACTCAGAACAGGGGCCTCACTCATGCCAATTGGTTATTAACTCTGGTGTTGCTAACACAGCAGAGGAAAAACAACCCAAAGTTAGATCCCAAAACAATTTGGTCAATTATTTACATGCCTATTCACCAAGATCTCCTTCCCAATGGATCTACAGTAGTGAAGTCTTTTAACCTATTTCCCAATGAATTATATTAGCCCCAGGATCTGATTAACACTCCTAACTACCTAAGACAAACTTCTGCATTTATGGCTGACTGTGAGCTGACTGCAGGTAAAGAAACTTGCACATTTGGTCTCATTTTATATCACTATACAAGTAGAACTAGAAAGGCTGTATGAAATCATTGACTATGGTAGACACATGTACAGTGTTCTAAGTCTCAGGCCAGGTCTACGCTATAAATTTACATCAGTATAATTACGTTACTCAAGGGTGTGAAAAATCCACACCCCTGAGCAATACCGTTATACTAACCTAACCCAACATGTAAACAGTGCTATGTCAATAGGAGAGCTTCTCTTCTCGATATAGCTACTGCCTCCAGCATTTTAAGTGCAGACCTGCCCTTAGTTAACAACAGTAACTTGTTCAGTTTTAAAGCTACTTTACAACATACTTCATTGGAACCTGTTTCAGAGACACACAGTAATTCTGTGACAATCTTTAGTGCGCGCGCGTGCGCGCGCACGCACGCACGTATACTTCTGTACTAGTTAGGTAGCCAGTTTCAGGAAGTGGTCAATTGACTGATTTGTGTCATCACCCAAGAGAAAGTCTCTGTGTTACTTATCATCAGATCTTTGCTCAGCCATCAGCTTTCAGCTCAGTTATCGTTCACAGCAAGAGTTGACACTGCAAACACGGGTAAATCAAAGGATGGACATGACTACAGATTAGTCTTTCCCAGAGTGCTAGCAGGCAATCCAAATTGATGGAAAATAGAAAGAGACAGTTTTCCCAAATTGATGGAAAATAGAAAGAGACAGTTGAAGTTCCTATCCTGTCTGAGATAGGAACTTGATGTCACCAGGAGGACAACCAGGTGGCTAGCCAAGGACCTCAGTCTGCTTCCTTCCAGATTTCTCTGGCTTTTGGGAAGTAACATGGTGAAGGAGTCAGGCTGTTTTCAGTCCTATTTGTGCAGTGTGGCCCAACTGGGTTCCTCTCCTTAGAGGTGCTGGCATGCTCCAATCAGATAGTGACCCCATATTTCTGAAGATTCAAAATGCCCAACCAAATGAGAGTCGTCTTCTCTCACCATCCAATCAGAGACCAAGCTATCAGCTTTTGAGTTCTTGCAACTGGGACTGGAATTTTCCAGTCACTTTGTGCAACGCATCTGGTCACCCCAGCTTGCATATGATGTGTTAGGCCATAGCTGTTGGTACAACCATCTTCGGACATAGCTTGAACTCTGGCTAGTTTGCTCCCATGTTGCTTTCCATGGGTCCCTTTGTGGTGCATCCATTGGCCAATTCTGCAGTTATGGTTGCTTGAGTTGCAGTTTCTTCATCAACATTCTGCTAGCTGCTGAAGTGTCCAATTTAAAGTTTATATAATTTATACAAAGTCCCTCCATATTCTTTGATGCTCTTTAATCTCCTTTTAATAGTCCCTTATACAATACAAAGTCACTGCAAGAACTACTGTTCTCCAGCTGGCCAGAACAGCTGTAAAAAATCTTCCATTTCTGTTCTTCTTATTTTAACAACAATGGTGGGACACTGGTATGCATGGCTGAGTTGAGTTGGTGCATTATTAACCGAATAAATTTCTGTTTATGCGACGATGTGGTTAAAAGTCCTTATAAACATACTATTTGGGTTCAGTTCCTTTTAATTATTGCCGCTTTCAGAACAAATGTATTTCACTACTTGACAGCATAACCATGCTTGATTGCAAACATTAGCCTGACTTCTTCACTTTATCACTTACACCAAAAGAAATCAAAATGAATGCAACCTTTTTTTTCCTAACGGTATTAAATAGTAGGCTGTTGCTGTTACAGTTATTGCATTAACTTTGGCATTTCCTGACTTCTGAGTGCATAAATGCAACCCCCACGGCCTTTTATCAGATTATTTCACTGGAAAAAAATCTATATTAGAAAACTATTGCAAATATAACACTAAGGGACAATCATTTCCAACTTAGGCATCTAGAGCAAGAGACCTAAACCCATAGTTTGACACCTAACTAAGTGGCTTGATTTTGAGAAGGAGATGAATGCCATGGAAATTGTGGCTGCTGAGCATCTCTGAAAAATCAGGCCATTTTAGGCACCTCAATATACATGTAGGTGACGATATTTAGATGCACACATTTTTAACCTTTGACCTAAAGCACCAAGCAAAGAGCCATAATTAAAATAAGTAATAATTAAAGTCCCTGGTAATCATAACATGTTTATCTAATATTTTTATATCACCAGAACACTTCAGATAAGCAGGGTTATACAATATTACTGCTATTACAATTCCTTTTCTCTTGTATTATGTCTGGTCAGAGGTAACATGAATATATTTCCATACACTAATGTCTCCTGGTATGCTTCTAAAATGAAGAAAACCTATGTACATTTTGTAAGAATTAATTCTGAAAATGTAGTTCCAGGAAAAGAGGTATAATATAAATATATTTACCACAGGATTTCACAATTTTTACATGCAACTGGCAAAATACAATCTCTTGTTTTCTTTGTATCCTACTTTTTATGCTGTCTTTGGGTATCTTTGTGTACTTTTAGGCTACTTTTTGAAAATCCTGAGAATGCTCAGTTCTTTTATGCAGCTGTCTGAAAACACTGATCCATTACACATGTGGGAATCCTGGGGGACTTTGTAATGGAAGTAAAAAACAGGAATTAAGAAGAGAAAAATCAATTTAGCTGCAAAGCATAAGGGCCACTGAAGAATTACTTTCTGTACTGATGGCACCGTGCTATGATTTAGAAAAGGGAGCCCATAAAAAAGAGATAATAGTTAACAATGTTTTAAATCACTCCAAATTAATTTAAAAAGCTCCATGTAAACTCAAAAGCTTGTCTCTTTCACCAGCCGAGTTTGATCCAATAAAAGATATAACCTCACCCACCTTGTCTCTCTAATACGCTAGGACCAACATGGCTACAACAAGATCAAAAACAAAAGTAATTTTGGCAGTGACAAAGCACCATCACATTGTATGGATGCTATAGATATTCTATTTCTTTTGGGGCTTGAAGCTTCTTTCAGAAAATAGGTAGACTAATGTTTAAAGACCTGATTGAAAGGGAAATATGTCACAGTGAGACACATCTGCCACAGGCATCAAGTTGCATAGAATCTCTGGAATATAGGACATGACACAACATATAATGGAATGAGAGACCAGGCATAACATGGCCAAAGTGATGTGACATAATTTATTCATATTTACCGTCAGAAGTAAATAAAGTCACAATTGTAATTACTGCCGCATACGTGCAACTAGAATCAAAACTGCAGAAGCTTTACTGGCCAAATAGCAATTGAAGGTAGCTAATTTATACATAGACACACTAAAGAAACAGTACCCATTATCACTGCTGTCCACTCTAATACATTGTATCTTGAGACAGATTTAATTTAACAAGAAGAGTCTCAATCTGTCACTGCTGCCGTCTATTCCTTTTGCTCTTCACAGTTTCTTTTATATGTCTGTTGAGGAGAGGAGCTCCATAATTAACTGGCGATATTATAATAGGCTCCTTTTTGGCCTCCTGATGCTGGGAAGAAATGGCTCACATTATTGAGGGTGTTGCTGATGGTTATTATACATTCCTTTAGGAGTTGTTTGAAGTGCCATGTAGTTTCTATGCCTCTTGCCCAGTGTCGATCAAACTTTAAGCTGCTGAACTGAGATGCTGGACTCTGAGCCCAGGGTACTGTTTGTTTCATATTAACAGCATTATACCATCCCGGGAGATATAGAAACCTGGCATGAGGAGGTGAAGGTGGGAAGGAGAGATATATTCAGCGCTCCCTTTTACAACTGGCAGACAGATGACAGTTTGGAACAGTTGGAACTTTCAAAGAATCAGAGAAAGCCTTTCTGTAAAGTAGTACACAAACTGAAGAACAGAGCTGGGTGAAATTTTTTGGATGAATAGTTTATCTGTCAAACATGTGGTTTTGGGTCAACTGAAGTGCTTCTCAAATTTGGCAAAATGTGCAAAATAGTTTCAGCAACCCCCCCCCCAAATCTAGCTAGATTCACAAGGAGTGTTAGGCACCATTCGCAAAACTGGAGGATTTTTTTGGAGGTAAAATTGGGCATTTTACCCAATTGCCCAGTGATTCGGTCACTCACCTGCATTGTGGGAGCTTAAATCCCCGCTTTGGAGCAGGAACTTGAACCCAGCTGCTCGTTGTCTCAGATCACAGACCTAACTGCTGAGCTATAGAATCATTCTCATTTACTCTCTCTGGCCCAAAGGATATTTAGGTATTTTTACAACATGGAACTGCTTCAACAGGAGAGTTAGAGAGAGACCATAAGCAGTAGCCCATGGTTAGAGCACTCACCCAACTTCTCCATTGTGCCTGATTCAGAGCAGGAACCTGATCTTGGGTCTCCCACATCCTTGGCTTCTGAGTATAAAGGCAGCAGCTCCTCCTCTGCTTTTGCAGATGTACACCCTCATTTCCTTTGCTTTTATTAAAAAAGGTTAAAAACGCCCAGCAACAAAATGTTCAAACTGACCTTAAACAATTTTTTTTAAAACGTCTTTGATTCTCCAAAAATTCAGGAAAAAAACTTTATTTTACATATTTAAAAAATTGGAACTACCAACAAGACTAAAAAAATCTGTTATTCGCACAGCTCTAGTGAAGATAATTGGGGGAGGAGAGGTGGGGAGAAGTGTAATAAAAATGACAAGTCCAAATCCCTGAAGGGAGGCTAGAAGGAATCAGCTTTCAGGAGGGTTTGCGGCCTAGGAAATCAGAAACAGAAAATACTACATGTTTGCAACACAGCTGAGTGAATGGGCCTCTGCAGCGGCAGACTTTTGTAGGCCCCACACAACAGTGGTTCCAGGGCTAAAGATTTGGACCATTAGAGGAGAAGCTGCTCTAAAGATGAGTTTTACCTTTCCCTGCATAATACTGAACCTTTTTCTGAAGCTTAAAGAAATAGCCTCCACCTCCCTCCTCTGTCGGTTGTGATCATGTCTCCTCAAGATTTTATTTTTCGGTTGCTTTACCTGTGGTGAAAGAATTGCACAGGTTTCACCTGTCAAAATAACTCTGAGGCAATCTTATTCTATGACGAGGGCACTACCAATTCAGATCCATTTCAGTCATTTTCATTGCATTGGATTTTAAAAATCATAAACTTCACGGTTTCAGATATTTAAATCTGAAATTTCATGATGTTGTAACTATGGGGGTCCCAACCCAAAAGGAAGTGGGGGGGGGGTTGCAAGGCTATCGTAGAGGGGTATTGCCACCTTTCTGCACTCCTGCCTTCAGAGTTGGGCGGCCGGTAGGCAGCTGCTCAGGGTGGCAATACCATACCATACCATGCCACCTTACTTCTGCACTGCTCCTGGCCTTCAGAGCCGGGCTCCCAGCCAGCAGCCATGGAGCTTCCTGCGGCTGGAGGTGGTTCCCAGAGGGGGATCTGACCCAGCCCTGGAAGTGGCCCGTGCAGGGGAAGAAGTCCTGTCCCTCCCCTGCCTGTCCAGAACTAGCAGCTGGAGTTCAGCACACAGTAGGAACCCCTGACTGGGGTTCCCCAACCCTGCCCTTCCCTGGCTCAAGGCCCAGTGCTCGAGAATTAAAGGGCCTTGAGCTGGGTGTGTGTGTGTGTTTGTATGTGGGGGGTCGCCCACTTACCTACCCATAATGCCAGCCCTGCCTCCTCCAAAAGTGACAACCCCCCCATACCATGCCACCCTCACTTCTGCGCTGCTGCTGGCAACGGCGCTGCCACTCTGTTCTGTGAAAGCTTGTCTCCCCTACAATAGCCAGATTTCACAGGGGAGATCAGATTTCAAGGTCTGTGACTGTGATGCATTTCTCGGGGCTGTGAATTTGGTACAGCCCTATCTATGACATTCCACAGAAAGCAAACACTGTCATTTAACTCTTTGCTACCTCATTTACACAATCAATGAATTGAGTTACTGTTTAAGCGGAGACAGAGGAGGAGTTCTAAGAGAAGAGATGTTAGCACATATTCTAAAACACACACATTTGCACTAATGTGTGCTTATACAAAGTATCTGGGGAAGCTCTTTTGAAGGTTTGTTGGACAACATTCACTGTAACCTTTTCGATTCTCATTCAGTTGGACCTCTTAGGACAATATTAACAGAGTTAATGGATTCTTGCTTTTGCTGTAACATATATGCTTTTTCTCAACCAATTTCACTCAAACAAATTAAATAAGTCTGTCTTTTTAATTCTTAAATTTCTCTCTCCCTTTCACTTTCCACTTTGGTTATTGCATATTGTTGTTACTACTGCCACATTTAGCTTAGGATAGATCAGTTGTTTTAAACCTTTTTTTTCATTTGCAGACCGCTAGATTATTTCAACTGGAGGTGTGGGCCCTTTTGGAAATCTTAGTAATAGTCTGCAGACCTCCAGGGATCCACGGACCACAGGTTGAAGCCACTGGATTAGACAATGATTTCCAAGAAACAACTTGCACTGTAACCCATTTTAGTATCTCCAGATACCATGGAGTTCATTTCTTATCAGATCAATGAAATTTCTGAATGTTCCTCGTTTACCCAAGGTTTATGCAAAGACTTGGGTTCTTTACAAGCACAGAATGCCACTATCAATAGACGTTTTTAGTAGGCTGAGTCTCTGTCATTCAGTAAATGATAGACATCTTCTGCAACTGCAATTTTTGTAAAAATATTTTCCTGCAGTACTCCAGGGTGATGGCATCAACTGCTTTTTTTTTTTTAACATATTATTATCATTAGAATAAAGAGTATGGTTAGTTTAAAATTGAAATTATTTTACATATTGCCTGTAACAGCAGAAAATTCATTTCCAACATTTATTGGAGGTATTTTTTACAGGAATTTGACTGTAAATGGTGAAGGATAGTGCATTTTCTCTGAATAGAAAGTATTTGAAGTACTCTACAAAAATAGCTACTGTAACAAGACTAAGAGACTTTTTTACTCATTGGAGTCTGTGAATAAAAACTGAAGACTTTTTAAAACAAAATTATACAAGTGTTTTTCCTAAGCGTGACAGTATAGCACATGGCTGACAAGAAAAGACTTGGGAAACTGGTTCATTGCTAAAGGCTCTAGTCACAACACATTTATGAATGTAACAGAGATGACCCATGCCCTGCTGATAGTGGGGGACAGACTGAGGGCAGCTGGCCTCAGCAGTGTTACTGAGTATGCTCAGTACAAGACAAGCAGCAAATATGAGGGGGAGCACATGACCCTGCAAGAATCCCCCCCACGCATCACCTATGAATGTACCTGTATATGTACATCTAACCCCAAAGCATGACAAACAATGAGTGAGTTTTATTATTTTTTAAAGGAACCTTCATGTTATAAGTAACCTGCCTTTAGAATTAGCTGCTGAAATCCTGAAAAGGAAAAACAAAAAAGGTTTGGAAAAAGTTACTCTTATTGGCTAGCTGGCAGCAGCAACGAGCTTCTGAAATGGAGGGGAAGAGGGTTCAGTCAGGAAATAGTATAGCATTTTTATTCCATATTCAAACTGAAAAGCGTGATTTCTTTCAGCTACGTCTTAAAAACAGTGAGCTTTCAGCAAATCTAGTCTATGGAGTCCAGAAAGAGATTGCTGCAATTCAAATTAAAAACAAGTAAAATAATTGACTCATAGGCTTTAAGACCAGTAGATCCATCTATTCCAGATTCATGTTAGGAAGCACACAGCTCCTATATGGAAAACTCCTAGAATTTTGAGGGGTTTTGAGGAGAGAAGATAAATTGTGAGTTTTATAGTGTAAGTCTATTTGCACACAGTTTTTAAACCAACTTTTTTCTAAAGTTCCATTTAGAGTTTCTTACCCCTTGTTAGTTCAAATAAAGTGCCTAAGGACAGACTACCTACTCCTGTGGCTTTTACTGTCCATCAGTGTTTTATTGCCTCCTTAAATCACTCCCACTAGTGTAAATGGGTTACTCTGTGTTTCCCTGTAAAGTTTCCTTAGAGGATTAAAGCTTGATCTGAGTGAGGGGACTGTCTTCTCGTGTATGCATGTCACATCCATTAACAGATTACGAGAGACTTATCTCCTTGGAGAGCCCCGTGTACTCCGACAAACCCATGGTTCCTGACATAGCCTAAAGATTGCTTTCGAGGAGACAACACCCTTGCCCAGAGGCACGTGTGCACATCCTAATGACACAGGCATTACATGCTCACTTTTAAAAATAGAAAGCCTTGATAGCCCCCATTTTCTGCATTCTCACAGGAAATGTTAGGAAAGAAGAAACGGACATCAATGAAACCGCCCAAGTCCTACTTTATAGCAAGAAGTGTATTATCTTGATGACTGTGTGTTTGAAAAGCCTCTAGAACATTGTGGGTGCTACCATGATCGGATTCTGTCCCATTATAGGAATAGGCCCAGGAGGCACAGAGTCAGACGATTCCTTCTATGCTTCTTCCTTGATCCCAGAGGCAGGAAGAAACTGCAGGGACAAACTGTCTGTACATTTTGAGAAAATCTCTGTATCATGATAGAGAATTTTTACTTCCTATGAGCTGTGTGGGTACAGGTACTTCATTGCTGTATCTTTAAAACAGAATATAAAAACTAACACTAAGCAACATTATGTTTATCTATCTATCTATCTATCTTCTCCTCCGCCCCCCGAAAAAAAAAAAGCACAGCGTGCCATAATTTCAGAAAAAAAATTATCTGGAATTTTAGGGCGTTGAAAACTTCAGAACCAATATACAGGAGTTGCAATTTATACACATTTTCTATAATATATTAGGAGTTAATATATTATACTGTAGTATAATATATCCGAGTTAGGAGCATTTGCTAAGCTAAATCAGTGCGCATGAAATGGCAAATTTTCATGTTTGCAATTTTGTTAAGTATTCATTATCCATAGAGTGACATGGAGAAGCTTTACCATGGAAAGAACACAAAATATATAGGGCAGAATTTTCTTTCTGGGGTTATACTTTGAGACAAATAACACCATCAGTGAGGTGACAGGCAGAGAACTGTGGGGCAATGGCTTGGCTACAACATTATTTCTCTCTCCATCCATCCTGCCAAGTTTTTATATTCACCACATAGTATTTGAACACTTTATTATCAGAGTGCCTGTAAAAGTGATGCGTGCACGGTAACTCAGTGCTTTCCTGCTGGCTCCTCCCAGGGTAGGCAGAACCCTGGCCAAGACAGATATCTTCCATAGAGCCATGGATAATGCAGGCAGAACTAGATGACAACCCCTTGTGCTCTCCTCTGCAGACAGCAAACTAGGAGTACCTTCTGTACAGGCATGCTGAGGAGCATGTTTGTGACCTATTCCATCCTCTCTCTCAGGAATAATTTTGTTTTTAATGTTTGTCTTCTGGTTGCATGTTTTCTTCATTGGGTTAGGTTACTGCAGTTTTGTTTTCTGTAGGAAATAGTTACATGGAAAGCATCAAGACAAAATTTAACCTCAAGTACAGTTTATGGGCAAAAAGATTGACTCCATTTACATTCATGTAGTCCCACTGAAGTCAATGGAGTTGCATTTGTGTATCAGAGCACAGAGTTTGATCACAAATATCTCTGATGTGTTACATACAAACAGTGAAAACCATGGGGGTTTCTGCATGTTGTTATGGTCAAATGATATTCTTAGATATGAAGCTGTAGTAGGAATGAAACTGAGGGAAAAATGTTGTCCATGACATCTTATAAAGGACACATTTATGTAGCTCTCATGACATGTCAAAGTACAGAATGGATCCTTTACAGTGAACAGATACTAAATAGCTAGGACAAATCATCCATACTTCAGGAACATTTTTGATCTGAGCTAACTTTGGATCTGTAATTACTGTTTTTGGTTCTGTTTGTTTTTGCACCAGAGTAGCTAGACAATTTTACATTAGTGCAAACCCCATAGTGAAGACATGCTGCACTGATGCAAGATAGAACTTAAACCAGTATGGCTTATCCCAGTAAGTTCCAGCAGTAAATTGCACTGGAGCAAGCTTCATTTCATCTATATTAACCAATTGCTCCAGTATATCCACACTGGTGCAAATTTTCCCAACTTAGTTGCCTTTGGTGCAATCCCATTCAATTGGGGATAGAATTTTGTACATTAGGCATGACTGTAGTACAACTACGGGTCAGACTCTAATCTCCATTATACTGCTGTATGCGCAACAGTAAATTCATAGAAATTACTCAGGATTTAGCCTGGTGTACCTGAAATCAGAATATACTGACGTACAGCATAAAACAAAGAGGTAATGTATTTGGAATTTTATAAAATTCACGCAAATAATGTCAAATGTTTATGCCATATGCCTGGCCTACACTTACCTGGAGATTTGGCGGCAGTCGACAGGAGTTACGCAAATTACACAGAGTAGCTTGCGTAACTTGCATCGACGGCTGTGCTTCCCTTCTGCGCGCCATCTTCATTGCACTGTGCCAATGGAAATTGCGTTCCCGTTGATGCAGCGCTATGCTACTTGAGGGGATGGATTTACTCAGTCGACTTCCTGATCGATTGAGCGGGTCTACACTGACCGCTCAATCGATCCAGAAAGATTGATCTGGTGGTGGCGACTTTGCTGCCGTCAGTATAGACATACCCTATGATGCCTTGTGATACTTAAAACCAACTCATGCTGCATTTAAATCACTTTACTAGCCTTTCATTTAAATACTAGAGTGGTTCATGTTTGCTCTGATATACAGTAGGCCAAATTTTGAGCTGATATCATTCTCATTCCCACCGGCCATGCAATTTTCCACTAAAGAGAACATTTGTCCAGTCAAAAAGAATGAATGAACACATTGGTCAAAGAATACTGTAAACCAGGGAATAATTTCCATTTACTTTGGTAACAGTCATGAGCAGCTTCTTGAAAGTGAGCGTTTTTATATACATATATATTCTCCTGATTTTACTTTCTTATTCAGGGTTGCACAGCTTCAAGTGCCTCAAAGACTAGAGAACTTGCATGATTTTAAGGATTCTGCACTTGAGAAAATATCATATTGCCTTTTTATAAATCCATGGTGCATTCACATCTTGAATACTGCATGAAGATCTGGTTGACTCATCTCAAAAGAGATATATTGGAATTGGAAAAGATACAGAAAAGGGCAACAAAATGATTAGGGGTATGGAAAAGCTTCCATATGAGGAGAGATTAATAAGGTTGGATTTTCAGCTTGGAAAAGAGATGACTAAGGGGGATATGATAGAGGTTTATAAAATCATGACTGATGTGGAGAAAGTAAATAAAGAAGTGTTATTTTCTCCTTCTCATAACATAAGAACTGGTGGTCACCAAATTAAATAAACACGCAGGTTCAAAATGAACAAAAGGAAGTATTTCTTCACAAAATGCACAGTCAACCTATGGAACTCCTTATCAGAGGATGTTGTGAAGGCCAAGACTATAATGGGATTTTAAAAAAACCTAGATAAGTTCATGGAGGATAGGTTCATCAATGGCTATTAGCCAGGATAAGCAGGGATCGCGGTTTGTCAGAAGCTGGGAATGGGTGACAGGATGGATCACTTGATGATTATGTGTTCTGCTCATTACTTCTAAAGCACCTGGCATTGGCCACTGTCAGAAGATAGGATTCTGGACTAGATGGACCATTGGTCTGACCCAGTGTAGCCATTCTTATGTTCTTAAATATTAATTGGAAGTGGAATTACTGGACATCAGAAGCTCTGTGTTAGAAAACATATATACCTTGAGGTGGTATGGTATTAAGTGATCCAGATGCTGAGAAGTGAACTAGAATAGCACTAGCTAATCTTTAGGGCCCAATTTCTGTGGTGGGATAAAAGAGAATGATCTTTGAATATACTCAGAAATGTGTCATTTGGGCAGTACTTGTTTTAAACAAGCAGACTACTTGTTAAAGCAGTGGCTCCCTCATCTGTTCTATGCTTATGTCACTGACCTAGGGAACAAACACCATACAATTTTAAGCAAAGAGGTTGTGAAGCCCAACATGGCTGCTGCGCAACAGGAGTATGAACCTGATCCAAAGTCCTTATCCAGAAGTAATTACTGCTGAGATGTTACCAATATCTGTAGTGAAAACAGGTGATTCCCAGTGGTAGGCTTATATTAAAGCTACCGGGTGACTTCTAGGTCAGTAATTCCAGGGATTTTTGGGAAACCATCAGATTTGCTCAGTGGAAGCAGTGGTTTGGGAGCTGGTCACCATCCCCTTGTCTATGTGATACTGCAGCAGGTTAACCTCAACTAAGTATTTCATAGAATCACAGAACCATAGAGTTAGAAGGGGCCACAAAGGTCATCTGGTCTAACCCCCTGCCAAGATGCAGTACCATTTGAGCTGGAGTGTCTTCAGTTTAAATGAGAGGCTTTGATTTTGAAACTTGCATTCCTCCTTTTGTTTAACCACAGCTCAAATTTACTGCTGGGAACAGTGGAAGGCACACCTCTTCCCAAGGACATTAGAAGAGAGTGTGGATTAACAGAACTTTACGTAGAGTTGAGCTGGGGTTCTATCGGCTGTTTAATGTATCTCTGGTTGGGGACAAGAGTTGTACTAGAAAATACTGTTTTAATTTTTGTGAAATGCCAAGGATTTATTTGAGAGTGACACTAAGGCCCTCTGTGACACCTTTAGCAACTGCCTTTCTGTTCACAATCTAGCTCCTCACATATTGGACTATACAGCCACATGAGAACACATGTGATGCCGGGACATCATCATCAGATAGGACAGCCAGACATATAATAATTCTTTATTAAATGCAAGAAATATAATAGCATGTAGGTATTTCACAGTAAATATATTTTTTCTTTGATTTTTCCATGTTTCTTAAAGACAATAGTCACAGCAGTATTTTTTATAATTCATATACAATTATTATACAGTACAGCTGCAAATGTCACATAAAAGATGTCTACCTATGATAGGAAACTTCAATTTATACCATTAATACTTTTTAAAAGTCCAACAGAAAATGGTAAATTAACTTTAGGGACAGATTGTACCCAGCTTATGTACAAGTACACGTATAGGAACAGCGGGAAAGCAGAAATAAAAAGCCTCCTCTTACGTGCCTTACCCTAGACAGTTCCACGCCTTCCCCTCCAGTATGCTGATCTCTACAGCCTACTACGCTGCACCCTCTGTAGAGTGTTGCAATGGATGCGCAGTGCTCCAGTATGTACCATCCACAAAGCAGGCTGTGCCTAAGTGGCATGACAGAGCTTTACATAAATCTCAAGCCAGCTGAATGCAGAGACAAAGTCAATATACAGGCAGGCTGGACCGTGCCTTGTAGGCGAAGTCCTGTGTCAGGCATGGTGTAGTGTCACACTGCCCCAGTGAAGTGCTGGGTAACTTTGTGCCTCCAGGAAACAGAGCACCTTCGGGAACTCCCGCACATGCAAAGGCTGCACCTCCGAAATGAGGCTCCTGTTGAGGGTGGCTCTCATTGCCCCACAAATTACCTGCCTATAAGAAGCTAGTACCATGGTTTCACCTCATCCCTATTACCTTGAGAACGCTGTGCACCTGGGAGGCAGGAAGGGAGCAGTCTTTGTGCGCCCCAAACTGTGGGAACAGAAATTCTGCCTGGCCCTCACAGGGCCTACACGAGGAAGGCTCTTTTGTGCTTTACACTTAATGCACACTACATAAGGGCTGAGCACAATCTGGTTCTAGGTTACATTACACAATCTGATGGATGTTAATAGTACTCCTTGCTGTTCCCACAAGCTGATACTTTTTGTCTCTTCTCTGACACTCAGTTTGCCATATGATTTTGGATGATACTGAAAATATTTTGCCAGGAAACAAGTAAAATAATTACATAGCAGCCCAATTCTTCAACTTGCACTCATGTGAGAGAAGCCCCATGAGGTTTCAGTGGGTCTATCTGTGTGAGTACATGCTGTTCAACGTGACTAACCATAGAATGGAGCTCCAAAGTAGCAAAAACCAACTATCGCAAAGAAAATATATATTTTAAGCTGCTGTTGTGAGTTAAAGAGGACTTTCGTTGATTACATGATTACATATGCATGCATTTCCATGCAGCCTATATGTTTATTTAGTTTCTCTCCATTAATGTCAAGAATTGCTTAGCAATACACAGCCGTGCCATGCTGTAGGACAAGCAACAATATTTATGGCAGTGGTGAATAGAGAGAAGGCTGCATAATTAAGTGTCATAACTGCTTTAAAAAAAAGAATTCCTAGATTAATTTGTCGGCTATGTTTGCTGTGTAAGCACAGTGTAAGCACAGTGCTCCAAAACCAATAAGCACTACATATGTCATGTCCTAGGCTTCTGTAATGAAATTTCACCGTTGCATTTAGTTGTCCCAGATCTTTATTGATGGCTATTATGGATTATCCTGTTATAACCACAACAGAGAGGAATAATTTAGTCTACTGCCTTAGAAAACTACTTGTCCTTTTAAACAAAATAGCATATTATCCTGCTGAGCTTCTATTCACATTTTAAACCGGAAACAATAATATCAAACACTTATTCTGAACTCAGTGTGGACTTTTGGTTGAACTTGTCTCCATTTTCCACATAGTCCTGTTTCTAGTAGTGAACTGGATTTTGTTTGCACAAGAGACTATTCATTTTAGTCATCCCCCATGTTCGACCATCTCAGTATCACTTACACTATTCAGATAGCTGAGATGACTGGAATTATCAAACTCAGTGCAATTCCTACTATATAATAAAGAGCAGAAGGCAAAGGGTGGAATAAAGAGCAGAAGGCAAAGTAATGAGCATTCTCTTTGGAGGTTTTAAGAAAGGATAGTTCTTTTGCTGTCTGAAGTCTCTATGCCATGTTATACCACTCTGCTTTGTGATCTCCTTTAAAATAATTCGGGAGGGATTTTCAAAACAATTCAAGAGGGAAGGTTCTTTCTGATGAGTGCAGTGATGTGAGATAGCTTATTCTGTCAAAATACTGAAGTGGCAGAAAATCCAGACTCAGCCTTCCACATCTTGCTGTCTGTTACATACCTTGCTATAGCTTTGGGAGCAAACAGCTGTTATGCCAATCCAGTTTCATGTCCTTACAAAATAATTTACTTTTAAATACAGTACAGTTTTTTTTCCTGTATTGACCACAGCAGACATGCCTTTCCCTTGGTAGAGATCCCTCACTGGCCTTTTCCCTGTCTAATAAATGGCTTATGCTTTTTGCCTGACTGGGCACCAGGCATTTACAAAGGTAAGCAAGGATGTTGTCAGCATCCCAAAGTCCCTGGAAATTCCTACCCCTAGGAAGTAATTCATTGGCTCAGAGAGAGGGAAAGTGAGGAGAGAATGCAAGCTGATGGGGCTACAAAAGTGTCAGAGTGAATCCCGAAGGGCCTGATTCTGTTACCTGACGCATCCCAGAGAGCACTTAAGCACTCAAGTAGTTCCACTGATTTCAGAGTATTTGACAGCATCAGGATTTCAGGATTCAGCCTATTGGGAACAGTTAAAATGGGAAGCAATTAATACATTAATCATGATATCAAAGGGTCAATGGCAGAATAAATTGGGGCAATATTACAAAGAAGGAATAGCCAAGGGAAGTTGAAAGAAGAAAAGTATGCTCAGGAACGAGGGAAATAACACAAGGGTGAGATGATGTTAATGTATTAATTTAAATGGAATATAGGGGCCCAAAGCTGTTAACACACCCCAGTCTGTCCAACACCAAACTGTTTTAAACAAGATTTAGAGTTTGGTATACACAGACCTCAGCCTGCTTAGCACCACAGCAAACAAACCATTTTAAACCTTGTATTAGAGAAACAGAAAAGAAGGAAAGCAGTTAAAGCATTTGAAATGTAGAGTATTAAAGAAAGTTTTCATTTTAACAACATCCCTTGTTCCCTTTGCCTTTAACTGGAGGGAGTTTTTAGAAGGAACAAACTAGGCATTGTTTCTAGTTGCCTCTTTCTGGTCACAAGCTGACAGCAGTGTTGCAAAATAAACAGTTTTGGCCAACTAAGCCGGACTTTTATTAAACAAAAGGAAAAAAGGAGAGGGATAGGAAAGAGAAGAAATATGGGGGGATGGGGAGAGAAAACTGACACATGGGGAAGAACAGAGTCTCACACCCCAGGTGATATTTCTGATTTTGGTGGATCTGGTGGTGGAGGTGATGTCATCTGGATCCCTTTCCCTAGCCTCATCTGGTCAGGACATCTCTCAGGATTAGGACAAAGAAGGTCTGGGGTCCCAGAAGACAGTGGTGGTGGCAATCAAGAGGGTGAAGCTCGCTCCAGTTTTTCCCCAAAAGTCTGTTTGTTTAAGGACTGCTAAGGGAGTGATTGGTGGAATAGCCTACCAATTAGACCTAGTTTCTAACACACATTGATTTCTGGTTCCACACTTTTCTTGTTTACACAATCCTTGTTATATCAGTAGACATTTTTCTTTGGACTAATTCAATCTGTCTCCCTTTCATGCCTTTTCCCATCAGCATTTGGTGTCATAGGTTATTTTGAAATCTTTAGAAGCTGCACTCACTGTGTACAGTTGAGCTCACAGATTAGGGTAAATTTGTGGGCTCACTTATTACAACAACTCTTAGAGTAGCAGGTTGCAACCACCAAATTAAATTACATATGATTAAATAGGGTAATAAAAAGCAAACTATGCAAGTACAATGCAGTACAGTATTGAGCTGTACACGCTAGTGGAACTGATCAGCAAAGCATGTAGGCAGAGAAAAATTCAGCAAAGAGCAGAGAAACAAAAAGGCAATGAAGTGTCCAGATAAGAATCAAGCTAGATCCCTGCTCTAGGAAGCAGTATGCTTTTGTTTTATATGTAACCATCACTTTCCAATATTTTATTCACTATCGCTTGACTCACTGTTCTTTGATAATAAATTTATTCTTGTTCTCTGTCTGAATGGACAGATGAGGTTTCTATGAACAAAAAACAAACAAAGAAACAAATGCACCCAGAGAAGGGATTCTAAAGGAACTGATGGGTTTTGTAGGGAGTGAAGGTGGAAGGTTTCTAGAGGACAAGGGAGCAGCTGGAACATGAAAACTAGCAGTAGTCAGAAGGCTTTGAGATTAGTGGGTGGGTTTGGTCCAGCTATATCTGGCCTCCCTGAGGGATGAATCTTTTTCTGGTACACTGTCCATTGGGGTGAAGCAAACTCCATCAGTTGTAAGACATGAAGTCCAAAACCGAAACACACCAACTTCCTTGTAGACATGTACATAATAGTTACTTTTCTAATCAGAGAGGCTCTGATCCATGAAGCCAAATAGGGAGACTGTGCACAAATTAAAATCATGCAAGGAAAACCATACTTGCATACATGTCTGTGTATCAGTTTGAGTTACTTCACCATTACCACAATTGCCATCAAATATTAAAATGTTAACATGGAAACAATGCATAAAGCTTAATATTGAATACTGCACTGGTTATGCTGAAAAGGGCGTACTTAAGATGGTTCAAAGAAACTTAACTCAGAATGTGCCTGGTTTTGTGTGGTCATATCAAAATCATAATTAGATTTAATACTTTACTATTTTTTCCATTCATAAAACAAAATGTTCATCCTGAACTCTTTTCAGCTGAAATTTTAACAGAGCTCTTCACCGCCTAATTCACTTCCTCTATGATCCTATTATGCCTGGAAGCATTTCACATGATTTTTCAGTCTGTGTTCGCATACTGCCTTGTTAACTCAAAGTTTTATTTCTAGCAGGTTGTTTGTTCATGCTTTATGCTTACAGTCTAGCTCAGTCTGATTGTCAATTGAGTTGAAAGTCTCGCTGTTCCTCCTTTAGCTGTGAAACTGCTACTTTATTCTCTTCAACAACTTCTTCCATATAATTTCATCTTCAGCTTTGCCTAATGCTTTGTACCAATTTCACAATCCTCACTGATATTATTACTTTGTGACTTCATCAGCAGAACATTAAATGATGAGCAACTTTTCTCTTTTTGACAACCTTCAGCTTAACTTTCAACAATGCTATTAGGAGTTAGTGATCACTGACAATATCATTTTTATGGCACACTTTCACATCTTGCATTGACTTCCAATTTTTCCTTTTCTTCTGAACCTAAGTTACATTCAAAATGTGTATTGATTTATGGGGAATTACTTACTAAAAGTAAGTAATGTGTGTGTGTGGGGGGGGTTTGGCTCTATAAAAGAACTTTATGTGCTATGTTCTATCTCAGGAGTCCATTCAGAGATGCTTCCTACTCCAAGAGGAGTAAAGGAAATGTGTGCTGTATTTGCCTTATTATGAGCATTGAAACTGTACACTACGATGGAGCAGAAATGCAGCCTTTTTTGTCCCTGGAATCCAATGAATGTGTCCTGACCTTGAGAACATTTTAATTAAATACAAAAAAACGTGTTCAGCAAGATCACTGTTTATTTTCTGCTACAATTTCTCATGATTACCCCATTCCCCCCAAGGCACAGTGATGCTGGCAGACCAGGTACCAGCTCTTCCCAAGGCTTTAGGCCTCAGTCGAGCACTGACAAATTCGTTGCTGGAAACCATTCTAGCTCACCTATGTGTCAACATGGTTAAGAGGAGTACTGAACTTATAGCATGTTTAGTGTTTGGACTTTATGAAATGCCTGTAAGTTGCTGCAAGTATTACTTATGTCTGTATCCCATGCTATAAGATAATACTTCATGTTTGCTCCATAACTGTAAAATGTTTGTTCTGAACTATGTAACTGACCAAACAGGGAACACACTTTAGCTAATGCAAACTGCTGAATTCTTACAAAAGGTGTTATCTCCAGTGCCTACTGGATTCAGTAGGAAGGACTACTGAATCCAAATGGCGCATTGTGGGGCTTCACAACACAAAAGCTTTGTTAATTGCTTCATCATACTAATGAAGATGCTTCATGCAAAAAGGCTCATCTCATCAGTTTAAATTCTGGAAGAAGGAAGTAAAACTAGATAACAAGAAAAAGTTCTCTCTCTCTCTCTCTCTGGTGTTTGGACTTTCACAGGGCTGGATCTAAGAAACTGGAACAAAGATCCCGAGGGTCAATCTGGGTTAGCCCTAAAAGACATTCAGTGCTGACAGATTATTATAACTCCATCACCTTTGGAACCACAGACAATTAGTGATTTGTGTTTGTATGTTGCCTGCTTTAATCTGTAAATAATTCATTTCTTTTTCCTAGTTAATAAATCCTTAAGTTAGTTTATTATAGCATTGGATACAAGCATCTTTGGTGTGAGATTTAAGGTACAAATTGACCTGGGGTAAGTGACTTGTCTCTTGGCATAGGAAACAACCTGAATCTTTAATGATCTTTGGTGTACGGCAACTATCACTTAGTCCAGCTTGCCTGGGTGGGAAGACTGACTGGACTTCCCAAGGGGACTGTCTATGACTCCATGGTAAGACTGTTGTAGTGCTTTAGGAATTCACACTTGTTACTGGGTTGGTGAAATCTAATTATAGAGCACATCAGCATTTTGGGGTCTTTGCCCTTAGGTTGACATTCATGGTCATGAACCACTCCAGACAGTGTGACAGACACAGTAACAAATGATCAGATTTTCCCAGTGGTTGTCATAATGGTTTGCGAAAGTTTACTTCCTCTTTGTCTTGATCATTACTGGACCCATAGCAGTGAATGATAATCAATTTCTCTGGACATCTGAACTACCCATTGGCCATTCATCAAATAGATTTTCTTTCTAATTTTTTGCGCTCTCTCTCTCCCTCAATGTCAAAAAACCCTGTCATTGGATTCAACAACAGACATATAATAATAATCAATCTGTCAGATCATGTACATGCTATATATTATGGAGAGGTGATAGAGTTTCATCTGGAACATTAAAGACTGAAGATATTTTCCCACTCTAGAACCCTTCCAAAAATCCCTAGAGGAGGTCAATTCCATTTCAAATTTTGTATGTGTGGTCCACAGCCAGAAGAAAGGGTGGAACTTCAATAAAATAGGGTTTAAATGTGTTCTGAATCTTCTTGATGGGAACTGGAGGGGAACAAAACAGCTTGTCCTAAAAACTTCAACAACAAAAAACAACCCCCCCCCACAACTTAGGTTTATCTAATGAGATTGTGGTGATCTCTAGTACACAGGAACAGTTCTAAAAAAGTAAAGCCTCATTTGGAAAGTTATTCGGATTGTCAGAACAGCTCAGAGGTTCCCAGTACTCTTTTTAATGTGCCAGGTAACTGGCAGAATCCTAAAATTTCATTAAAAAGCTAAAGTCTCTAGACCTTTTCCTTCCTGAGATTGCCTTCAAAATATAAAGAGACTGCCAGGGTGTTTTGTCACAGTATTTGAAAATGATAATAAAGTTACAACCTTCAGCTCTTCCAAGAATCCTTGCCAGCTGCGCTCCTGCCTGTTGTTTTAGTGTAGAGGTAGAGAATGACACTCCCCATAGCTCCTAATCCAATTAGCAGTTCACACTATCCCTTCCTTATGACTCACCAAAAAGGATGGGCACCAGTTTAACTCTCATTTCTGATGCTTTCCCCTCAGGAATCTACTCTAGCATCCAGTAGCTGTTTCAAAGTGTCATCAGGAGGATCCATGACTTCATCTTCCCTCCCTACGTGACTATGCCAATTCACCGTCCACCCACTCTTCTCTGGAAAAATGAAGGCCCATTCATGAGGGTGCCTTCTAAACACATGCAAGTGCTTGGGAGATTCTGGGAAATGGGCTCCCCTATGACTCGTTTGAGAGGAAGTGTATTTCCCCCCTCATCTCCAGGTCACAGAGCGTGACAGAGTCTATTTCCTCCCCTTCCCAGCAGCAGCCTTTGTTTCCCCCTCAGAGACACCACAGGATGGTGGTGTATTTCAAAGTAAAAGAACCTTCAACCCACCCTTTGCATGCTGTGGAGAACCACGCATTGGCTAGCAGCACGCAGGCGCAAGCAGCACAATCAGAACGGACAGCACTTTAATTCCATAAAGATATCTGGGTGAACTATGGTCTTCTCAATAATGGAGGAACTTTTGAAAGTCAGTGAAGGTCAGCCTTGCTAACTGGCTACCAACCCTCCCATGGTAGAAAGGCGTAAGAGTGATGTTCTCCTGTACAACATTCCCTCCTCAGTGAAAGAACTCCTAATGTCCAAGGCTAAATGTTTTCTATCTTTAATGAGTACATAGTAGTTGAGCTGACACATTTGCCTCTATAGCCACCTTAGGCTGCGTCCACGCAAATTTGCTGCCGTTAGATCAATAGCTCTGGATCGACTGAGCAGTCTGTATAGATCCGCTCAGTCAATCCAGAAATCGACAAAGGAAAACCAGCCCCGTAAGTGGCGTAGCACTGCGTCGAAGGGAACGCTGTTCCTGTTGGTGCAGTGCCATGTGGATGGCACCCGGAGCAGACACAGCGAAGTCAACAGGAGATACACAAGTGATGTACGTCACTTGCGTATCTCCCGTCGACTGCTGTCGAATCTGGAAAGTAAGTGTAGACTGGGCCTTCGTTGCAGTACCTAGTTTATTGCTTTTCAAACTTTTTTAAAAATGTACTAGACCAAATTCTACTTTTAAAAACAAAAAAGAAATCTCATTATCTTAAGTATGACTGCGCACGTATAACTTAGGGGAAAAAATTCACCCTCTTGAATAACAGATGCTATTGTAAAATAAAATTCACATTATTCTGCTTCAAAAGTTGAGCTCAGCAAAGAGCAAATAGAGTCTGTGGCAGGTTATTCAAGTTAAAAATGAACAGAAAATATGCAGAATATAGGATAGCCTTCACATTTATATATTAGGAATATTTTCCCCCACCATTTTTTCAACTTTGGATAATTAGTCCAGCTGTCCCTGCATTAAGCAGGGGGCTTTAAATGGAATGATGGTTATAATGATATTGCAAACAAGCTTTCTACAGCAAATAGGCATCTATTGAGTCAAAACCTGGGGCCATTTCTCAGTTTTTACTCAAGCAATCACTCCTTCACAGGGGTGCCATTTAGGGAAGGTGGGCAGGGGAGCAAGTTTCGTACTGGAGATCTGCTCCCAGAGCACACCTCAGACCCAGACAAAGTTCTTACCTGGGTCACTAGCTCACCCACCCTACTCCTGTCATCTACCTCTACCACTCAGCAGCAGAGATGATACGGAACGACAATCCTCCTACTCAATAGTAGCCAGGACAGCCACCTCAGCTAGGGTAACAAGCACCTATGACAACCTGGCTCCATGGCCAGGGTATCGCACAGCGAGTGAAGCTATCAGAGGGCTACAGCTGGCCGCACTGTCTGTGTCTCCAGGGCCTCGGGGGGTGGAGCAGGCAAGGAAGGGATCTGTCAGGGTAGGAGGGGGGAGCGGAGGGAGCATGTGGTGGCCGTGAGAAGGAGAGGGGGAAGCACAGGGCCCCCAGTAGGGGAGGAGTTGTGGTGGTTGATGGAGCCTGGGGCAGGAAGTGGGGTGGGAAAGGGGAGTCAATCTCCAGGGGAACGGAGAAGTGGGGGCATAGAGCTGAGCCCTGAGGGCGGGGGCCATGAGTGTGGGAGAAGCAGCTGAGGGGAACAGTCTCTGAGGCAAGGATCCTAAGGGAGGGGGAACTAAAGAAGGGGGTTGGCTAGGAGCAGCTAAGTAGGCCTTGGGGACCGTTGGCCCTTAGAGAAGCAGGAAGTACCATCACCTCTCCGTGGGAAGAGACCGGGGACAGACCCTTCTTGACCAGAGTCATCATGTCCACGAGTGCTTGCGGTTTCAAGGACAGGTGCTTCCTGCGCTGCAAACTTTGCCAGCAGGTGCTGAGCTCATGCGGGATGAAGTCTGTGCTGCTGGCTGAGACAGAGCGACCTGTACTCCAGCACAGCACAAGCTTCAGAATGGGCATCAAACCAGACTTGCACGACCCCGGCTGAAGCCTGGCTGTGCTCTCTTCATTGCTATTGTTACCCGGGCTAGCTGGATTCAAGTGACCTCAGACAGGCTCAACCTGCGCACGGCTTTCCCTGAATCAAAAAGTAACCATCCAGGAGAGAGCTCTGGGCTGTTTCCACATGGAAAATCTAAATGCTGAATGTTTAAAAAACGATTATCGAAGACCACCATCACTTGAAGATTCATATTAATTACATTGGTGCCCAGTGCTATGATGGATTTTCTGTGCTGAGTGGGCATTTAACAGGAGGATGAGCTTGTATTCAGGAAAGGATTACACATGCCATCTATGTACACTACCATGCTCATAAAATTAATCCGGTCATTGCAGACGCATGTTCCAGCATTACCCTGTGTCAGGAAGTCTTTGCATTTGCTCAGGAAGGGTCCATCTTCTTCAGCAGTCGTTACAAGCACCATGAACTGTTTGTTAAGGCATAGCAAGAGGTAGGCCAGAACGTACTTGAGCAAGGTAGATTATGTGAAACTCACTGGTTGTGCCATTATGACGCCCTCCAAAAACTGCATGCAAAACATGGCACATAGCGGAAAGTTTTCAGGTGCACCTAAGTTGCCATTGGAATCACAGTTAAAGTTGCCCTGCTCCCCTCCCCCAATCTGAAATGGTGCCCTGCTCCTTCAAGCCAATAGGTATTTTGTCTGAGTAAGGATTTCAGGATTTAGCCCACTGACTTCATGATTGTTATTCAACAAGGGCAGGATCCAAAGAATTAAATAACATTCTGAATTAAAAAATCAAAATTGTACAGAATTTTATGAATTTATAAAGATGAGCTTTTTTATTCTATAGTAAGAAATCTAAAAGAAATTATCCATCTGCTTTGCATTTTACTGATATGCTAGGATTTTGTTGTTGTTGTCCAATTAAAAAAATTTTGCTTAAATTTCTGGTGAGTAATAGACTCCTTTCATGATTAGGATCGGGTATTCTAATTATAGTCTGCAAACCAGGGGCACGAGAGAATCACTACCTTCAACTTATCTTTTTTGGGTGCTGGCTGGTGAGTCTTGCCCACGTGCTCAGGGTTTAGCTGATCGCCATATTTGGGGTCGGGAAGGAATTTTCCTCCGGGGCGGATTGGCAGGGGCCACGGAGGTTTTTCGCCTTCCTCTGCAGCATGGGGCATGGGTCGCTTGCTGGTGGATTCCCTGCAGCTTGAGGTCTTCAAATCTCACTTTTGAGGATTTCAATAACTCAGTCATGGGTTCGGGGTTGTTATAAATGTGTATGGGTAGGGTTTTGTGGCCTGCCTTGTGCGGGAGGTCAGACTAGATGATCATATTGGTCCCTTCTGACCTATGAGTCTATGAGAACTGTTTACAACATGTGCTGAAAGGCAGTTTTAAAATGCTCTATTTAACTAGTATATGTTCTGACACAATGTACGTCAGTAAAATATGGTGGCATTTTGTGATGCTGGGTAATCTCTTTTCATACATTTTTTCTTGTGCGGCTTCTCTAAAGTTTGGGTAAATACCTCTGAACATTAGGGTACTACTCAGCCCATACTGTATATAGAAATATTTTCTACAGTTTCTTCTTTATTCAGGGGGCAAGTGAAGATGATGTCACATCATTGCTTTGTTAGCCATTTCCAGAAGTACATATCAATGCCATATATGAGGTTGTCCTGGAATTTTGAATTCCCAATGGTGAATTTTTCTCTCCAGAAATACTGCTCACCACAACAATTTTACTGATTGAGTGCTAAAGCTCTAATATGCATTTGTGAGAGAGAAGTACATAGCAGCCTGACTCCTAAGGCAAGATGTACTTTTTCCTCATCCACCCAGATTAAAGGAAGAGAAGTGCGAGGTTTCTACCAGACCCTCTTTACCAATTAATTTACTACAGAATGTGAGGATAAAGAAATCTTCAAAAATGGCTCCCGGTCCATGTACCTGTTGATTTTTTCCCTAAAGGATTCAGAGTAGAACTGAATCAAATCCAGCTGACTAGGACAGGTTTCCCAAAAACTGGAAAACCAAGATCATCCAAACCAATTCACTGTATGAAATAGTGGCAAATGGTGGTGAAACAAACTTAGACATTTCGTTTTAATGCAGTAGACAAGAGGTGGTCTTGAACCTTCCTACTGAACACTCATAATTCGTTGCCACAGAAACATATATGTAAGCAATACACAACTAACAAAGTTTCCAAGTTGTAGAGTCCTTTTTTAGAGAAACCTTTGCCTTCTATATATACCATTGAACAGTCATCAATGGAGACAGAACCAAATATCTTATGTTTATATATACATTCTATTCTTTGTAAACCTACTTCACGATTTCATGGCTCTCTCATGAGTGCCAAATTTACCCTAGTGTGACTTCATTGACTTCGGAGGGACTACTTTCAGGAGGAGGGTGAAATGGAATTGTTCCCAAGTAACAAACCCAGTTCTAGTGCTTGTCTGAAATATTTGGGATTTGGCTCATTTCTGATGTCTCCAAGGCTCTAGAAAGTACACAGTTTGGAGGCCATGGCCATTTTTGCAGACTTTTGTGGGGGGGACCTTTGCAGATAAGATTTTGGAAATTAAGGCACTTAACTGTCATTATAACAGCAGCCTTAATGCTTTGGGAAATACTGTTCCCACCCGCAAACTGCCTATCCGTTTCTTCTTAGACATGTCTATGATGTAAATGGTCTCTTTCTGAATACAGCAGTGGTTGTGTGCTGAAACCTGATGTTCAGCAAGCCCAGTTGTATGCATCTCATTATCCCAGCACTGATTACAAGATCCCATTGACCACAAGCTGCCCGTCTAGATGGTGTGATTAGTATATAATCAATCTCTAATCCAACCAGAAAACTCACTGCCTGCAACTGATAAAGGTCTCGGCAGGGTACTGATGAGGCCAGAACCCTGGTATCTCTAAGGGGACACCTGCTGCGTGTGAGGTGCAGTAACTAAACAGGCTGATCCAAGAGAAAGCAATTAAGGTGGTTTGTAATGAATTCTGATAAACAGCATTCAAACAGAACAAGCAAGGTAACTAAAGCTTCCAAATCAACAACAATTTGTGAAAATCTGGAATTATTTTCTGCTTCCACTTAATCTCAACACAGACAAAATTACTTTTTAGTTCAGGAGGATCATCCAAGGCTTAACATTTAGCTTAAATTAGAAAAAAAAGATGTCACTAAAATAATTTCTCTCAATGTGGCATTTCACACACAGCTTGAGTTCTCCTGTGCTATTTAAGTTTTGTACTTTACTTTCAACATGTCTTTACTGGATACAGAAGTATAATATGATTATGAGTTTTCAAATCACAGTGGCATGTAATAATTGCCTGTGCTTTGTTTATTTTTTTTAAACTTCTTGACCCAAATTAAATAATTTTATTTTCTTTATCTTTGGATTCTTTACTAATTCTGCAGGAGGGAAGCTTATAATTAAGCACATATTTAAGCTGTTAAAAAATGCACAAGGGCATTATTATGTGATGAACCCTGTGCTTTATATTAATTCTCAGTATTCTTGCTTCAGGCCATAGTTTATGATGATGCCCATTCTTTGATATGTCCTGTTTTTATTATGCTAATTTCAAAATTAAAAGGGAAAGAATCTGGACAGATTATTTTATTACAAGAAAAAGAGCTTTCAAGGTGTCTGTCTCATCACAATACTAGCCTTTGTTTACTGTACTATTTTGAAACCTATTTTTGCATCAGTTGTAATTATAATTATTTTATACATGTTCCTAAGAATTATCTTCATTTCTGAATGCACAACCAGGAGACAATCTTCCTTGTCTGTTCTTGCTTAGCTACACACCTCCTGTCAGTTTCTTTAGGGTATCTGACACCCATCTGAGATACCTGCAGCAAAGCTTAGTTATCTATGTTCACAATAAGTTTAAGATCAAAAGAAATAAAATTAATCTGTCTCCCAAATATTATTTTTGTCAAATGACCATTTCTGATTTAATCATGTCTCTGATTTCAAAGCTTGTCTTCTAATCAGCAAACAATGGGCAGCATCACAGTAAAATAATCTAATTGTCACAGTCCTGGCATCCAAAAAAGCTTTCAAAACTACTTTAAACTTGACAATTTAAGTAAAGCCTATTGCTGAAGGCTTAGTAGATTTCATATACTTTAAAAAAAAACATGACCCAAGAACATCCAGGCTTTCAAAACCTACACATCAAAGTCAATACAGCGAACTGTAAACAATCCTATATCAAGCTCAGTACGCCGTCTTTAAATTTACCATGAACTAAAATAGTTTATACCCAATGGGACTGATCATACCTTAGCAGAAATATGGAAAATATCTGTACTTCATAGAATATGACCTTCATAACTCAATTTATGGGTCATTCCCTCACTTGTGGGATATTTTCAATATCATAACTGTAAAAAAGAAAGAAAGGGAAAAAATGTTCAGTTATTCATTCTGTGCGACCCTTTTTTATTAAAAGCAGAAATAACATTAGATGAAAATCATTTCACTGATAATTTTAATGAAATATGAAGTGATTTGAATATATTTTATTGCAGGCAATACAGAAAAAGGGCTCTTGCTTCTTAATGTGTCATTTGCCCTACTACACTTGGAAGTGTGGGCCTCAAAGGATAATAGCTAGTTGTTTCAAAAGGGACATCTTCCCCAATTTTAAAATTATAGTTCATCAAACTGATGGAAACTGGGAAGTATGAAGAAGCAGAGACAAGCCTGAACCAAAACTCTGGATTCAAATACTATGTAAATTTGGTTGAATCTTGTGGCATTAGCCGATCTCTAATGAGAACAGAGAGAAGCGGATTTATCCTACAGCTGATTGCAGATCAGATTTTATGACATAATAGTCCCTTCTGGCCTTAAAATCTGAGTTTGTGAACCTGACTATGCAAGACAACCTCAGCTAACTTGTTATTTATATCACAGTAGTGCCTAGACCCTGCACCCGTGAGCAGAGCCTCACTGCACTGGACAAAAAGATGGAGACTGGCTGCTACACAGTTGTGCCAAAGGAAGAATCCTCTCCCTCCCACCCCCCATATGCCATGGAGTAATTCCACTAAGGAAAGATATTCTATCTTCATTCTCTGGTCATCCTGTGTTCCATCCCCTGCCACTCATGTGCAGAGGAACTCGTACACCCTGCTTCCACCACCACATCTAGCCCCCTCTTGCTCCGACACACATTAGATCCATTACACAAGAACCCTATGTAGCCACTTAGGTCACCTTTACACTACAGAGCCTATGTTGGCATAGCCTCCTAGTGTAGTTGCAGCGCACAACAACAAAAGGAGGAGTTTTACTGATATAGGAAGACCACCTTCCAGACATTAGCTTTGCTGGCTGAAGTCCTCATCTGCCGAAATCGCTGTATGTATGCTGGGGTTTTGTTGACCTAGCAATATTGCTAAAGAGTGTGGGTTTTTTTGCACCTTTGACTGACACAGCTTTGCTGGTATAATGTAGGCCAGTTTACAGGCAGGGGCAGGATTTCCATCTTAGAAAAGCTGCAAGAGTCCCTCTGAAAATCTATCATAGGACTTGTCATATTGCCATTACAATGTGTTAGGATTACTACTATAAAAGGTCATTCTAGTCCCATATCCTGTCTACGAGAGTAGACAATGCCACATTCTTCAGAGCAAGACACTGCAAACCCTTAACATAGTCAGCTGTGAACTACTTATCCATTAAATTACCTTTCCTAACCGCAGCCCATGAACAATTTATGCTCTGAAGCATGAGGATTGATATCCCTTGTCATATTTAACTTCATAAATGTAAGTGAAACTTCCTTGGGGACTGCACCTTGACATGATGGAAGGCTTATGTGTTTCAATGACCTTGTTTGCTATGCCAGCAGGAGGTTTAACTCCTGATAGGGTCACCCAAGGACAGGCCAAAGGGTAGGTATCAGGCAAAAAACAGTCCACTGGCCTCCAGGTTAGGGGTTCTGCAATTAAGTCAACAATCTATCGCTGTGCAAAAAAAAAAAAAATTACAGAGACACAACAAGGTAGCTATTCTGGCAAGTAGCATGACAGCGAGGGATGGAAGAGCCTTGCTCATGACCTAGTGACACCTGACGGCTCAAAAAGGATTCAGGTTCAGTGTAAGTGGAAATGCTGCTAAAAGATCATGACATACAAACCATTAATAAGGGTCTATGATGCTTAGGTGAGCTCTTGATAAAAAAATATGTGAAACGTACATAATTGCTTTTTGGTATTTTCAAAGGGAGGTGTCTAGAACTATGGGAGAGTTTCACAGGGTTTGCCACCATGTCACTAAAGCCCTATGGTATGGGAAGATGAAGGCCTACCTCGATTGACATGAAAGACAGATACTAGGGAAAGTCAAGGGATCCATGAATAGCCACATCCTTTGGCTCTTGTGCAAAAGTGGTTGAGATAAAAAGCAGCTGCTGTTCCAGCCCCTGTATTTATAGATGCCCAGGCCAGAAGGGACCACTGTGATCATATAGTCTGACTTCTTGTATAACACAGGCCCCTTCCCTGAATTCATTCCTGTTCAAACTACAGCATGTCTTTTAGAAAAATGTCCAATCTTGATTTAAAATTTGTCAGTGATGGAAAATCCACCACAGAACTTGGTGAGTTGTTCCAATGGTTAATTACTCTCATTGTTAAAAATGTGTGCCTTATTTCTGGTCATCTAGCCTCAACATGCACCACTGGACCTTGTTAAGTCACCTATTGGATAGAAGAGCCAATTATCACATTTTTGTTCCCCAAGTAGGCCCTTATAAACTGTGATCAAGTCATCCTTCAATCTTCTCTGCTAAACTAAATAGATGGAACTCCTTATCTCTTTCACTGTAAAACATGTTTCCCAGTCTTTTAATCACCCTTGTGCCTCTTCTCTGAATACTTTCCAATTTATCAGCATGCTTCTTGAAAGCAGAGTGAAGTAGCAGGGATGGGCGACTACACTATAGCACACCATTTTGGCCCTAGATATGGGTGTGTGGCAGATCTTAACCTCCTGACCTCCGTGCACTCACCCACATAAATACATTGCTTAGCCCACGTAAATACTATATCTATGATGACACTGTGTTCAGTAGGTGCCATATACGTTACAAAAAAACATGACTTCACTACCATGTGCCCAACACCGGGCTCAGAGGCGAGAAAAAGAAAACAAATTTAAAGTACCTCTTTAAATAGCCTAAAATAGCTTTTTACACATAAAAAAATTGCATTTTTACTGCTATATATCTCATAGCCTTTCGGGGGTAGTTTCAAGTTCTGGGTTTTATTAGAGGTCACATTATTATGAAATGTATTGCATGGTTCCACAATTTCTCACATGTATATCACCTCCACTCATGTAGTGCATATGTTATAGAGAACAAAAATTAACACACAATAGTGAGAATTTTACAGTTATTGCAATATTGTCATGGCAAATTGCATCATCAAAATCCAATTGCACAATAAAGCTTTAGGCATCAGGATGGTAAGAGAGAGATGTGATACATAATTGCAGTGGTGGTGCTCCATTAAATAAGATGTAAACCATGCCAGCATGGAACCAGAAAAAGCCATGAGATGCTAAAGGCGATATAATAAGACCCTATGCTCAACTGTATCAAAGGCTGCTGATAAATCAAATAAGACGATGAAAGAAAGCATATTTCAGTTAGCTTGAAGCAACACATCATCATTACAAACCTCACAAGAGCAGTTCCAGTACTGTGCCAATATCTGAAACAAGACTGAAATTTATTGGAAAGGCTTTGTGTGTTGAAGTCAATCTGTAATTATGTCACAACACTGTCCGATAGAATGAAAAAGAAGAATGGAAATAGGGTGAACTGAAGAATTGCCAACAGTTACATTTTTTAATCCTCTAATAATGAAAACATGTTTTTAACAGATATTTTAATGTCACTTAATTCTTCATAAAATAATCTGTTGTTCACATAAGGTTTCCCATTCAATGGGGTTCCTTACAAGAGGAATTCAAGTGTTTGCAGGTCCAGAATAAGAATTTTTACAAGTAATTTATTCACTAATTTAGATTAAGTGCCCATCTTAAACTAAGGGTGCTCTACAAAAATCACCTTGTTTCACCCATTGAGGTAAAGGAAGTAAAAGTGCCCACAAACAATACAAAATATTACCTCATAAACAACAATACTCATAAAAAATCCTGCGGCCTCATTCTATCAACCCAACTTCTCTCCAGATACCCACAAGAAAAGGTGAGCTTTGAAATGTGATCAGAATGTTATCAACTCTTGGCTATAGCAGAGCAAAGGGGAAAGCAAGCAAAAAGCAGAGGACCCCTTCTTTCAAGATGTCTTCCCTGTGCACTCTTCCATCTATAATGAAGATATTTCATTGGATGACAGGGAGACCTAATCCCAGATCATTAAGGGCTTTCTAAATTAAAACTAATTCCTTGAATTCCAGCTGGGGCAGAAAATACCAACCAGTGGAGTTTACAGTTTGTGGAACTACAAACACTAAAATACACCACTCATCATTAATTGAATGATTATTGCAAAATGTCATAAAAAGGGGAAAGTTAAGACTTTTGGATGCCTTGGCTGTGCATTTCTATATGTTTCATTATATCTGGATTTCTTTTCAGTTTAAGTTTAAATTCCCTGGGCCTCTTTTTGGGATAGTCAGTGTCCCTGTATTGGTTTCCTCCCAAGTCGCTGATATGTACTCTCAACCTTCAACTCCATTTTGACACAGTTTTTTGTATGAGAATTGATAATAGATTTAACTGGAAAAAGAGGATTTTTAAAAATATTTAATTTTCACCATGAAATCTACTTCATATGTACAGTAAGAATGCAGCAAACCCACAAAGGCAAAGAAATTCTCAGTTAGAAATTGAACCCAAATCCTTCAGCAGCATGAGTGACTTTAGGATAATATTAAGATAAGGTTCCATTGTGTATAAGTAATAGGAGTTTTAGGGTCCTATCCTGGAAGGTGCGTTGTACCTCTTGCAATTCACTGAGCATCCTCAGCTCCCACTGTATACAACAGCAGGGTGACAGCAATAGTTTGCAATCAGCAGGAATTGAGGGTGCTCTGCACCCTGCAGGATTGGCCCATTAGTCACTTAACTCTGAGTTTCCTTGGTTTCGTGGGTTTGTCATAAGCTTTTATGAACTGAATGTAAACTGCAGATGATACCGAGATTATAATATGATAGATTTTCTTTTGAACATCCTTCTCATTCCCCCCCCCCTGCCCCCCCAAAAAAGGTTGAGAACTCGGCAAGAGCAATACATTAAATCTTATTTCAATTGCACTTGGGAACAAACTATTGCCTCCAACCTCATTTTGACACAGCCAGGTACGCTGCATGATTTTGTGGAAGAATATATATGTATTGGAATGATTCGGAACATTATCAGCTTTATCAGCTAACATATTTGTATTGAAACACATCTACTCTTGGCCTGCTTTATGTATTCTGAAATGATTACCTGTGTTCAGGTTTCTACATTACTCAAATTTAATGCAGACATTTCAATTGACACGATGTGCTCTCTAGAACATCCCTGCTAAATATGTATGCTTAACAAAAAGGATTCCAAGTGCTAACAATCCAGAAATTCAAATAAATGATTCCAAGTTGGTTTGGAGAATAGTTAGTCCTTCAGAATGGGTCAAATCTCAAGGAGGTCCTTAACTTGGATTTTATTCACTTAATACACATGCATACTCCTAGTTATGTCAATAGGAGTTGGCCTGAGTAAGCACAGAATGGAAAAATGCAAGGACCTCGGGATTTGGCCCATATATTGAAAAGGAAGATTTATAGAGTATTTGACTAAGGGCCAGAACCCTGAGCCTGACCAAGTTGCACATGGCACAGGGGAAGATTAAACCTGGTGTGGCATCTTTATTATCACTATAATCCTGGAAATTCTTTTTCCTCCCAAACTGACACCCAAATACCTACTTAGAAAATCTCAGGCAGGCTGAGAACTAATGAGAATAGGAGGAGCACAAACCACCCATATCCCTTGACATTAAAAGCTTTTAAAACCATCATATAAACCTAATTCTTGTTTTCAGAGTTTAAAAATAGTTGCAATTACCATTAAAAGTGTTTTCATATTAGTCCTTCCCAGTGATGATATCCCAAATTTCCAATAACCAGTTCTATAAAGGCAGGTGATATTTAAGAACCTATTCTGAATAGGTTCTTAAACATCATGCACACAGCACCCCAACAACCCAGCACCCAAACTTCACAGTGCCCTCCACTGTGAAATTGACCCTCCCTGGTCAATTTCGGCGGCAGGGAGAATCACTCCCTGCAGTGAAATTGACCCTCCCTGGTCAATTTCGGGGGCAGGGAGAATCACTCCCTGCAGTGAAATTGACCCTCCCTCGTCAATTTCGGCGGTGGGGAGCACTAAGAACCTGTTCGCTGAATTTTTTCTATTTTAAGAACCGGTTCGTGCGAACCATTGTGAACCGGTTGGATATCATCACTGGTCCTTCCAGAGTTCCTTTAATACACACATTTTAAGAGTTCCAAAGTATGTTTCCTCACATCTTCCCAACAGCTGCAGCAACCTCTATGCAGACTGTTAATATTTGATATTCAGTATTCAAGTTGTTTGTTAATTGTGATTGATCACATAACTCAAATAGTTTTGCTGATTGGAAGATCCAGTCTCTGATTGGAGGAGCCTATTTCATATTCAGGTGGCAGCTTTGAAGAAACTGTTAGGACTCCGAATATCTCAAAGGGAGGTGGCAGGCATACAGGATTGAAGAACTGTAGATCTCTCTCTTTCTGCACCACACAGACCTCCTAAAGATTTCATTAAATGTCTGATTGTTATACCTGGTTTACATGCACGAGTATCGGTTTTGGGGTATGCAAAAGTTATGTATAACATTGTGGAAGCAAATTTCGAGGCCATATTTTGAAACACACCTTTCATTTTCTTTAATTGCAAAAGAAGTGCAAGTCAATGGACCTAGTGGTCAGAATTTCTTTTTGTTATATTGCAGTTTTCCTTTAAGTGAACTTTAGTATATTTCAAAATTGATTTGTGTTGATATATGTTTGGACCAAGCCCATTTGACCATCCCTAGTTTAAAGCTACATCTGTAGTGGAAAAGTAGACTGTAAATCAAATGCTAATCTGATATCAGTAGGTACAGGTCCATTTAAGTCAGTGGAGTTCACCTTCCTTACATCAGAGTCTGAATTTAGCCAGTTGTGAGGAATGAAGGTTTTTCAGTTAATTTTGACAATCTAGGCTATGTTTTTTTGCCATATGTTTGCATTCTGTTTGCAGCCAGAAGCATTTTTATACTATGTGCAGTTTGAAGATTTGCTTTTTGTACTTTTTATTTCTTTTGTATTCAAGCGTAAACTTCAGCATGAACCAGTTCTGAAAGGCCATTATTTAATGTATTTTAAAGCCAAAACTGGCAAATAACAGAACAGCTTCATATTTATAGCATCATAGCCTAGTTATCTGTGACTGTACTCAAAGTGATAATACATTTAGTTGTATTTTCTGGACTTTTATAACATTGTTTTCTATATTTAGGCAGATGAGTCAGTACCATAAAAACTGACAGCAGCAGTAATAAAGAAGCCTTTGGTTTTTTGCATACTTGTGCCTGGATGAATGCTAAATATTGAGCCTCAGCAAACTCAGGACACACGTCTGTTATATAAGCACCTCATTTTGAAAAATAGTCATTTCCCCTGATTTGGATGGAAGAATTTACGGGGTGATAAAGAGATACTTAATCAGCTAAGCAAAGGAAGGCCCCTACACTCAACAGCATTCTGTTTGCCTGTTGCAATGTGATAACTTGTGGCATCCAATCAATTCCAATATCTCAGGGAATGTTCTAGGCAATAGGCACAAGTTCACTGATTTTGATGCACACTGGAACAATATACCAGAAGAGCCTGATTCAAAGGCAAATCAAGTCCTCCAGACTGCTTAAATTCTGCCGGAAGAATAATTTCTCTGCTCTCCCCTACTGCCACCTACACATACCAGAGGCAGCAACAAGGAACTTGGGAATGCAGGGAACACAGTGCCCCTTGATTGGCAGCCAGGGAAAATGGGGGCATACGGAGCCCCTGGCATGAGAGAGGAGGTTGGGAGAGTTGCAGGGAGTCCCTGAAATAAAGGGGCATGGGATAATGGCACACAGGATACCTGCGGAGGGGTGTCTTGTGGGAATTAAGAAATGCAAGGAGCCCCTGATATTTCCAATGTGCTTGGCCTACAAAGGCTACAAAGTGTGTTAACGTCTAGTTTATAGAGAAACAAGGAAGCCTGATTTTTGGACCAAACTACTGTTCTACTGACTATCTGTCTGCCATGGAGTATTCATTCCAAACCTACATTATATCGAGAGCAGCAGTGGGCCTTGCAAGTAATCAAAGATCTCTGCAGAGTGCATGCTAACTTAAAAATACCTCATTTTTATCCTTTGTCTTAAGCAATGTAAGCATTCTTTACTGCTTAATCCTGCTTTCATCTGCTACTTAAAAGTATATTGCTCTAAAACTCATACAACTGGAGACCATTTGACTGTCAGGTTACATTTAACATGGTTAATGAAAATTTAATGTTCTTACAATTATTTTTTCTCTCAGTGGTACTGAATTACTTACGAATAACCTCATTGCTACTTAAACAAAGCATGCTTTTCTAACGAGGTACAGCTAAACGGAGGTCAAAGTGATCTATAACAGAACATCTAAATGGTCAAATTCTGAACCCCCATTTCCTTAATGTTCAGACAACATCTAAATGGCTAAGGAAGACAGAAATCAGAGAGGGAAACGACTAATCATAGAATCATAGGACTGGAAGGGGCCTTGCAAGATCAGGTCATCTAGTTCAGTCCCCTACACTTATGGCCGGACCAAGCATTATCTAGATCATCCCTGACAGGTGTTTGTCTAACCTGCTCTTAAAAATCCCCAAGGATAGAGAATTCACAATTTCCCTAGGCAATATATTCCAGTGCTTAACTACCCTGACAGTTAGGAAGTTTTACCTAATATCCAACCTAAACTGCCTTTAGGGCTGTAATTTAAGCCCACTGCTTCTTGTCCTATTCTCAGAGGTTGAGGAAAACAATTTTCCTCCCTAATCCTTGTAACAACCTTTTATGTACTTGAAACCTGTTACGTCCCCCCTCAGTCTTCTCTTCTCCCAGACTAAACAAACCGAATTTTTTCAATCTTCCCTCATAGGTCATATTTTCTAGACCTTAAATCATTTTTGTTGCTCTTCTCTGGACTTTCTCCAATTTGCTCACATCTTTCCTGAAATGTGGCATGCCGAACTGGACACAGTGCTCCAGCTCAGGCCTAAACATTATGGAGTAGAGCAGAAGAATTATTTCTCATGTCTTGCTTACAACACTCCTGCTAATATATCACAGAATTATGTTTACTTTACTTGCAATGGTGTTACACTGTTGACTCATATTTAGCTTGTGATGCATTATGACTCCCGGATCCCTTTCTGTAGTATTCCTTCCTAGGCAGTCATTTTCCATTTTGTATATGTGCAACTGATTGTTCCTTCCTAAATGGAGTACTTTGCATTTGTCCTTACTACATTTCATCCTATTTACATCAGACCATTTCTCCAGTTTGTCCAGATTATTTTGCAATCCCTCCCAGCTTGGTATCATGCACAAACTTTATAAGTGTACCGTCTATGCCATTCTCTAAATGCCATTATCGAATGGCAGATCCCATCCCATAGACTAAAGGAGTTGGGGAGATATACAATCAGGTAACTCATCCTTTGGTCTGGAACCAACTTTCACTGGTGCTACCTTTTCCCTCTTCTAATTGTATTTTTTTCTTTCCTTGTCCTCCTCCTCCCCCTTTTTGTCATTTTCCTTCTCCAGTCCTGAGAAGTCAATAGAGGAATCAAGGGGCGGAGGCATAAACTCTGCACTTCCAACAAGAGTAAAAGTAGCATCTTTCAGGTTCCCAAAAAGAAGAAACTGCTGAGGGGGGGAAGGGGGAAAGGGGAGCTGGAGGCAGAAACAGTTGGGGGTGCTGGAGGGAGTACCTGGGGGGTGCTGGAGGGAGTATCTGGGGTCTCATTCTCAAGGTGGTAGATAATGTCACTCCCTGTCATGGTGATAGGGCACCTGGCGCAGGCCCTTTGGGATGCGGCGCCAGCCCATCTGTGAGTGCTCGCTGCCTCTCCCCCTCCCCAGGGCTGGGAGCCAGGGCCAGGTGGGTGGGTGGGATCCAGAACCTGTGGCTGCAGGGAAGAGACCAATCGGGATGCAGAACCAGCCCTTTCTGAGCTGCAATGTCTGAACAAAAAAACCCCAGGCATTGCCTCTTGTTTAAAAACATGGCCAGAGAGAAGGCACGGGATCAAAAAAGAGCCAATGTCCGGGAAAACCCAGATGTGTGGTAACCCTAGGGAAGCAAAGATGACAGGAGTCGTGGTTGGTCCATAGCCTTGCACTATATACTTCTGTTGCCTTCTTGTTTCCTACAGATGGAGCCTTACGGCAGTGAGACTTTATCAGGGTACCCAGGACTGTGGGACCTTCCTGCCTCCCATGAGGAGAATTCTTTCCTGTGTTGGCTGGATGTCAGCTCCCTGACACCACTCAAGAGCTCTCCTCTGAGCTTTGCCAGCCCTCCCTTTGCCTCACAAGTAAACACTGGGTGTACCGCAGTCCCCAGACATCTCAGAAGCATCCTCTTGCAGTGCCCCACCTGTCACTGGACATGCACAGCAATTACCAGGGTTTCTACTCCCCAGGGGGAAGTATACACACTCTAGCTTGTTTGATTCAGCCGAGTGTCAGCTCCAGTAGAACAGTACTGTGATCTATTTATAGTGAAAGCAAGCATAAGTTTGTTAACGGAGGTGAAGATTTTAACTGATCGTGAGCAAGTGTAATAAGGACAACAGATTACAAATAAAACAAAAGTATAGCATGCTTCTACTAGCCTAAACCTTATAGTAAAACCAGCTAACCATATCTAAAGCAATTTCTCATCTACGATCTTTCTTGCAGCCTTTCAGACAAAATTGGCTGAGATGCTGTTTTCATGGACATGAAGAACTGCACTGCCCAGTTAGCCCCTCAGGAGCAGGATAACAAAATGTTGTTTTCCTCTGATACCCCAAAATGCGTTGTCTTTACATGCCAGGAGTAAAGCCAGGACAATCCCTGTGGTTTAATTTCCAGTATCTTCCCATCCCCCTGTTTAAACCATATGCAGATTTGGCTTACAATGCTTAATTTACATTTGACAGGTAGTTACACATCTTATCTCCTCTCTGGAAGAAACTTGTTTGTCATCTTTGCCTGGTTAGATTTGAAAACATAATTCCAGCATGCATACATAACTGTTCAAATATCATCAGTACATACATTTCACAATGATATTAATGACCAGCATTATACCAGCTTTCATTTGACACCTCACAAGACATCATTAATGGATAAATGCTATGAAAGCCATGCGTTGGGTGTAGTCAGTTTGTGAGGTCTGTTAGGAGTTGCGGAGTCGTGAAGCTCTTTGCCAGTTGGCACCAGTGCTCTATGTCACAAAGTCCATCTGTTGCGACTGGCTCCTTTCAGAGACGGAAAAGAGGAGACATCCCATAAAACCAGCATTGGGGATGAGGAATTACAGCATAGATTTTTCGTGAATTACAGGACAGATATTATTCCACTGGAGACAGGTTTTCACTTGTAGGTTCAGTTCTATAAACACACAGAGGGAAGAACCACTGCTCTCTAGGTTCCCCTTCCTGAGGGCAGTACAACCACATCAGTGGACATGTCAGACAGTTTCTGCTGGCACTGATTCCAAAACATCGTGGGATTTGAAGGCACAAAAGGACAAGTTAGTACTGATTCCATTAACGGTAACTCCTGAGCAGAGAATCTATTAAAAGTGTGCCTTGAATTAAAGGTGTATGAGGATGCAGAGAGAAATTGCTCTTTCACTCCTCCTCCACACTATTGGCTCTGGCCCTCCAGAGTCCATCTGTACTATATGCCAGCAGTGGGATCTCTGCATCACAGGAGTGACAGTTATTCTGCATAGAGTACCAGTAGTAAGAAGGTATTTTAGAAGGTATGCATAGTGCTGCTGAATAATAATCATGAAAGTCACGGCTAATTTTTTGGGAACATTTAGCAAGGCCTCATGTAATATTCCCTTTACTATTAAAGATGAAGGAAAATGAAAGGGAAAAAAACACTAGAAACAATGCAGGTACAATAAAAACATGAAAGCTGGACATATATATCACACAATAAGGAGGTATTAATGAAAGAGCACAAACAGTATGCACACGCCAGTGTAAGCTGTTGGCTAACTGAGCTAGAATTATTTACTAAAGCCAGAGATAGTTTCAGAGGATGAAACATAAGCCTTAATGGCCAGGGTCATGGGAATTGGAGTCCTATTAGATAAGAATGTCATAAATCTGCTGCTTGCTTTAATACAACAGGAGTATCAGAATGCCATACTGTGCCATTTTGGAGACTGAACCATCTATACTCCTTTTGAGTGATTGATAATTCCAGATGAGCGAAGTTTTAGCATGGCTCTGTAGATCCCTTTAGAATCTTGTCAAATAATTAAGGGATCAGAAAAATACCTGAAAGTGTTATACTACGTCCTAACTATCAACAAAAGGAGGAAAAAACGTACATGGAAAAGCATGAAATTATCCAGAAAAGAAATATATATAAAAAGAAAACCTAGCTATTTAGAGAAATTATTTTTCATTTAAAAAGGGGGGAAATGTATCAATTTTCAACTTGTGGACATGTTGGAGAAAGTCCAGCAGAGGGTAACAAAAATGATTAGGGGGTTGGAGCACAAGACTTATGAGGAGAGGCTGAGGGAACTAGGCTTGTTTAGTCTGCAGAAGAGAAGAATGAGGGGGGATTTGATAGCAGCCTTTAACTACCTGAAAGAGGGTTCCAGGGAGGATGGAGCTAGGCTTTTCTCAGTGGTGGCAGATGACAGAACAAGGAGCAACAGTCTCAACTTGCAGTGGGGGAGGTCTAGGTTGGACATTAGGAAAAGAATTTTCACTAGGAGGGTGGTGAAGCACTGGAATGGGTTACCTAGGGAGGTGGTGGAATCTCCATTTTTGAGGTTTTTAAGCTGTGTCTTGACAAAACCCTTGCCGGGATTATTTAGCCGAGGTTAATCCTGCTTTGAGCAGGGGGTTGGACTAGATGACTTCCTGAGGTCCCTTCCGATTCTATGATTCTAAGACCATCAGCTTGAAGCCTTGCTACTTGAAGGTAAAATTTGAAACAGTGATTTTTGCACCAGAGAAAACCAAACTATTATACGACTAATGAGACTTCTTAGCACATACTGCAGGTTCTTGTGACGATCTTATTAGACAATAATTTGGAGAAGTGTGATGCTTTATGGATCATCAAAGATAAAAATAACTCTTAAAAACACTTATTTTAAGTGCTGATTGCAGAAACTGAGGCCAAAGGAATAAATGTTCTAGGTAGAAAGTCCAGTGTCCTTTTTCAGAGCAACTATGTTTCCTTTCGGATTACACAGATATGCATGTCAATGAAGTGTTATCATACAAAGTAGACAAATTATTAAATATCATTGAAGACTACATCTACATCTGTTATTGAACCCTTGGCTACATTACCCTAACCCACTAGCTCACAAGATTAAATAGAGAACTCACGTTGAAAACTGAAAAGAAGTGACAAAGCTGTTTTTCCAGAACGAAACAAATTTCAGAAAATGATAGTGGTGGGTGGGAGTAAAATAACATAATAATTGTACTGGAAAATATTTACTGGAAATCATCTCTGATACCTCCTACGCTCTGCTACATACAGTACACAATGAGATCTTCAGAATATGTAATGTCTGAATTATTTTACTCTAATAAAAATCTTACTCTTTGCTGGATCCATCACATTTGGAGATGAGAGCCTCACAAATGCTATCAAATGCCAAAAATTGAGTTATTAGACTACTTTAAGGATCACCAGCCCCAAACAATCCTATACAGCCTTATTTATTACTATTACATTAACTTTAGCCATATCATAACCTTTGGGCCTTGAACCCAGGTCCACAGGAGCTTCAACCTTCTACTTGGCAACCTGCTGACAACTGCTGGCCCAGGACCCATGAAGCCTTGCCCAGGTGGATGCTCTTACCTGATGACCTATTGACAGAGTCCCAGAGCAGTCAATTGGCCCACTGGCCCCACTTAAGCCAGCAAGAGGAAGCTTCTGAATGAACAACTGGGATCCACCCTGTCCTGGACTGTATACCTTGTGCCTCCTGCACGATTTCCAGGCATCCTGACCTGGATTGTGATTCTGATGTTCAGTTTGTCTCCTGCCTCTGATCCCTTGCTATATGGGCCTGGCCTGAGTCTGGTTACTGACTTGTGGTTCCAATCCCAAGTTTCTCTCCAGCTTCTAATCTTCTGGTATCCTGACCCAGCTGATCCTCAGCTCCTGAATGTGGACTCTGGCTCTGACCCAGAGGTGGGAAAAATACAGCCCGCGGACTGAATCCAGCCCATCTAACTTTTCTGTCTGGCCTGTCGGCCTGCCATACTGGAGCAGTAGACTTGGACATCAGGTAACTTTCAGTCAGTCGCTACCTGAACTTCTGGTCGTGTGGCCAGAAGCCAGAAGTTTGGGTAGAGACCAGCCGAGAAAGTAAGTTGCCCAACGCTCCAGTTACCTTGGCTGAAAGCTGCCTGATGCTCCAACATCATGTGACTCGTGAGACTTACTAGAAATTTGTGGAGTGGCCCCTCTGCAAAAATTATTGCCCACATGGCTGCCTGTACGCTGGCCTGGACAAGCCAAAGGATCTTTAGTTAACAACTATGACAGCATACATAACTTTTCCTGTAGCCTCCACAATATACCCTACTGTAGAATCATACCCCTTCAAAGATTTGGGCTAGGTATTGGTTATGAAAATTCTAGTTCAGTTTGGGTCTGCTTCACAATGCACTTTAACAAGTTCTAGGAGTTTAGCACTAGTGGAGGGAGGGAGGTAATTTACAGTCATGTTCTGCAGATAAAGACAATATACAACCAGCTAAGTAAACATAACCATTTTCCACAGTCGTGGTTGGAAAGGGAACCACTGATGTAAACCATTCCCCTTTCAGTCTGGCATGAGTTTTACATGCATCTCTGAAGACAATCTAGAGAAAAATGCTGGGGGAGATTATGGTCCCATAGTATAATAATATCCTAATAATATGAATTTAATGTCATTAAGTATTTATGTGGAACTTTGCATTTGCTTTATGTAGAAAAAAGCAAATAGTCCTGAAGCATTTATAAATCCATATTGGAAAAATCATAAAAAACAAACAAAAAAGTTCAAATTATATTCTGAATTAATTTTATTAAGATGCATCTCTGAGCTTAGAAGCCAGCCTCATGTCACAAACTAGCTTTTCAATCCTCTTATTCCAAGACCATGCACTTAAGCAATGTTGGTGTTCCGAATTAACAGTGGGAGGGGTTTCCAGTTTTCAACTGAAACCAATCAAATCCCAAAGTAGTAGTAGTAGTTTGACAACAGGTTTTCATATACTGAAGTTTCCTGAAATGTACTATTTTTGCAGGGTTGGAAACCATATATGGATTGCCCAGTGGCCCCTAAAACTCTCCCACACTCTTACAGACAGCTCACCCCATAAACTCAGGGCTTCAAAGGCATCAATTTCCAATATATTTCAAAGAAAAACTTTTAAAATGGCAACACCCCCAACTGTTACTCCTAAAGTGAGTCAGACATTGGCCTAATACAAAACACTAAGTATCAGAAAAATAAATTAAATGGGAAACTCTATATTGACATATTTATCTAATTTCCTCAGCTGGCCTTCTTCTCTCCTAAGGTTCCCCCTACCTGCCAAATCATTTACTCTTATGCTCCTTGATAGCATTGAGTGCTGGGGTAGAATGGCAATGCCTAAATTGATTTCTATTTTATTTCTGTAGTGGGAGAGTTTTGTTCTAGGCAGCCCTCGAGGCAAAGGCCCTCTCAACAGAAGAAGTACATGGAAGGATGGTTCACTATTAAGGGTGCTAGCCTGGGATCTGGGACACCTTGGTTCAATTCCTTTCTCTGATACAAACTTCCTGCATGATCTTGGGCAAGTCATGTAATCTCAGGGTGCCTCAGCTCGCCACAATAAAATGGGGATAACAGCTCACTTCTCTATCTCATAGCGGTGTCATTAGGATTAATACATTAAAGATTGTGAAGTGCTCAGATACTACAATAATGGGGGCCATGTAAATTTTCTTAGAGTAATATGGGCTTAACCCATTCTATCTATGTTTTCTCATTACTATTATTTCTATGAGAGGAAAATTATTTGTCCCATTTCACGTTCCTACTTAAATTCTTTGTCTGAAAAGCATAGGATCAGAATTTTAATGCCTCATTGAAAGAATAGGAACTTTACGAAGCTAGACAAATTCAGACTAGCAAAAAGGCATAAATTATTAACAGGGAGAGCAATTAACGAATGGAATAATTTACCAAGGGTCATGGTGGATTCTCTATCACTGACAATTTTAAATTAAGATTGGATGTTTTTCTTATATATATACACACACACTCTAGGAATTATTTGGGGGAAGTTTGATGGCCTGTGTTATAGGAGGTTAGATTAGATGATCACAAACATCATTTCTGGCTTTGGCATATATGGATCCATTCATTTTTAGGGTGGTACAAAGAGTCTAACTAGGAGCAAGGAAATTAAGCAAGGGAAAATGTAGGCTAAATAGCTACACACACACAAAAAAAATCCCCAGTGGTGAGATGTATTAGACCATGAAGTCTCCCAAGGCAAATGAAAGCTTCATCAGTTGAAATATTTCAGAACTGCACAGAAGAATATGCTGAATCGAATGATGAGATGACCAAACAATGCTGGCTCCACACAAGGGACATAAGCAAAGGTGAGTGAGGAAAGATAAATTTGTACTCTACGTTTTCACTAAGTGAATTTTTTTTGTAGATACCCAAACACTGCAAAAGGGGATATGAGGTACTTTCTAAATTAACCAGAAAACTCATAACTATTCCAGGAATATTCCAGGACTATAGTAGCTGTAGATATAGATGAGTGGTCAAAACCATCACTGAGTGCACCTTTAAGAATGTTACTCCAATAGGGTCAAATTGGGAGAACCATTTCTCCTTAAGTGCATCAAATTAATACAGAGCTCTTCCGTGTTTCAGCTAAGGCAACAGAAGCTCTGCATTAATATTTACTGTAATTGACTCATTTGCATCAGTGGCTCTCTCCAGCTTTCCATTTCCTATAATGCTCCAGTTGAAGCAGATGTGATATCTCCATATTGGGAGGTGTGCATGGGGGGTTGATTCAGGAGTTCTGCTTGCACAAATTACAACAAAGACTATGTAAGGAACATTAGCTCCCTCTAACTGCAGAGATCAGGAACACATCACCCATCCCTCATTTCTTTTCAAAGACTCTGAGAAGCTTTATTTGTACAACCAACACACAACACATGGACACCAACCTTCTCTAGTCTCTTACTTTTGCTTTTGCTTAGTGAAAACTGCTTTTTTTTGACACTGGCAAGAGTTACAGGTAGGGACCAGGCTAAAAGTGATTTGTTTCCTTCACTGTGTGTTTCATTCTGTAGAAAGGTCAGTTTCATTTCATGTGCAAAACTTTTCACCCAGCTGCTAGGATGCACACACTACTCCTGCTACACATGCAGATTTGCTAATTTCAGTCACTACATTAATGAGGTCAGACTGCTAAATCAAGCAGGAAATGGATATTTAGTTCTGAAGTGGCTGTTCTAAAGATAAAGACTGTTTTGCTGAAAGAAGACCAGGAATTCCAGGAAGGATTTATTTTTAGTGATGTTCCAAAAAGTGTCCCAAAAATCTTACTATACACATTCCAGTCTGTGTGATGGCAACAGGCTGCAGCATCATTCTTTGAGCCTTTTCTGTGTGTATACAACACTGTTCTCCCTGTGGTTGTCATGTGCAAACATTGACAATATGCTCAACAAAGCTCTTAATTAGAAAAAGTGAGAGCCCTTGGTATCATAAATGTGACCACAAAATCCATTTTTCATTATAAAAAGAGAAATAAAACAGACCATTACCCAACAAGTAGTAGTCTTTAAATGCAAAATTAGCATCTGATTAAAAAAGTGGTAAAGTGGAACTCCTGCTAGTTTATTATTAAGGTCTTCTAGACTATGCACCTGGCTGTCACAACATTTTGTTTTGCTTTAGAAATGCAACAGAGGGAACAAAGGGATAAACTAGACAGTGTTAGAGTAAGAATAAATGGGACCAGGAGAAAACAAATCTTCTCTTTTGGAAATAATCCCTATTGAATTTAATGGAGATGAAACCAACAAGGTTGTATAGAAATTATTCAAAACACTACAGCTTTTAATATAATGTTACTACTAATAGTAAATTAAAACCTCTCTTTAGATTTATGAAAGTATTCTACAGAAACTGATAGAAAGGACATAATCCTTTATTAAATTCTATAGTTTCAAAACACCTCCAGAACGGTTCTCATTTTTTTTTACATTCTGCATGATGCTTCTATGAGGGTTGAGTCCTCAGAATTATTGCTTCAATATGCACATTCTTCATCCCTGCCTCCCATCCCACAAGTGACTCCTTAATCTACTTCTCCCAGCACCCCTTTTTTACTAGCTGAGTGCTGTGCAAAAGCCTCCTTTTTCAGGCCCAGATGGAAGTATGCTGCCTTAATCCACCTCTGACTTTAGAAAACCTATTACATTTTATCAAGCGCTAAAGTCTGACACAATGATAGTCACCTACAAACATTAACTTTATCAGCTGCTTTGAAAAATATGGCCAAGGTCTAATGTTAATAGCTCAGATCTGTGTATGCTTTTTCAGGTATGATCTTTTTTTGTGGGCACCTATATCTTTTAGTATGTGAGAACTGTGGAGACAAAAGGTGAATGGCCCAGGGATTTTGCTTCTGCTTGGAGAGTTGGGATTTCCAGCAACCTTTCTGAATAGTACATAATCATAGTTTAACAGCGATTTTTATAAGGGCACTCCTTCCCTGAAAGTGAGGATGTGAGAAAGGAAGTGAGGAAGCTACTGGTTGATGGGGAATATTGAACTATGACCCTAACTCTTGATGTTGAAATGTCGCAAGATTAGTAACCTGCCTGGAGATAATTTTACTGGGCTGGGATTTGCTGCTTCAAAATGTTGCTTTTCTGTGGAGAATCTCAGGATTTAGTACCCTACACATATGTTTAATTGTCTCAAGGATGAGCTGTACACCGGTACTGGAAAAGAGACTGTCAGTGTTACAGTAAATTACACTGTGCTGCGTGCTTTGTCCCATATGATATCCTGGGTGGGGAAGGGTGTTCTGAAAATGGTGGAGCAACACTGTCAAACATTATTCAAGTCCTCTCTCTCTTCAGGCCAATAGATCTGCCAGCGACAACCACACACTGCAGCTGCTTACCAAGATTTTCCCCACCATTTCTTGCCAGTCATGATCAGCTCTTAACAAAGGCTAATGGATGCCACAAGATGTCTGTCTTGGAGCTGTTTGAGCATACATTGAGGCAAGTGAGCTGTGGAGAAGGCCACTAAGAGGGTGGGATGGAACTAGAAGGGGCTCTCTGAAAACCTCCCGGCTGTTCTAGAGGCCTGTGCAGATGAGAAATTAATTACAGTGGCCCTGGGGGACTGGAAGATGACAGCCAGAAATATTGCTCTGCTGTGCTCCTCCTTAGAGCAATGACCCTCTCTCTCTCTCACACACACACAAACCCCCACCGACCCCTTCTTCTGTTCCTTCTCCTCCTTAGCTTGCACCAGGAAGGACATTCCATGATTCGCTGCCATTATTTTGCACAAGAGCTACTGTTTAGGCTGTTTCCTTAGACTTTCCAGACATTTACCCATTGGCCAGAAAAATGGTCTTACTCTGCTGCTGATGCCTGACAGAGGTTGGCTGTGCTCACTGCACCATCCAGAGAAAAGGGACAGGGGAATTTTGACTGAGCTATTTACTAATGAGAATGAAACAGCCTCCAGGGGAGAGTTATTCAGAATTTATTATGAATAAAATGCAATGTATAGCCACTTTCACTGAAACTAGTATCAAGCCCCATTAAAACTATGAGGAGAAACAGGCTGCAGAAATTTCTCCCTTCTTCTTGCCTTTATATGACAACAAAAGGTGCCTCTTACCTGAGTGGAGGAGGATTTTCTCTCTCTGGATCTAGGAGAGCCAGCAAGGAATACTTGGGAATAGACACCATCTTGTAAGTGCTGGTATTTATAACCTGACACAGCTCCACCTGCTGCTAGCAATCAGCACTACAGCTTCCCATTAAAATAACCAGGAACCTGCCCCCACACTAGTATCTTGATTGGTTTTTCTTATTAGCCCTTTGAATGTTGGGGGAGCAGTGGCAAGAGGGGTGTCCCATATTCCTCCTGACTAGAGGAAGCCAAGGTGGCAAATTGTTTTTTAAGAAATCACACACGAGAGAAAAAAGCAAGGTGGGAAAAAGCATTGTCACCTGGGTTATAGCCTGGAGAAACAGGGTCAAACTCTTGCTTCTTTCTCTCTTCACAATGGATTCCCACTGGCGGCAGCTTACTTTCAAAACACCAAAAAATGTGCTGAGTCTGCAGCAAAAAGGTTGTTGCTACATAGCACCAGTAAAGCGAGAGGGGCAAAGAAAGATAAGTAAAAGCGAGTAGCAGGCTCAAGGAGGAGTGAGGGATAAAATACCTGTTGTTGAATCCAGTGGGAAAGGACGTCAGGGAGGATGTAGGTACTGGAACTTAACAGTTTGTGTGTGGTGGGCAGGAGACTGTACCAGTGTTTAAAGAGCAAGTAAGACAGCAAGTTGGGAAATCTGGCTGATTTCTGCTTGCATGACGCCCTCATGTTGGTCATTGTAAAATTCAGAGGACAACTGTGTCCATCGATACAATCAGCATTTAATCCAGTGCCTGTCAAAGTGCATCCCCCAGAACTGTCCACAAATGCAGTCTACCAGATTCTCAAAGACACTGAAAGAAGTTAATGCATGTTTGCACTGCTGAGCCAATCCTGCTTCTGATATTTTACTACTTAGAACATTTTAGAACCTTTAAAAAAAAAAAAAGGTATGGCTCAAGTTCAGTTCTAAAACCATTCTAAGGCTCAGGGCTGGGTGTGTTCTTATTATTTATGAATCAGTCCACCCTTTCTATGAAGTGTGTAAGACTGAAACACATTGAAATAAAAATTTTGTTTTTTAAGTGACTAAAAATAAACGTCTGTGACTATTCCAGTGGCCTTGCCAGTCTCTGCTTTTGTCAGATCAAGACTCGTGTCACTGACTGTAGTAAGTCCTTAGGGTGACAGAATCATTCATTTCATGGTTCTCAGACTCTAAGAACATAAGATTCTTAATCTGACAAGAGACACTGAACTACATCCACCGAGATAGAAAAGGTTTTCTGAAATCCAGAGAAATTTTATCTGTCACTTTGCCTTTCCCTAGTAATTCTACAGCGTATGCAAAGAATTCAAGCAAGTTCACCATGTATGAATTTGTGGAAGCCCTACTATATGGGTTATATTAATTGTTTAATGTTTTTAAATTGATCATTGTCATCCCTGGAAGACTAATTATGATTCAATTATCTATCACGCTCATATTGTCCACTAATGGTAAAAATCTGGAGCGAAAAATACAATGTCCCATGAAGGCTAACATATTCAGTCTCTGGTGGGCCAATGTCCATGCAAGAATAGAAGCTCCTCCATTGAACACACCTTACCTGCAGCTCCCAGATGCTCAAACTTAGATACTACTAACAGACATGCTTCCATTGTAGTAGTGGCACACAACGAGGAGATATATTAGGAGATACCAGTGCAGTGCAGTGCAGTTTTGCATATCAGTCAACAACTCATTCCTCACACAGAGGTGGTTTAGAGAACAAGCCCAGTCTTCAGGGAATTGGTGTATTATGCTCCTCGTGCCACCAAACAAGTGGAGAGACCTATTCATCACTCACTAATTTTATTTTCTGACATTTAAAGTGCCGTTGGACAAAGTATGAGACGCAATTCTCAAGGGAGATGAACTGTGTAATCTAATAGGTCTTTTCTACAGTTTTCAACCTTTCTTGTATGAATTCATGCCAGCTATTCCGTACTCAATTTGACATCTCTAAATATTACCTGTGCCCTAAGCAACATTTGATGGAGCAGGAAGGATTCAGAAATATTACTTAATCTTGGCCCTTATCAATGCTTTCAGCATAAAGAAATCCAGTTTTATAAAGCCTATAGCTATTTAGTTCTAATTCCTCACCTGGCCTCACATTTAAGAGCTACATTAACCACCTTCATTTTATTTGTTACTTCCTCCAACCTTAGCAATCTATTTAAAAATATCAAAATCCTTTCCTACTGTTCTCCCAATTCTAGAAAGTCCTAGTGTTTGACCGGTTTTAGCTTTGGAGTCTTGAATTTATCTGAACCAACTTTATGTTTGCATTAGTTGGAGTCGAAACACATTAATATCCAACTTTCCTCCAGGATAATGTAACTCGCTCTTTAGAATGTGTCCTTCAGTTTCTCTCTTGGGTTCTGAGGTGCACGATTCATTCAGCCTTTTAGGACTACCAACCTTCTCTGTCATTAACTTCCCAGTAATAGCCCTTAATAGCCCCACTCAGGCCCGGTCTACACTTACCTTGGCTATTCGGCGGCAGCCAACAGGAGATACGCAAGTGACGTAAATCACTTGCATATCTGCCATCAACTTTGCAGCATCTCCTCCACGCGGCATCCATACTGCACTGCGTCGAAGGGAACAGCACTCTCTTCAATGCAGCGCTACTTCATTTACGGGGGTGTTTCCCTGCGTCGCTTCCTAGATCGACTGAGCACGTCTACACAGACCGCTCAGTCGATCCAGAGCAATCGATGTGACGGAGGTGAATTTGCCACTGTCAGTATAGACCCGGCCTCACTCTTTATCTGGTGATTTTGCTTCGTATGTATTTAAAGAAGCTATTATCTCATTTTAATTCCTTTGTTATTTTTATTTCATTTACCTTCAGACTGGTTTAATAAATGTTTTACACTCCGGTCTATCTAACCTTTTTGTTCTCCTCCTTTTCCTTGGATGTCCTACATCTGCTTTTTCTTTTTTCTTTTTCTTCCCAGTGATGTTATAAATGCTTCGATGCTGCCGCTTAGACCTTCTTTGTTCCCACCTGAGCCTGAGATGGATAGGGAAGTGGAAACCTGTATATATTGTTTAAAATTAAAAAATGTGAAACTATGTCTGGTTTTGTGCTGTTTCTCTACTTGCTTGTCTGAAGTTTTGCTATAAGAACATGATTTCTGATACTGTTTTGAAACATTTACACTGCTCTATTCAATGTCTCGAAACTTAGATTTATCCTTCAATCTTGCACCCCTACTCCCTTCTTATCCATAAACGATGTTGGAACACAGTTGTCAAAATACCTTTCTGGAAGATAAAACTCATACAAAACTCATAAGGTTCTGTATTAAAGTAACTATCAGTTTTATCAAACATCTATACTGGGAGTAGGAAACATCTATTAAGCAATATGTAGAAATCCCAGAAGGCCTATCCCTGCTTGCGCTAGAGATTTGATTTTCTTTTCATTGACACCAGTTTTCCACTGGTATAACAAAATTAGACTTCAAAGGCATTATTCCTGATTCATACCAATGTATTTAAGATTAGAAGAAGGCCCAGTTTTTGTTTTAAAAATTTAGTTGGGTTTTTGAAAGCTTTGGTTGAGTTCAGATACAACCAAATGTTTGATGCTTCTCTTTATGAGCTTTTCAGACTTCTTTAATCTGCAAAACTGGGCTGAATATGAAGTTACAAGGATCTGCCTCTGTGCTAGTCATGGTATTTTCTTCTTCTAGTCAGGCCTGAACTATCTTGCAAACAGCTTCTCTTGAGTCACTTCCACTTCTTATCAGGCCAGAATTAGAAAGTACAGTGGTGACCAAAATGGAAATCAATGGGGAAAAAGTTATCCAAATCTTTTCACCATTCAAAAATAGTTTGACTTTTGCAGTACATGAAGCTTCTGGTCAATGCTTATTTCAACTGAACTAGTTCAGCCATCATGAAACATTGCATCATTATCTAGGATATACAATTAGGAAACATGGAAATAGTGCAGTAGGAAAAGAAGGGGAACTGATGTCTTTCTTATAACCTTGACAACAGATCTTTAAAAAATAATATGCAAAATATTACCAATGCCAACAGATTAGTAGCCAAAATTTGCTGTAACTTTAGAATTCCTAGTAAACCGCAACCAAACCCAAATAAGTGGGAGGGGCAAAGTACAGATTCACCCACTGAGTTTCAGAATCTCTGAGGATGAGTGGAGCTTGCTCCTCTAATCCTTTTACCCAGCAAGAGAATCACTTCTCCTCTGCTACTCCCTCATGATTTCTGGGTCCCTAGATAAATTAATTCCATTAGAGCTTTCTCCTATGAAAATAATTCTGGCAATCTATTACTAATGTGACTCCTGCTAGGCAGAAACAAAGGCAGTTTAGGACTATTAAGGAAGAGACCATCTCTTAAGATCCAACCCGTGGCTGCAGGTCTCCCATATTTCTGCCTGTGTGCAAAAGAGAATGGAAATCAGAAGCAGAGCCTCACCTTAGTGGGATACTTACAGTATTTTTTTATTTCTTTATAATCTTTCCTCATTACAGGATTATCCTATTTCTTTCTTTTTTATCTGCTTTCTTCTTTTAACTAGGTAATCTGAGCTCTTCGACTTCACTTTAGTTGGCTTGTGGGTGGCTCCACATAATATGGTTGTCCAGCCAAAGGGTTCTCACAGAAAGAAGAATCTAGCCTGCAGGCTTCTGAGAGTCAACCTATGGCCAGTATCTCGGAGAAGATATGGTCTAGGTTCTTCACATACTGGATCACACAACATACAGTGAATCCTGTGAAGGACCACCTTTCAGAAATCTTATCATTCTTACAGGATGGTCTCAACTACTAAAGAATTAAAGTACAACTTCCTTTCATAGTGTATTTTCTGTGTACAAGATCACAATGGGATAGACAAACCATCTTCATACCTCTTGAAATCTAAACAATGTCTTTCCACATAAGAGATGGCTCAGAGATTCTTAGTTGGGGTTTCATAAATGTTTCTCTTAAGCTCAATTTCCTTGCTGCATTCACCCCAGCTAAGAGCTTTTCAGGACTGGTAGTGTTATCTATTGAACCAAAGTGCTGTATTTTTCATGATGAAAAAATGACTGAAAGGATGTTCACCATTTGTGACTTGCCTTGATAGGGAATAAGAAGGCAGTAGATATCATTGCAAAGTGCCTAGCAGAAAATTTTAAAATTAAATGTAAGCTCCCACCTCCAACTCTATACAGTCACCTTCCTAGTCCACAGCTACCTCATAGGTGGAAAACAGATTTAGCTACAGCAGAAGTTGTAAAGCAGCCAAGTGAACAAACTTTAATACTTTCTTGAGGCACTAGATGGTCAAACATATGGCATCAGCAAATTCCTAATCTAGCCAGAGGGTGGTCTGATCTAACATACCTAAAATTCAAACATATTTTCCTTTTCCTTTCTTTTCTTTCCTTCCTCACATCCTTTCATCATTATGAAATACTCCCCATTCATTTAGTAAAATATTTCCAGGCCTATTCTCAGAGGAAGAAAACTACCGAGCAAAGTAAGACAAATTTTTCCTTCAGAAGGTTTTCTTGCTCTTCCCTGTCAGCAACTCTCTCAAAACTCACTGTAGAAGTTTCATGCTGTTCACTCTTCCCCTTCTTGCAGAATCTACCCCCCTCCCAGCAGATTAAGAAACGGAGTGAAATTCTGTACCTAACTCTGACTACACAACTTGCATCTTTTTCCAACGGACTGAACAGTACAGCAGAGCAGCCCCACAATTTGCAGAATAAGGGCCTAATCCAACAAAGCGATGAACGCCCTCAGCTCCTATTGATGTCTTCAGGAGTTGAGAATGCTCAGCATCTTGCAGTTGGAGTTCATCACCTGCTTGGATTGGACCGTTAATCAGTAAAGCTCTAAGAGGTAGATAGTGGTAGCTCTGCTTCTGCCAATCTTAAGGTACACACACTAGTGTACAGCTAAGCAGAATAAAACATTTTCAGATCACGCAGATCTATATTCGTATTAGCTTCTGCCTTCTCCCTGCTCGTCTATTTACATGTTGAATTTAAATGTTTTCACATTGGTACTATTCTTACCACGTATACGCTTTACTTTGTTTTTGTTTTTAATTTGTGCACAGATTTTGCAGTTCAGTCCTTTATTGCACTGAGGAATAATGGACTACGTCAGCGATAGTATTACTCTCTGAAATATCTCTACATCATTCCTGAATTACTCTTTCAGAGGCTACCAAACCCTCTCACTTCGCAAATGGGCATACACCTCCCCCCTTTTATCCCTCTCCGTCTCCTTAAAACTCTATCTCCTTTCACAGTAATCCCCTCATTTTTGTCATTTCCTAGCCAAGTTCTGGCTATTCCCAAAATATCACACATTTCAAATGTGTATATGCCGTCAGCTCTCTTATCTTTGCAGCTAAGCTCCTTCCATTTGTGTATAAGTACTTTAATAACCCTCTGTTTTTTCACATATTTTTCTTTCATATTAGTGCTCATAAATCCCAAAGTTAATCTGACCTTCCTGTAACTCATTTCCAATAAAAGTGCAGGCTTCCCTCATTTTCTATTTATCCATCATTCATTTCCATTTTTTATTTTCTTTGCATACTTGTCCTTTCATGTGCAGTTCATTCCCAACCTCCTCCCACCTCGGAGTTCTTCCATTATGAATATTGATTCTTGGAGACTGGCTGTCTAAAGAGACTACCATTAATCAGATGCTGAGCCTTTCACCTCCAGTTCATTGATTCAAATCCCTCCCACTTTGGTAGTGCCTGAAAAACTGTTACTCCTGGGTGGTTGTTCAATGGCCTGAATCAAACAAGTGGATCTTCTTCATCCATTTCTGGAAGCGCCGGTAGCCAGAGGTAATAAGAAGGCAATGCTGTGAGCTGTCATGGGTTACGGTTACCTTTAACTTAAATAGTAGTACTGTACCAGAGGAAACACACACTGAACTATGCCTGTCAAAAATGATCCCTTTCTCCCATGTAGTGGTGATGATATTAAAAGGCAATGTAGATAATCAGAAAGATTAACAGGTTTTAATGGGGCACAACTGCAAACACATAGGCTTAAGCGCTCAAAAACATAATGGCTAGTAATGCTGTTTGAAAGTATCTGAAGTTCATTAGGAGCACACAGGCTCACAAGCAGTAAATGGCTACACATGCTTGGGGGTAGATCACTTCACATGTAGGTCATTTCAATCTCTTCCCACTGGCAGCAATTTGGCTTTAAATAGCAAGAGATCCCATAACTTTAAAGAGGATATGTTTTCCATCTCAGTTATTCCCTTACTCCCCTCCAACCCTACCCACCATCGCTCCTACTGGTTCTTGTCTAACATGAATGTGTGGATTTGGAGGTTCTTACATGGGAAACAGGAGCCAAAGGCACTTACCAAACTTGCCAATTTTTGCACTGGCACAAAAATGCTTTTCAGCCTTCCTGAGCAGCAACAGCGGCAGGACAAGTTCATTAAACACAACCGAACATCAAGGTCCCATCTGGAGAGAGAGTGGGGCCTTTCCCCCCAGGAGGGCTTTGATACTCTGACACAAGAAACAGCCTCTTTTTCCCTCCCACTTGATTCAGGAAACAAGATGAAGCACTTCCCACTCTACTGGGTACCAGTGATGCCTCAGAGCGTGGGCAATGCTTCTCATTACCACTCACCCTCATTGTTTCCCACTTGCAATTCCATTTTCTGGTACAGGAGCAGAGCCCAAAGTATTGAGCACACTTGTCAGTCCCTGGACACCTGACTCGCCTCCAGATCTTTACAAGAACTCACCTTAACTCAGTCTCCTAGGAAGCTGGGCAGTCTTGCTTCTCTCTAGGCATCCAGCACAGAATTAAGCCAACGACAGAGCAGCAACTCACTGTAGAAGTTTTATTCTGTTCACTCTTCCCCTTCTTGCAGTATTTACCCTCCCCCCCAGCAGATTAAGAAACCGAGAGAAATTCTGCACCTAACTCTACCTACACAAAGTTGCATCTTTTTCCAACGGACTGAACAGTGCAGCAGAGCAGCCCCACAATTTGCACAATAAGGGCCTAATCCAGCAGAGCGATGCTGCAACAACTGGAACGTCCCTGCGACAACTCGGCTCATTCGCACAAGAACTAGTCATGGGAGTGCTGACAGGAATTGGGACCACCAACTGTGACTCACATCTCTGCCTTTCTCGGATGGTAAAAGAGTAGAGAACACCTGGAACCCCTACTAAGAGAGACGGCCAATACTTTTTTCACACACTCCCTGCCACACCAGTCTCTCCACCTCCCCAGCAAATGCCTCGGGACTCTGCCAGTATGAGCCTTAAGTTGCAGGTAACATTCAGTGAACTCCAGTTCCGAACCTCTAAGAGCGTTCCTCTGCTGTATCCTGCCCTTAGCACTGGACACTTACAGAAATTACCAAGTCTGCTGCCTCCAAAGAGACAAGGCACACACCAGCCTGTTAGTTTAGCTGAGGCCCCACACTTTACTCTTATACACAGCACTGAGATGACTCCATGGTCAAACTAAGTTTATTAATAAAGAACAGAGATTTAAGTGAAAACTAAGCAGACTAGAAACAGAAAATAGTTATAAATGGCATTTTTCACCTGAAATCTTTAGGCTTTCATTTACTGAAAAAAAAAATGGGTTTCTTTGTATGAAAAATTGAAATTGTCTGCAAAAAAGTTCATAGAAAATTATTTTCTTTGTCAATGTTTTCTGCAAACTTTCCTCTTTGCCTCTGCCCACAATTTTCTGACCAGCTCTATTAAAATCTTCGCCTGCCAGACTCACAAGGGGCAATCCTCTCCTTCAGATTATTCAATAGCTCTACAAATCCCTGCCAGAACGGACATGCCAGCAGCACTCAGATCAGATCCAAGTCCCCTTTCTCCTTTTTGTCAGAGGTAAACAGCATTCTCAATCAGCACTGAGATGAACAGCAGCTGGCTAACGGTGAATCTCCAAAGCAAGACTCAAGTGATATTGGTAAGAGGACAGAAATGAAGAATTTGCCTTACCTAACAACATCCCCCACTATCAAGGGCATCTGCCCTCAGATGAAGTCCCTGCCTTTGGGTCATTCTGGAATCCATGTCATTGAATATCCAAAGAGCCATGGTGGCAAAAAATGTCTACTTCCATTTGCAAGTTAATTTTAATCTTGTCTCCTTAATGCTATCCTACTACTAGTTTCTCGTGTCTGTGAACACTAGAATTGAAGTAGAGAAGATGTGGAATCAGGATTGTGTGGCTGCATGAGAAGGAAATTCATAAGTGGATCTCCTCTTTAATATGTGGTAGTAGTAAAATGTCCAGAACCGCTTGTCTAAAACAATTCAATAACACACTTACCACTTCACAATAGCCTTACTTCCTGGTAAGAACTAATAATGTAAGTGTTGTACGAGCGATATCCTTAATCTAAAGCTGTCTCCAACAAAGCACTCTTCCCCAACCAAAGATATAATTTCACATACAAAATTTAAATGGTAGCCTCACATTAGGCGAAGGATTCCTCTTGTTCTCAGGTGCTTAGCTGGTGATTGGAGCCCAGGCCACTATTAACACCAGCTCAGTTCCAAGTGATGCACTATCTTGCGTAATCTAAAATTATAACAATTTCGCTATTATACAAATATCTTCCCGGTTCACATTATCAGGCTTTTTGTTAGGTCATATCTTTACACTGGCTTACTTCCTCCTCATGCTCTGCTTAATTTTAAAATAGCACTCATCCCCCACCAGGGGGATCCAGTACAGAGAGCTCATTAGACACATTCAAACAGCTCCCTGCATTCAGTCAAACAAAGCTGAGCTAACGTACACAAAACATCTTTCTAAGCACATAACAATCACTCCCATCTCTTGCTGGAAGTAAAAACAGACACAAGAAATGTTGCACTCTTTTCCCACACACAGCAGCTTTCATTTATCTCTGGAGTCTGTCTGTCAGCTCATTCTCCCAGTTCCTCCAACAGAAAGTGATGCTGCATGTAAATAATTACAGAGATAATTGGTCTGCACTACTGACATTTTCTTGACTCTTAGCTTTGGGAAAGTCCAGATCAAAACTGTGCTGTTTGGGCCCATAACTGATATAAATAATAACACTAATATTTTCCTCTAACATTTAGTCTGTTTAAAACTGCTGATTAATTGTAAATATTGACATTGAAAACCAACATTTCTTTTCTTTATTTTTTAATTGTCCTTCTCCCCAGGATTTTTAAACATACCTTCCTTCTTATTGCATATACGATAACTCTGGCTCACCAAAAACTGGGGCCAAAAGGAGTTCTTGGATTTTCCTCCATGTGATAGGATCAGATCCTTAGCTGGTGCAAACTGGCATAGCTCTATTCCATTGACCTCTGATATGTAGCTGGCATGAGTGGCCCACCTATATAATGATCTCACTCAGGTGAAGAGCACCCTTCACAGGGCAGTTACTCCTCTACCACATAGGTGGATATGGCAGGCACGAACTGGGCCAAGCCATGACTACTTCTCCCAAAGAGCAAACTAGCACGTGTGTACTGGCACACCAGGAGAAGAATTTTGCATAGGCCTGGCACTAATTGCTTTCCAGTGGAGCCAGAGGAGAACTATGAAACAGACTGTGACTGTCACTTGCTGTCTGCCAAAAGCCTTGAGGCATAGTTGCACTGCCTCTGGAGCAGATCAGGAAATAAAGCCATGATGTCATCCATTTTAAACTCTCTTCCACAGCCTGGAGTGAGGGACATATAACATCTGGGTCAATGCAGATTATACGTCTCCTGATGTGCCTAATTCAGAGGTGGTGGATAGCTCTTAGCCAGAGGGCCTTGGTGGTTAGCGTGAGCTGTAAAGATGCCTGCTTTTTCTTTCTGGAAACACTGGTTCAATCCTAGCATCAGCTAAAATGGTGGCTATAGCAGGGTTTACAGCCTCATCCAGAGCTGCTGTTAATGCTACTCTGAATTAGCCAATGAGGGGGTTTGAAAAAGTGATAAGGCACATATGTTCTTCCTTCAGCCACATTTTCAGGATAGAAAAAGTGATGGCAGGCTGTCCCACCTCATCCACAGCCCTGGGATGGTGAATTAAACTAATCTCAGGAGCCTTACCAAAGTGGTAGTTCAGCGTCAGGGACTACAGAACAGTTTTCAAGGGTCTAGACAACATTCTGGCTGCTTGCTCACACAAGGAGACATATTTCCTATCTCAAAGGCTCTCTAATTACTTGTCTTGGTTTTCTTCGCATCTAAATTTGAATGTGCAGTTTACAAATGCAGTGACATTTTTCTTGCTCAATCACATTTTCAAAATTTTACTTTCCTCTATGTCCGGCCATACAATCCAAATTCCACATCCTCCCTACTTCAATTCTAGTGCTCATGGACACGAGAAACTAGTATTAGGGTAGCATTAAGGAGACCTGATATTTGTAGACATAAAATACCATATTTCTAAATTGACTTTAGAAATCTTTCCCTTTTTTGTCACATAGAAGGCATGTGATTTCCCAAACACCTGTGAACTCTTGTTTTCTGGCCTGGATCACCTAAGATGCACCATAGAGGAAAAAGGTATGGGAGTCATTCATTTAGGGAACTTGTTGCCAGGGGATTTTGGGAAGCTAAACATATAATTGGGTTAAAAAAGGGATTTGAGAAATTCTTGGAGGATAGGTCCATCAATGGCAATTAGCCAAGATGGTCAGGGATACAACCCCATGTTCTGGGTATCCGTAAACCTCTGACTGCCAGAAACTGGGACTGGATAACAGGGATGGATCACTCAACAATTGCCCTGTTCTCTTAATACCCTTTAAAGCAGGATACTGGGCTAGATGGACCATTGGTCTGACCCATTATGATCATTCTTATGTTCTTATGAGTGAGGATCAGCAAAAATCACAGGCATGTCAACAAAAATCCCAAATTAACCACAATAAATAAGAATTTCTTTCTAAAGATTTCTTTTTTCTGAAGGCTGCAAAGAAACTTCAGTGAAGGTTTCTTACACAAATGGCAAAATATTTGCTATGGAAAAGTGCAGTTGGTCACGTAAATTTTTTTGCTCACCCTTTTCCCCATACCCATTTTTAAGCACATTTTTTTTACAGATAGGTCCACATATACAGCATGTATGAATACTAGCTAACCAAACTCATTGCTTTTGCCGAGGACGATTCACCTAGATTACTGAATCTGTTCATTCAAAGTAGATGTGCAAATGAAAATACTTCCGGGGAGAGGCAGGAATGAATTCCCTGCTTGTGTGGGTTCTGGGTTTTACAAGTATGCCGGGGACCCTGTGTAGGTGTCAGAAACGAGGGCTTACAGCTATACCTGCCCAGTCTCTGCACGGCCTGTGGGCACAGCTAAGCCACAGCAGGGCTGCCTGCCTGACCACTCTGTGCCTGACTGGCCAAGGAAGTCAGCCAGCCTCAGTTCTTAAGCCCAACACCTGTTTTCTGGCTGCCCAATGCACACGTCTGTAGCTGTTATGTCTCCTGTGCCTACCCTGCTCTTCCTCAGTCCACTCCTTGCTTGCCTGTTTGGTTCCAGGCCCGTGGCTCTGACTTCTGTTTCTGGCTCTGACCTTTGGTGCTGTTCCTGAACTGACTGTCTCTGCTGTGACCATTAGGCCTGACTGCCTGTATCCTTGTTTGTGACAGTATGTATTTGTGTTGCTAGCCCAGAACGAATCCTCTGCTTCCACATCTATGCTGCTGCTTTTAGCGGTGCTAGGTCAGGTATGCCTACCAGAGCTTCAATCGCACCCCAGCTTGCTGTATAAACATACTCTAGATTAGAAGGTGATGATTGTTACTGAATGGCAGTACGTTTAGAAAAACAGGGACAAATGGCAAGGAATGAAGAACAGGGAAGTTATAACACGTGCTTGAAAATAGCATTGACATTTGCTTTAGTCTGGACTAAGAAACCATCAGAGAGAACTTCACAGACATGCAGCAGTTGAATCCATGATGATGCAGACAGCATCTTTTACTAATTATAATATATTCTATTGCACCAATCTGAGAAACAGCAATAGTTTGGAAAAAAAATTGGTTATTTTTTTTCTTCTTTATAGTAGGACAAAGGTTATGGACGAGCTCTTTTACATAAATAAAATGCTGCAGGCCTAACTTGTTCCATTTCTTTCCTTCCATTTTACATTATTGATGGCATAACTTTTCATTATGTATTTTTCTATACTTCAGAGGAATTCACAAAACGTTTCTTATCTGAAACAAACAATATGTTCTTAGCATTACTTCCACTTATATACTTTTTTTTCTAGATCTACATAATAAATGCTTGGGTAAATCAAGAGAAATGTGTTCTCATAGCTGGGTTCAATTACAATTATTCTGGGAGCTCTTTTTTTGGTTTTTAACTGCAAATTTCAAATCTGACATTAAAAATAGTTGCTCTCTTTTTTTTTGGCTCTTGACCTACATGGTGAGATTTAGAATCTCCCTCCCCACTGAAATGAATTTAATTTTGGGATTGTTTTATTTCACAAGCAATTTCAGTGATGCTCCAGTCAAACAGAGCATTCACTAGCCTGCTATCATTTCATCATCTTTTGCTGTTAAAAGCTAATATGATGACTTGCTTTGGTAGTAACAGGAACCATGAAGGCTTGGTGATTGTACCCACCCCCAAATCATTCATTAACAAAATCTGAATCTAACTCCTGACATGGTTAGCTACCTACATTCAATTCTATATTGCTGGGATTTACATACTGTATGTTCTGGACTAGACTACTTCATTGTGCCTTGCACCTTCAATCCCCTTGAAAAATACAGTTGGCGTAGAATGCATAGATTTTTGAAAATGTGTGATCCAGAGTGTCCAGGTGGAGTTTAAGGATCTGGTTTTGACCTTAAAAAGGCTTAGGACCTGCCTAATCACAAGCCCACTTTTCTACTTCCAAAGTTGGAGTCAGTACAGCTGCTTAAACAAAAACCTCTTTAGTTTAAAATAAACAGAGATATAAGCATAGCATTCTTCATGGGGAGTTTTTAATGTTGAGAAGCTGAACAGCCTGAACTGTTGACTTTAAGGAAACACTTAACTGATATAATTCAAACAATCTATCGTTATTCCTGAATTTGTTTACATTCCTAATCGTTGGGGTCCCTGAACCTCTTTTTCTCTTAGTCCAGGAATCTGAATATGCCACACACGGCCAATACATAGCTCCCTGGGAATGTGAATGAACTGGGCCACTGTACCCTTTCAGCCCCCTCACTAGAGGAATCTGGGACTGTATCTGCTCTCAGCAAAGGTTGCTCCAAGATTATGATTAACTGCCTCTGCATCCGCCCCAAGGTAACTTTCAGAACCTTCATCCCAATTTCCTCTGCTAATAGTGCACAGGCAGCAACACTTTCCCTGGCGCCTACTCATTCAGCTTCTCACCCTCTATTCCAAGTATCTTAAATTAATAGACAATTATTTGTCCTAGGACAGAATTTTTTTAAAAAAATCACAAAATACATTACATTTGAATCCAACGTGTGAGCTGAGGCATGTGGCACTGAAAGCAGTCCATTAGTCCCAGCTCACAGGCTAACAGTTCACTCAAGCTCTCAGTTGTTTTTCTGTCTGCAATGTTGTGTGACATGACCTAAAAAGCTAAATCTCAGGGCAGTCTGCCTTCCACTGCTAGTATGCATTAGTGTATGTGGGGCTCTCCCATGGGATTTTCATTTCATTCTAATCCTGACTCTAGTTTACATATTTGGCCAAGACTTACTTCTCATTTCCACTTTGGTTTTGAGGGAAGGAAAGGCTTTTATTTCTGTTCATAACTGAGTCTGCACATGTAGCGTCTCTCTTTGCTAGAGACATGGTGCTCTTACCTCAGCACAGAAGCTGGGACAGAAGATTGGCATGGAAGGAACTAAACCTCAATGTATAAAAAACCCAGATCACTTTAGTATCCAATTCTTTATAATCTTTAATAGTGTGACTCTCACTCAAAGAATTGGACAATTTCTACTCTAGCACTCTGTGCCTTTCAGAATTTTCTTCACCTTTCGGGAGGCCTGTTCTTCTTTCAAAGGATATCTAATAATTTCTTTAATCTTTTGGAGGTGCCAAGAGTATCTGGGGATCTCTGTATCATTCTTGTTGCCGTCTCTATTTGTATATTTTTTGTTTTTAAAATATATGATCAGACAGGGCAGCATTCCATCCCCGACCCCCTGCAGTTCTTGAATAATTTTCCACAGTTACATTTGATACTTTAATTGCGTATGCAGGAATCCTATTTGTTTGTATAAATTGCTGTTAAGATCTCTGGCAGAGTTTTTATCCATTGTAACTTACTTAGCCAGTCTTCCCCTGATCAATGTTTTGTGTCATTTGCACTTTGAAGGTCTATTTCTTTTCTTTATTATTTTCCCTTCAGCCTGATAACTGTACAAATCTACAGATTAACTGCTTGAGGCACTTTACAGAATAATAGGCATTAGAGATGGAAAAGACCTATTAGGTCATCTATTCTATCTCCTTGCCCTTATCAGCTACTCTAGTTGATCTGAATAACTTTCCTTATAAGTTCTCTATATGACATATTAAAGATCTATTTTAACACATCACTCAAACAAGTGATATCTCTTCAGGGCATAGAACTAGGACCAAATTCTGGTCCCACTGACATTAATGGAAATATTGACAATTAACATCAGTTAGGCCAGAATATGGTCTTTACTGTATTACAAATGTACCTATAATCATTCTGTCAAGGGTTTTGGACAATAATAAGAGTTACCATTAGTGTTGTATCTTTTGATTATACATTAAGGGTCATTTCCTTTAGAAAATTAAAATTAAAATGTGGGTTAACTCATGTACTGTGCTCTAAAAGAATAAATGAAGAGTTCTCATCTTACCAAATGAATGCTTCCCAGATCAGGAAGGGATTGGCACAGAGCTGGGTGTGTTTTGTAATAAAAATGAGCGAGTCACACTTCCCAATAAATGTAATAAAACAAAAACCAGAATGTGACTACCAAAATCAGCATCAGCGAACAGTATGTGCATATAAAACACAAGCCCAATAAAACATGCATTGCGCAATCAGCTCCTTGCGGCAAGCAAAAGTCCCATCAGCAAGCAGTACCAGTGATATGTGACAAGTCTTTATCTTGCCTAGAATTCCTTTACATAGAAACAATGTTATTTATATCTGCAGCCCATCAGCTGATCATCTCTCATCTAACTATGAACAAGGACTCTTGTATTCGGTGGCAAACAGGACCTAATTTTTTTAAGGTACTTATGGTCCCTGTCGCTATAATACCTGACTGCCTCACATAATTTTTAATGCATTTATCCTCACAACCCATCACCTTATTACAGATGGGGAACCGAGGCATAGAGAGACTGAGTCCCAGATCTTCAAAGTATTTAGACACCCAACTCCCATTGAAATCAATGGGAGTTAGGCACCTAAATACCTTTGAGGATCTGGGCCTGAGTGACTTGCCGAAAATGGCTGTAGGAATTAAAACCAGATCTCCCATGAGTGGGGCTAGGACCTTAACCACTGAACCATCCTCTCTGCCCTGATCCCCTGGTTTCCAAGAGGTACTATAGTGTGGAATTGTGCAGCGATCTACCAATTCTGCAGCTGCTTCAAGTCAACTTTTTAAAAATGAAGGGTTTTACTGAATTAAATATGAAGATGAATAATACAAGCAATGCACTACACTGGGTGCTATTTATTTTCACAATACATTCAGTATTTTATGAGGATATTATGCTTCAATATACTACAGGGTTTCGTAATGACAATTATGCTACTTTATTGAAATTGCTGGGAGGGGGAAGGAGGAGTTGGAGCTTGATAATTGGGGTTTTTGCCACCTAGATAGAATGCTTTTAATTCCACTGTGCTTAATTTACATAGCAGACAGGTAAATAGCTGCTTTCTGTCTGGGAGAGAACCTGTTTCTTCTTGTTTGGCCATTTACTCTAAAGCATTATGTCATTAACTATCTATATTTCCTCATATAGTGTTAATACATATATTTCACAATGATATTAATCACCAGTATGTCATTATCTTTTAGAAAAGCCCTCACTCTATACATGTTTATGACACAGCAATATTGTATACAATCAGTTGATTCAGTTGCTTATCACTTGAGGGTCAGACCCCCTGTCTTCATAGGCTGAGAAACCTTTGAAATGGATTTTTTGAGGGTTACCCCTCAAAGTAAAAGCTTATTAAAGCTGTGAATAAGGGGCCATGGAGTCTGATGGTGAAGAAAGCGCCATTCTCTTTCTTCCCCCACTTATTAGCCAATAGCTTTGTTTATCTAATATGTAAAAATGGACCTTCATTCTCTTTGCCTGAACTTTCAGACTGATCAGAGAATCAAATACGCATTCCTTTGTCTTTGGCAGACCTGGTTACCAGCTCACCCTGACATGCTGGGATTAAACACACTTCAGGCATAACTCTCACATATATCCATAACTCTTACTACCCCCACATACATACGTCAAACAGTGATATTATACATGACACCTTTTAGATACCGATGATAACCATCATGCGTTGACTTACACTGAAGTTGTCAGGCCGGCTGAAACGCATTACCTGATATCAGTGAGCCCCTTGCCCTCTGGCGCTGACGTGCTCTGCGGGTCACTTCTCCTCCTTAGCAAAGCTGCAGAGGGTTAGCTACTGGCTGACCTGGAGCAGGCAGGGTAGAGTCCTCTTTTGCAGAAAGGGCATCTGCCACCATATTTTCTTTCTCCTTTACGTAGAATAAATCTGTTTTGTCACTTTTGTTTCTTTACAGTCTCCAGGACAAAATATAAGGGTATCAATAATTTCACCTACTGTGTTGTTTCAAACATGTTACAGTGACATAACTGATCACTGTGTTATTAGATTTCTAATGGTATATTGTGTCACCTTTTAACTAAATATAACACCAGTGTGAAGTGTAATGACTATGTCAGGCCTGAATAGTTGCTGATTCACTAATGGGCCTCTATCATGCATGTATTGGAGAGCAGCTTCTTTATATATTGGTTTGGTATAAGTAACCAATGTCCATTATCCCTATTCACTTAACTGGTCACTGAAATGGCTAATTTTTCAGATAAACTAAATTTGCAAGGAGGCTTTCCCATTAGAGGAGGGAGGCACTCAACAATTTACGGGATCAGGCCCTTACTTCTATAGTCTGTTTATTCCTTTATCGGGATTATGTTAAAGAGTTTAACTTTCACCATAAATGCAGAATCACTCTGGACAAATCTGATATATTGACACTGGACAAATCCCCCCTATCAAGGACATTCTGCATCCAAGCTGATGGCTAGTGTGTTCTTTCATATAAAAAGGGTACTGTGAATAGTACATGTATTCTGTTAGCATGATTATTCTACTTTTAAGTGATCTTCAATGTAATGGATACAGTGCTATTCACAGACTGATAAGTGGATATTAATCCATTACAACATACTGTAATAGTAAATTATAAATTCACCTTTCGCAAATACCATTATATAAAGCTGCAATTATACAATTAACATACCCTCTTTTTTCACCAACATGCTAAAAGCTCTAAGTGCAATCTATTCAAATTTGTATCTCTCTGGATGGTAAGTATTATGTGTAGTAGCCACAGGATCACAGTTTTTTCTTTTAAATATCTTTTCTGAAGGCTACCTTTCTAAAATTATAGTCCTTAATATTTCTTTTAGCCACATGCTGCAGGATTTATTAAAATACTGTAAGTGATTCATGGCAGCTTTCATTTTGGGGGGTTTGTCTTTTAGAATTACCCCTGACGTCCTAACACCTATATGGATTTTACTGGAGTCAATTGTAAATAGCATATACGTTTTAAAAACTCTTTTGCTGCTAGATTGGATTATACATACATAGAAAAGACCTGATTCTGATCCCCTTTTCCATAACAATAACAGCACTGAAGTCAATGATGCAATTTGTGGAGGAAGGGATATTAATGTCTCCAATTCAGCAGCATGCTTTAAGCACATCACTAACTTTAAGAGTGCAAGTAGCCCCTTGAATCCAATGAGAGTTCTCAAGAAATAGTTTAAAGTGAAGTCAGTGCTTAAGTACCTTATGAAATCAGAAATAATGTGAATAAGGGGATAAGAATCAGGCCCCGAATATGTAATTGTCTGCTTAGATAGTTTACAGTTGGTATTGCACTTTACATGTTTTTGGAGAATTTTGACCTGTTTATGTAACATCAAATGCAAAGTGAGCTGTAGAAAACACTCCGCAGATGTCTTGGTAGTTCTATGGAAAACCTTCAGGACTCTATAAAGTAACTTCTATAAAGTATTCAGTGGGCCTCCAGCAATTTAAACTGTATCTCGTGGCATTGTATTGCATGTGTCTTCAGACGGAACAATGTCAGTCCTCATGATTTGAATATTTACACAAGTAACCTATTTCTTTTCTGAGATTTAAAGGAGCTAGCATTTTTTTATACAACCACAAGAATTCAATTTAAATTCAATTTCAGGACCCAGGAAGCAAGCACATGAAACAGCCCTTCTAACCCAAGGGAGCCCTGCCCTCCCAGGTTAAAGTGGAAATTGCTTTGTCATCATCACATTGTGAATGATCTTCTGCTACACGTGTCTATACAAATGGCCTGTTTGTAAATGGAGAACTCAAGTTATTAGTTCCTAGTACTGAGTTTGTTGGTCCACCTAACCCTTCCAGTGAATTGTAGAGTTTAAGGCCAGAAGGAACCACCAGATCATCCAATCCAACCTCTTGTATATCCCAGGCCCCCAACACCAGCCAGCACCATCAGCCCACCAACCCTAAACCTAACAACCAAAATGAGACTGACGTATTACGATCCACTGGAGTTCAGGCTATTATGTGCCACCAGGGCTCAATGTTTGTTTTTTATATTCTTCTGTTTTCCATGGACTATCTCCTATAAATCTGATGGAACACCTGTCTCCCTTTGTCTAAGTGGTGACTTCTTATACCCTTCCATAAACAACCTTCACCTAATTATCTCTCTCATTATCATATATGCTAATTACCGACATTGGGTTTCCACCCTTAACTACATTCCATTTTCACCATGATAATTGGGGTTGTCAAAACAACATCTGGTGTTAGGAGGGGCGGAGTAAAAGTACGCCCCTTGGCAATGCAACAGTGTACCCCCAGATATTCAAGGGTGACTTGTTGTTCCCATCATCCTTATCTGTGTGCAGCTGCAAGCATACAGTGTCTGTATTTTGTCTTGTTATGTGCTGTGGTATCGAGAAACTGACACATCTATAAGGTTACAGAGTAGTCCTGTTCATCTCTGCCAACTGGAAGATGTCATGCTACAGGGGTCAGAATAGCCAAGCAAGCAACTGAAGCTACGCTAGGACTGTAGGATAGTGGTCAAGCAACTCAAATTGTACTGGGCCTCCAACACTGTACAGAGTATTTACGGCAGTATTATCCCACCAAACACTTCAAAATGAACCAGCCACCCTGCTAATACTCACACACTCACCACCCAATTCTCATTATAATGACCAAAACAATGGTTCTGTTTGACACTCCACTCCAGAATAGTACTCTGAATCCAGACATCACAGCCCCTCTATTAATCCCTCCGTTCCCCCACACAAGTCATCCCCCAATAACCGGTGAGCGTGTTCCCAAGGTTATCAAATCTATGCCCTGGAGATTTGAGAGTGGAGAACGTCATTCTAAAGCTGAGGACACATTGCGGAGTATGCCCTTCTGCTACCGACTGTTAGCTCAAGCATCTCAGGTGACTGCTGTGGCATCGCACGATATCTGCTGGGTTTGTGGCATCGTGTGCAAGCTAATAAGCTGATCCTGCAATAAGCTTCTTGTAGGTGGACCCTTGTATCCTCCTGGATCTCCGGTCACTTCACTGGCTCTCCATGTGGATGCAGCAGTGTCACTCTACTGAATAATGTGCAGGTTTGAGCACAGAAGGCTGACATCTTGTTTTCTCCAGCAATTAGCTCTGAATGTGTTATATGCCGTCACGTACCAGGCTGATGAATGGAGCCATATTTTGGGTCTTTCTGTGCACCCCATGTTCCACAAGCAGTTGTGGATAATGGGGGAAGGGGAATGGGGTGAAATAAAAAAAAACTAATTTGATAAACTTTGGGCACCCTCACTTACCAGGCTATGGGTACTGAGTAAGATACTGTGCTATATCCTCACCTCTTCTGTACACTCTGGGCTTTTGCCATTCACAGGAAAGACACTGCTAATGAGCTGGTGCTGGGATGGTGTTGCTGAAAGAACAGCTTTCCATTGTAGAGAAGGGCACAAACCATAAAATTTGGATTCAGAACTTGGAACACTCCAAATTTTATATTTTCATCAACTAATGTTTTTGTTTAGGCCCATCTCTAATGATCTTATTCATAGTAGTATCAGCAGTAGTTGGCAGATGCAGTGCTCAGGTATGCTTCCAAATACACTTCCCGCTTGTGATTCCCAAAGCCAATGGGTAGACCAGCACACACTTTGTTTCTCACAGACACTGTGAACCTTGTAGACTAGTTTTAAGTCTCACAGCAGTCCTGGTCCATTCTATCTGGAGCATTTCCATTTCAAGCTGAGATGAACATCATGTTTTTTGGTGGGGGTCATGTAAAGACATTTTTCACACTTTAAAAAAATTACAGTGTGCCCAAGCTTACAGAAAACGGTAATGTTTCATCTAAGGGAATCTTCAACCATTCAAGTATTTAAAATGGATGTTTCACAGACATGTTTGAGCATTGTGTGGGCCAGACTGGTGAACTATTTTGAGGCTCTGCCTCTTCTACCATCATTGTCAATGCATGTGACATTTTGCTGGGTGTAATATCAAGGATGCTCACCCTTAAGAACTGAGCAATTTTAACCACTTCCAGATCGATGTTTGCCTAAACACTGGAAGTGTATTATATTTGGCTGGCTATATTAGGATTTATTGGGCTGAATTATCCATGAGTATGTCAAGGTACTTTTCCAATAATGAAAATGGAGACAAATATGTGAAAGGTGCATTAATGTTTTTCAGCCATCAGGGAAATATCCTAACTTGATTTCAGCTTACATTAAGGCTTTACCATTTGACATTGACCTTTTGTAAAAAGTGTTTTGAATCAAAATGCTCAGATTTGTATGAGAGTATTATAAAATGCATAAGTCAAGATATTAAATGGGATGCTGATTAGCTAAATATGGCAAATGCACATTCAGGCAAAAAAAAAAAAGAAAAGTGGATGGTAAAATGTTCCAATTTAACTTACATTGTCCTAAACCAAGATCAACAGATAACTTGCTGTTTGGTATAAGAGGTCATTTCATTATAGAAACAGGGACATTTAATCATTGATGTTCGTGTAAGATACTCTCATTCTTACAGATTCATTCATTAAAAATCATCCTCATAGTGACCTAAGCCGGCTACCTGGTGGAAAGGAAGGACAAGATATAAAACACTGTCATCCTTTAAGTAATGGGAAGTGGGATAGGTACCATGTAAGTACCTGGACAAATGGATAAGATGCTTAGATAGCCAGTAATGTTAAAATATTAGTATAATCTATTGGCAAATATTAATTTAGTTATGCCTTAGAATGAAAGATCTCTTCTAGGGATTGGTCTTCTGAGAATCTGCCTGACTGGGGATGACATATATTTAGTAGCTATAGTTGTTTAATTTGGCCATTCATATCTTTTGTTAAAGTGATCTACAGAATATGTTTTCAGAGTTAGACATGTGCCCTTTTTTCTTCCTCCTCCTCTTCATAATGTATGAAGAAGGTCTGAAAGGGCTTTTCTGCTTGTTTTCTTTTCTCTTCGAGAGAACAGGAATTTAAGACCTATTAATTCCTGGTTTGGATAGAGGACTTCTTGATTGTTTCTGCTGTTTCATCACCCCTTTATTAAGGGGTAGGTTACTAAATCATTAACAAACCACTTTTGCCATAATTTTAATTAGCCATTTACCCAGTACGTTTAATTAAAATTAACAAGGAATTTTAGAGAGTCTGACTAAAATTCCTTTCCCATCTCAATTTTCACACTTTGGGCTCTTGTGATGTCATCAGATCACTAATATTTCAGTCATCACATAGACCCTGATTCTCCAGTTCCCTGTGCCTTGTGTAGTCATTTACACCTATGCAAAGTGATTGTAGAATACAGCCAGTTCAGAATGGTTGCATTTCACACCCATGTTGCACAGATTTGAATGGCTATCTAACATGCAAGGCAACAGGAAAGCAGGTCAGGAACCTTCCAGGGGGGTTACAAGAACTGACTTTCAAATGTAAAAACAACTAGAAAAAACAAAATAAAAAACCTTTCAAGTGAATGGAACATGTATTTTATTTGTATTATAGAGCCTATCGGCAGACTGTGCTAGGCAATCCCAGTATAGGAAACAGCAGGGGACAAAGAGAAACAAGGGGACCCTATTTGCCAGAACTCTTCCAAAAAGTTGCTTACATGCTTGCCTGGGCAAGTAGGATGAACAGGACTCCAGATTGGGAAAGGGCAAGAGTCTGTATTCTTATAGGAGACTTGAACTTGGATTTAAAAAAAACAAACCAAACCAAGAGAAACACTGTTTGTTCCAGATCATCAGCGACCTTAAAGTTAAAGAGAGATGTTTATTGTAAGGAGGACACAATCCTCATGCGATGTAACCATCATCTCTTTCTATCCTCAACTGGAGGGCTCCGCTGCAGAACAAGTAGGATTGATCAGTCTCCATGTTCATTTCATCCTTAACCGTCTTGCTGAGACTGCCAAAATAGACGCTCAGTGCTAATTATGATGGTATTTGTAATAGTGCTGCCCTTGTTTGACCCAAATGGCTAATCAAAATTCAGAGCCCTGGGGACATCCCAGTTCGAAGTAGAAACTGACAAGAGTCTTGTATTTTCTTTGATGCAATCTTGTTTATTTACAAGAATGTACAAAGTGTGGCTGCTGCTAGTGCAGGAGGAACCACAAACACAACAATAGTATCTTCACAGCTTCCAGCCTCATTAGCCAATACCTCACCCAAGCCCGTATCAGCCAAAAATGCTCTCTCTAGCTTTTCCAGGGTCAGACATTGTGTGTACAGGGTGCTGGTTGGATTTCTCACTTGTTACCTCTGAGCCTGCTTCTGTTCTGTCAGTCTCAAGTCTTCCCTTCCCTCACAGACATGCACTTTAACCAAACTCCTGGGTTGGTCACAGCTGCTTTTGTCTTAGGTGCTTGTGATTAACTTATCCTGACAGCGATGCTAATTGAAGCGGCATTCATACCCAGTCTCCAATAGTTATGTGACCCATGGAATCAGGAGTACCTCTTAACATAACAATATGAACGCTTGTCCGCTCTGAAGTGGACTTACTGATACATTTCATATGGGTCAAGCAACAGCCATTGAATGTCAATAACTTTCAGTTGTCAGGGTGCTCGGAACCCAGGCTAGTTTTTTGCCACTTGTCTCCCAGTCTAAAGTCACACGTACTACATTTTCAGAAGTTCCAGAGGGGTAGCCGTGTTAGTCTGGATACAGTAAAAACAATGAGAGTCCTGTAGCACTTTAAGACTAATGAAAGCTTATGCCTGCAGAAATTTGTTGGTCTTTAAAGTGCTACAGGACTCTTGTTGTTTTTGCTGTATTTTCAGAGAACGTATAGGTATGCAACCAGTACTGTACAACTCTCCATGCTTTAAATTGGTTAACTGTTCTTTTAAAACGTATACACTAAGCACAAGTCGATGAATTACTGTAATTATACACCTCAGGTGATTGAAATGTCAAAGAGCATTTCAGAATTTCAGTGCATCAGCACACTCTGGTGTGCATTATTGCTTGTGTGTTCTTTGTGCGGGCTGGATTTCATCACTATCATTTTGGCAGGGAAACAATTTTGTTTCTTGTATTTTAGAGGCCATTGTAAATAGGTGTTATCTCTGGAATGTGCAGTTTAGATCTGGCAGCAGTGGACTGACTGACATTGGCATAAATCCTTATTCTGTCAAGCCTCAAGAACACTAAGTTATTGGAACAGATGCTCTTTGGAATGCTATTCACACATACTGTATGAAGTGTCTTGTAAGGGACAGGCTTGCTCCTATTTTCGGCTGTTTTTTGATGCTTTATTGGCAATCAGTTTAACGGTCAAGGTTTATCCTCTAACACTTTCAGAGTCATCTAATTTAAGGCCAGAAGGGACCACTGGATCATTTAGTCTGACCTCCTGTATATCACAGGCCACCTTCACCACCCAGCACCTGCAACCTAAATCCAACCACTGAAATTAGATCAAATATTACAGCCCTCGGGAGACTGAACTATTATGTGCCTCAGGCACAGAATAGGAGGGACCAAGGTGCACCAATGACCCAGACCCCTGCAATGGCAGGGAAATGATTAAGTGAGGTGTGCCCAGATGTTCCTGGAAAGCAACCTGCAACCCATGCTGCAGAAGAAGGCAAACTCGCCTGCTCAAACTCCCAAAATCACTGCTAATCTGACCTGAAGGAAAATTCCTGCCCGACCCCACATATGGTAATTAGTTAGACCCTGAACATGTGAGCAAGCACCTGAAAGAAAGAGAATGCTCTGTGTCACCTCCGAGCACAAGCCTACACTACCCAGTGTCCACCTCAAGTTTTGGCCATCTCCAATGCTTCAGAGGAAGCAGAAAAAAATACCTTCCTCCCCCCGCCAAAAAACCCCCCAACCACTACCCCCAGAATACATTGAGATACATTTTGTTTCATGTACTGCGTGCTGGCCTCCATTCTTGTAAAACTACATTAGCTTTTTATAAGTAATATGTTCGCAGAGATGCTACCATTCAAGCTATTGTGCACAGACTCACCTCCAAACTCTTCCCTCCTGCAACCTGGGCTCCTCCCTCCAAGTTCCAGACACATTGCTATAGCTTTCATACTCTTGAGAAATAGCATATTAAGTATTTTCTAGGCAGAAAAAGGGACTCTCTTAATTACATTTTCAATAGATAGCTACAAGTTACTTAACCCTTTCTCACACACACAACTGAAAGTTCATGCTCTTCACTTTTGAATTGTTTAGGAACCTGGTGAGATAGCAAGTACTTTTGATTTCAGCTGGGCCATCCATACTTCCAGCCTGTCCTGAAGTATTTTGGTACTTCAGGATGTACCAAGCCAGAAAGTGAAGAGGATGCAATTCACCTGGAGGGTAAAGTTTGGATTGGTTCTATCCTATTTGGTTTTAGTATTAGCTTTTAACCATAGTTGTACACCCATCCTGGTTGAGGGCCTCAATGGGGGAAGACAGCATGCTTTATTACCTAGAACAATGACAGCCAGGTTCTTTTTCATCATTGCTTACACTGTCTTTCTTTGTGAGTTCTCCCACTGACTTCATTAGTACAACTGATGGAATAAGGAACTGCTCAGCTTTGTTAAGGGTGGAGAAATCAGGCTTTGGTTAATGAGAACAGTGAATCGTTTTTATTGCAGACTTAGCTTTCATTTTCTGCATGATTTTAGATACGACTTCAACAGGACTTGTACATGGTGTGCACTGAGGGTGAGGATGCAAAAATCCAGTTAGACTATTTGTTTTAAGAGCAAAATCCGAGTTCCAGAGAAAAAATCAAGTAAAAAGCTTTGCCTTCAGGAACTGATGAGGTGTGGTATTAATCCCCTTTAACCTCAGAGTAGGAGATGGGGCACTTCCACAGCTAGGTCCTGGCTTTACTAATGGGTAAAGGGAGATGAGAACCAGAAAACTGCTTCCACCAAATCTACATCCCTCCCACAGCTTCCTGGATCATCCACCTTCCCTTTCTCTGCAGTGAATGGTGGTAAAGCTTGGTGCAGACCAAGGCTTTCCAAAGGGTCTCAGTTTCTTGGTGCCCTCATGAAGTGGAAACTTGCTATTTCCATTGTGTGTCATCATTGGGGGCCAGGGAAAGTGAGAACAGGATTTTCCTTTAAGTGAACTACCGGGAACCATTGAGCAGTGTAATACTAGTGCACAGTTGACTGATATATTTTCGTTGAGTGACAGTTGAAATCTTAAACTCGATTTGTGCTCTTGAAATTGTGCACTCCTAGGATCACATAACCTTACAACTAATTTTATAATTAGTGCTATTACATAAAACCTAAGCTTACAGAAATGTCCCAAGTGACATGATTAACTTCAGAGATACTAGTCAGCAGGAGTCAGTCACAAAGCATAAACTAATTAATGTCTGAGGACAAGGCTAGGACAAGGGAGGTCAGATATCTGACATGTTTGTAGGTACTGCCAAATGAAATTGGAAGAGAAGCATAACATCATCTGTAGGGAGTTGTTTCAACAGTAAGTGCAGAAAGTGTAGCTACTTTCCTGAATGCTCTCTAGCTACCTCCTTGGCTTTTACATTCTTGATCACATGTAAAACACAGGCAATAAAAGGGTAAGTGTGATAAAGAGGAAGCAAAGCATAACCTAAATGGGGGAAAGTAACCACAATGGATAAAAGGACCATTTCAGGAGAACAAGAATCATAACCAGCTAAACAAATACACAGCATGCTAATGCAACACACATTTAAACAAAGAAATTAGCAAAGAACCATGCCTGATATTCAGAGGTCAATTCCCAATAATTTTAAGGAGGCTTGTAAAGAATTATTTAATTGCACACTAAGAGACAAAAATATCTGTCTTGCTTTCCCTTTTCTTTACATTTGCTACATTCCTTCTCTCTCCAGAGCCCAGATTCTTCAGATCCTCTCTATTCAGCAAAGCACTTAAGCATTTAAGCTTAAGTCCCACTTGCTTAAAGATAAGTATATGCTTAAGTATTTTGCTGAATAACACTTTGTTGAATTGGGAGCCAATACTGGGAACTTTCCTTCTCTCAGTCTGGGTAGCTTTGGACATATAGAGAAATGCAGCTATGCTGATTCAAAGTTTTTATTCGAAGTTAATGCTTCACGAGCAATAAGGGTTTACAGTACAAGAACAAGAGGGATTCGGGTGGGGGTACGGGCTATCGGTGGGTACAGAGTCGTTGGGGTCGGGAAGTAGAACGAGGTCATAGCCCGAGGAGTCCCGGATGAGGTGGTAATGGGTGGGGGTTAAGGGTGCAGGAGACCATACGGAGATGGGGGGAGGGTTGCGCGTCACACTTATCGCAGGGGGTGTGTGTGTGGGGGGGTGAGTACATAGGTTCGTGGCAGCGCGGTGTCCCCCAGGAGGTCCGTGGGGTGGCGGGAATGTGATGGGGGTTCACGGGGTTCTATGTCGTGGCGCTCGCTTCTTCTTCGTGGTATTGTCTGTGGCCGGTGATGTGCTCCACGTAAATGTCCCGGGACCACCGGATAGAGTCTGACACCATGAGGCGTCGCATGAGGCGGGCGTAGCGCCAGCCGACGCCGCAGGCCCGCAGCACGGCCTCGTTGCGAGGGTCCCAGGCGCCCAGGGCCCCCACGATCAGGGCGTGGACCTGGACCTCGTACCCCCTGGCTCTCAGCGTGTCCGCCAGGGGGGCGTACTTCTCTTCTTTCCGCGCCCGTGCCGCATGGAAGGCGGGGGACCGGTTCTCGAAGGGGACCGTGACGAATTGGGTCTTTACACTGCTGTGTCTGAACAAACTGCCAGTCATCTCTGAATTACAATGGTCGAGTAAACTCATCACCAGTGTGGAGTTTGGAATTTAGATTCCTAAGAATGGCCATAATGCATCAGACCAATGGTCCATCTAGCCCCATATTCTGTCTTTTGACAGTGGCTGATACCAGATGCTTCAGAGGGAATGAACAGAACAGGACAATTACTGAGTGATCTATCCCTGTCATCCATTCCCAGCTCCTGGCAATCTAAAAGCAGTGTAAGTCATATAAAAGCAGAGCATGTGCAGGTCAACAACAAAACACTCTTTTTTTATACAGACTTCAGTAATGGGTGGAGTGCATTGTTTCAAGGAGCGGGTGGGAGTTGGAATGTGGAGACTGCAGATGACTAGGCAAGGAGATGGGCTGGGTGCGGGCCGGGAGGAAAGAGCTATAGTATGCAAACGACTGTGAAAAATTATATCCTTGATGTCTCAAATTGGTCACTCAGATTGAAAGGACAGTCTTGACCTTTATATACCTTTCTGTAGCCAGTTCTCAATTTGTAAAGTGGACATAAGAATATCATCTCATCTCAGAGGTGTGTTCTGAAAATAAGTTTGTTTCTGTTTGTGAAGTGCTCAGATACTATAGCGATGGGCACCTTAGACAAGCCCTTGAGGAAATTAATAATTTTGCATTCACAGTGGGCTTTGAAAAGAGTGCAATAAATAAGACCTAGCATCACACATTGAACAGAGGATACAAGAAAATATTGAGGAGCTGCTTATTCTGTGAGCACCATTCAGCTGTGCATTAAAGGAGGCAGGGCTCCTGTGGAAGAAATAGTATGTTAATGTAAATTAAAGGCATCATGAGGCATAGGCACAGAGACTGAATTGAGGTTGCAGAGCCAACATTAATTCTAGCATCTGAGTGCTAGACTTTGCAACCCTCTCATTTGGGCCATAGCCACAAAGAAGCATCAGTCTTCATACTTCTCCCTTCATCTTAATTTTCCAAGTTTTTTTATGGAGGGGAAAAATAGCACTTGCAAGTGTTGCTTTGGTGTTGAATTTGTATCTCTTTCACTCTCTTATGCAGTCTCCCTCCCACAGGGACAGAACCATACACAGAACGAGTGATTTTGCTCTGGGTAAGCATGACCTTATATTTCAGCAGCTCCATTGGCTCCTGCATTTACAAAAAATGTAAATTTCCTGTTAGTTAGGTGGCATAGATCTTAGTTTTTCCCTAGGTTTATGGCTAGGAGGAAACCTAACGGATGCATGTTTGGTAGCAGAATGGCAATGAATTTGCAAGACTTCAGGGCTTCTTTTTGTATAAGTGCAAATTCTTCATTGAAGTTCTACTTAAGATGCAAAAGTTATTCTTCCTTACTAGGACTGTCTAAAAAGGAAATATATTCATGTTGGATTAAGTTGTTAAAGATTCAGTGAGCCATAGAGATTATTCTGACAGGCATACAGAAATTTTTGTTTACTGAATCAGAAGTGACATTGGACAACATTCTGAGATAGAAAAAAATGTGTTGCCTTAAGCCTTAAAGTGACAGTATGGAGACAGTTTGAGATTTCAGTGGTTGTACAGTACTTCATCGGAACTGTAGCCTCTGATATCTTACCTGCTTTTTCTCTTTCTACATATAGACTGAAAAGTACACATTACTGTAATGCATGCCTGTGTGTAATATTTATTAGTCTAAATTACATCTCTGTAGATAAGACTGTCACTTATTTATATTAATAAATATACTGATGAGTACAGTTTCTGTGTTTTTCATATGCTCTCAACATTTTATTACTAGTGCAATGCCTCATTACTTGAAGCCTAAACCTGGTACGTCAATGCAGCCTGCTCAGAGACACATTCCCTAGGTCAGATCATTAGAGAAGCTTTAATCCTTTAGAACAATTTTTCAGTACTGTTTACACCAGGGAGTGACTTGTACAAATCCTCTTTACACAAGACAAGAATAACACGGGAAGAAACTATTTGTCTCTGATCTCTGCAAAGAAGCAGAGCAAACCTGAGTCCGCAGGGGGCTTTCTATCACTTAAACTAACCAGGAGGGATTAATCAAAGATATCTCTGCTGCATGATGTACAGCCAGCTTCACGGTGCAATCACATTGATCAACATATAGTAGAACAACAGAGTTACAGCATCTTGTGTTTTAAGTAGAGATAGAGGAGGGCTAAAATACTCAATTTGCTTCACCACCGCTCTAAACCATCACAATACCTGCAGGTAATCTCACTTTTCTGGAATCTGAAAATGTCCCAGTCCAATGTTTGGCAAGTGAATTAAACACCGCACATGAATGAAAGCGGAAAGAAGAGAGGGACTCCTTAGATACCACCACTTCCTCACATTGCGAACAGGCCCCACCTCCTTTCCTGTAATAGGGGTTGTCCAGACATTACATAACACATATTTTGGTGATTCTCAAAACCCACCTATCCCTTGTAACACTGACACAAACATGCAATATTAAGAACCCACTTCCCCTAATGTGTTACATAACTTATGGACTGCCCCGTATTATGCAGCAAGTAACTTTCCTCTGTTCGTGGGACCTGCCTAAGCACTGCGTTACCAGTGTGATTACAGAATTTTCAATACAGTCGTTACAGCATAGCACTGGAATAATACAGTGGTAAATAGATCAATTGCCTTTAATGGGAAAAGATGCTCGCCTCTCAAATGCTGGTCCTCGATGAGAAATCCACATTGGATGCTTTGGAAAAGAAGCCTGGAACTAAAAATCTTTTTTCTTTTCTTTTTTTTTTTAAATCGAACTATTTTTTCTAAAAGAAATGGCTTTTCAAAGGAAATGAAATTCCCACAAGATTTTTTTTGACAAAAACAAAAGTTTGGTTTTGAAAACAAATCTTAGTTTTGTTTCTTCATTTAAAAATCAATATTGGGTGGAAAATTGACCTTCTATCCCAAGTTTCCTACATGAAACTATTGTCATTTTCCAACCAGCTCAACGTGGAGAAAAGTTATTTCTAAACTCAACAAGTGCCTTTGAGAACAATGTTTCAGGTTTTGTGTGTTTCTGTTAAAAAATGGTGTATTTCCTAGAGACCTCCTTCCCTACGCTGCTGCTGCTGGATGGGTACCAGCACTGGGCAGAACCACAGTGGAGTGGCATTCCCTGTCTAACTGTGTCCTCTGAGGGTCAGGAGGGAT
>ML675603.1:20264871-20290954 GCA_007922155.1 Mesoclemmys tuberculata
AAAATTACTTTTTCTCACTTGCATTTGGTTGAGAGTTTGTGATGTTTTCCTTTAATGGGGAGTTTGTGGACCTCGCCACCACAGTCCATGCCTTTGCCACTTTGAGATTAGAGAACTAGAATGCACTGTACTTTGAGCTACATCTTGGAGGCCAAAGCCAGCAGTCCACTTGATCACTTAATATATATTGTGTTGCTGTGTGCACATTCAACCAGTGATCTGGACTGGCTGTCTATGGGTTTCCAGATGGAATGTAGAAAGTTGTTATTTACCTATAAAGCTCTACATAAGTTAGGACCTTCCTACTTGATAATCTGCCTCTCCCCATACCATAGTGTTGCAATGGAGATCTGTAGGTATTCAAGTTGGATTCCCCTTAGTAGAAATGAGACAGGACTGCTGGGAAGGCATTCTCTGTAAGGTCCCCTTTCTGAATGCATTCCCCCCATTCCCTTCTGAAGTAGCCCCAGTGTGCTGACTTTCAGAGCATGCTGCAAAGCACATTTTATAAAGAAGGATGCTGTAGAAACAAATATGGTTAGGGGTAGGGAAACTACACATCCTTATTTTAAGGGACAATCCCTTATTTCACTGATTTGTCCTTAGGGTGACTAACCATCCCTTATTATAAGATGTACCAAAATGAATTAAAATGGATATTAAATATCATTTTAAACATTACATTGAAGTTTATGAAACTTGCACTGTATACTTGAGGGCACCAAAAAGATACACTTGAGAGAAAAATACATGACATGCTAAGGGAAATGATGTTTGCCTAAAATGTTCCTTAAAAATAAAGTATTGTCCCTTATTCTTCATGTGGTTTTCCCTTATTTCCTTCCAACAAAGGTGGTCACCCTAGTTAGGGATGATCCCTGGAGGAAGTGGAATAGGCGGGGAGAAGGGCTATTAGGATGATCAGGGAAAGCGAGAGCCTATCTTACGTAAGGGGACTAAACCCACGTGGCTTGTTCAGCCTCCCAAAATGAAGGCTGAGAAAGGACAGGATTGTGCTTTATAAATCAAAGGAGTATACGCCAGTTAGGGAGAAGGGTTAGTTAAACTCAGGCACAAGAACAAATGGGTGTAAATCAGACATGAATAAATTTAGGCTGGAAGACCCTCAGTGCCAGCTAGCGGAGGGCGCTCCATACTGTACCTCATATCAGGCCTGACACAGTCCTTGCTTCAACACATTGTTGTCATAATATATATCTCAAAGCTGTCATGTAAGATATCGGATGTAAACTGGTGACACATTAGTCCCGAAAATCATTATGTGATGTTTGTACAGGTCTACAAAGAGTTGTAGATGTGTGCGGGAAATATGTCCTTATTGTGTTTGAAAGGCAGTGCATAAACCCAGCTTGCCCTAGACAGAAGGATGTGTATTTACCTGTAAGATAGTCTTGGTTACAGGCAGAGGACAATGAAAGTACCTTTGTACAAAAGGTAAACAAATCCATTAAGCTCAACAAACTGGGGCAAAGGCCATTTAACAACCCTGCCTGGGACTAGAATCTGCACCTCAGGAATCCTTTCTGCTTTTTGAGGCAGAGAAAAGGGACTTTGGGTAATATAAGGGTAGCAAAAAATACCCTCTAATGATCCATCACTGAGGGAACAAGGGTACAGCACTCTTTAAACCTGTGAAAGTTGGATCTCCTAGCCTGGAGAGCTATGGATGCTGGTAACAGGATGTAAGTAAGAAAACTATGTAGGCAAAGATTCTAACTTGCTAAAATTAAGTCTCAGACACTAGGAAGTGTGTTTCATTTTGGTTTATTTTAACCATACCTGTCTTTTGTTCTTGCTTAGTATCCCTTACATCTCTGTTCTTTGTTATTAAACTTACAGTTTTATTACAAAACCATCTCAGTGGTATGTATTAAAGTGAAGTGTGAGTCGTCAGCTAATCTAACAGGCTGGTGTGAGCTCTGTCTCTTTGGAGGCAGCTAACTTAATTTCTGAGAGTGTCACAGTGAGAGGGACAGGACACTGCAGAGACATGGCTCTGGGGACCTCCGGAACAGGGGTTCACTGATTGTTACCTGCAAGGCAAGGTTATACTGGCAGAGTTTTAGAAGAGTTTGCTGCAAGGCAAACAGGCTGGTGAGTCAAGGAACTGACACACAGTTTAGCAGCAGCAAAGCTCTCCCCATTTCTAAAGCAGAGAGGTAACAGTGACTTACAGTCCTGGTGTCCTGAGCCAACATCACAGCTGGATATTTGAAGGTTTCTAACCATGAGAAGAATGAGGTTCGGAAACAGCCTCCCACTCGCAGTGCGAGCAAACAACCCAAGTACTCTTAATGTGGAACTAGATAAATTTATGAAAGGGATTATGTGCCAGGGGTTGTCTACAATATCAGGGGACCGGACCCTTCCAGTCCTATGCTCTAGGTCTAGTTTTTTGTGCTCCCGAGTTTTTCAGTATTGTAAGTAATAGTTTCTTTGATTGACTGAATTTGTTAAAGACATGTAAAGTATTCATATAGGTCCCTCTACTTATTTCATAAATATAACTATACGATCTGTGGGGAAAGAGTCTACCATTCTATAATTACCTATTTGTATCATATGACACAGCTAAAATCGCCAGCCTCAACCATTCAAAAATCACGAATCAGCCCCTGCCCCAAATCATAACATTAGCTTAAAAACCATGATTTTTAAAAATATAAATGTCAGCTTCTTTTTATTTGCCTACTGGTCTCTAAGTCTTTAGGCTGCATTTGGGTCACATTATGAAGCAGTTCTTGGCAGTCATGAGGAACAGAAGTTTACATATTTTACATATGAAAGCTGAGAATCTCAAGCAACCTTTTGATTCCAGGAGCTGGAGATTTAAGGAAAACTCCAACTGTCACAAGGCTCATGATAAAAATCACAAGAATTGACAACACTGAAAATCATCACTATTTTAAAATTATACATAAAATACTGAAAATTCATGTTTTCTATCTGGTTGCTAAACAGCTTTTTAAGACCAATTTAACGTGTAGAATAATACAAGATTTCCCCATCTCAGTCAATTCAGAATGTATTCGCTCTCCCTTTCTCTCTCAGCATTCAGTCAAACACTGACGATGATGTTTAGAGCACAGCACCCCAATCTTTCTTAGGTCAGAATTGAGAAAGGTTCCATGTTTGCGAGGTGGGGCTATTCCTTTCACTCAGTCCCTCCTACAAACAGGCTCCTCCTCCCTTCTTCCTGCCGCTTCTTTTATGATTGCTCCCTAGCAAGTCTCTGACAGAGATGAATTGTTGCTCAGTTTGGACCAGATTTTAAAAACTGTACCTAGGTGCTTAACACCCATGGAAATGAATGCATTCACAGAATTATAAGGTAAGGATTAGGAGCAGAGTATATGCAGTTCCTACTTTACTCCTTTTCTCCCTCAGCCCTGTCTTCATTCTTTGCTTCCCTACCTCTTCCCACTTGCTTAACAAGTTTCCAATAGGCTCCTTCTCCAAAAGCCTCCTTCTCAGGCAGGCATCTCACTCTCCCCTCCTCTTGCACTCAATTTGGGTTTGCCACTTCTGGCCAGAAAGTTTGCTGACATCTCTGAGCTTCAGCGCATTAAACACTGAGCAAGTACAGCATTAGTTAGTGGAAGGCCAAGACTCAGAAGCAGGATGAAAGAGGAGAGGAAGTACCTGCCTGTGTGGTACTGGTTCCACCCAAGATCCCTGCTGTGGCATCTCTTCATCCCAGCCTCTTCCCAGGGTAATGCACCTTATAGGTGCCTCCAAACTCCAGGCAGATATTCTGAAGGCCTAAATCATCTCAAGATCAGTCAGGTTCTTTTAAGTACTGCAATACAGTCAAAATAGTGAACGATTTTTCTTGTTAGACAGCTCCCAGTCGTAAGAGACTACATCAGTCTATATACCCAGTGTATGCAATTATCTCAAAAGATAAATCAAGGGCCAAAATAAATTTGATGAGGTTCAACAAGGACAAGTGCAGAGTCCTGCACTTAGGATGGAAGAATTCCATGCACTGCTACAGACTGGGGACCGACTGGCTATGCAGCAGTTTTTGCAGTAAAGGACCTGGGAATTACAGTGGACAAGAAACTTTGTATGAGTCAACAGTGTGCCCTTGTTGCCAGGAAGGCTAATGACATTTTGGGCTGCATTAGTAGGAGCATTGCCAGCAGATCAAGGGAAGTGATTATTCCCCTCTATTTGGCATTGATGAGCCACATTTGGAGTATTGTGTCCAGGTTTGGGCCCCCTGCTACAGGAAGGATGTGGACAAATTGGCAAGAGTCTTGTGAAGGGCAACAAAAATGATGAGGGGGCTGGAGCACATGACTAATGAGGAAAGGCTAAGAAAACTAGGCTTGTTTAGTCTGCAGAAGAGATGAGTGAGGGGGGATTTGATAGCAATCTTTAACTATCTGAAGGGGAGGAGTCCAGGTAGGATGGAGCTAGGCTGTTCTCAGTGGTATTAGATGACAGAACCAGGAGCAATGGTCTCAAGTTGCAGTGGAGGATGTCTAGGTTGGATATTAGGAAATACTTTTTTCACTAGGAGGGTGGTGAAGCACTGAAATGGGTTACCTACGGAGGTGGTGGAATTTCCATCCTTGGAGGTTATTAAGGTGTCGCTTGACAAAGCCCTGACTAGGATGATTTAGTTGGGGTTGGGTCCTGCTTTGAGCAGGGGGTTGGACTAGATGACTTCCTGAGGTCCCTTCCAACACTAATCTTCTATGATATTCCAACTTTATTAGAGCACAGCCATTAAGTGTCAGATCTTAATTGTCCTGAGTGGTCACTCTGAGTTTCACTGTAGTACACCAGAAAGTTAGAGGTTTTGATACTGAAAGGTAAATGGTGGGACGTAACTTATTTGAATATTCATTATGTAAAATTAATTTATCCATTTTAATGTCCAGTTTTAAGTGACACATTCCTGGGTGGGAGTCAAAGTTTTGGATTGCACAAGCTGTCTTTGTCCTAGTTGTTCAATTCTCCTAATAACCCATGTCTATCCAAAATAACCAGTCTATTTTAGGATATTTAAGCTGAACTGAGTCAAACCATTGTACTATTATTGATGGATTGATTATTGATTAATCTCTTAGATTGAAGTGTTCAATAAGGTTTTGGTTTCCTGAGGATTATAGCATCAGGAATATTATCAGTGTCATTAGAAAGAAAGATGCGAGGCACACATGAGAAACAATTGCAATTTATCACAAGGTCCTTTATTAATCTACTAAGCAGATAAGCAAACTGCAGACAGAGTGTGAGTGCAAAATGTTTAGCCCCTCGCTCACATCTCATATTTCCTTCCAGGGAACCCTGGAATGTCAGTCATTATCTTATCAACATCTTCACCACCACCACCCGTGGTTGTCTTACTACCATATCCCTGTGCATTTCTCCCAGCACACAGGCTGGGCAACACCTTTTATCTTGAGTTATGTTTACACCCACTAAGGATCATACACATGCATAAGGTTTCCAACCCCTTTTTCCTTAACCATACTTCCATACCCTACTAATTAAGGGGCCACCCTGTTTTTCATAGGCTACCTCATTAGTTCCTTTTTACTCATTAACATTTACATCAAATAGTTACCATAGCAACTTGTGGTCAGTTTAGAATTCCCCAAGGTGTTATAATCAGTCATCTTGTGGTACTAACTGAGACACTCGTGGAAGATAGGCAGAAAGGGGCCTTAAGACAGGAGAGAATCAGGCCTAAACTGTTGACCATGAGTTTTGACTAATGCTGCATTCTAAGAACAACTAGCGTTTAAGATATAGTATGAAATAAATAGATCTAGCTAAGCTTCCACCTCCCTGCCCCCAGTACCAACTAAAATTTAATAATCTGCAGTAGATTTTCATTTCAGGGAAGATTCTATTTGCCATAGCTGCAAAGGCAATTGCACGAATCTTTGCATTCATTACTTTCCCTCGGCAACCTGACTTTTGTACGGTGACTCATTGAAGCCCGAGGTCACTGAGTAGGAAGGTTGCGAAGACCTGCTAAGGAAGCACAGTCCCTGTCAGGAATTTTCGATATAGATTATATCTCTACCTTGTGCGGCTGAGCTTCTGACAAAGTGATTTCACAGGAGATCTCTCTATATATTTAGAAAGTGATTCACTCAGCCCTTGGTGACAACATGCATTGAAGGCACTCACTGCAGCAGCAAAAAACTCACTGTGGTGCTAAATACTTTCTTCTGTTTGTGGAGTCTTTTTTGTGCATGCGTGGGCACTCTATTCCCCGGTCATTAGCTAAAGATTTTCCAACTTAAAAATCTCTAATAGATGGCACTGTGAAACTTGAGATGCCAGGATAACAACACACTGCAATTAGACACCCGTGGCTGGCCCGTGCCAGCTGACTGGGGCTTGCGGGGCTCCTGCTGTTTAATTGTGGTGTCGAAGTTCAGGTTCTGACTACAGGAACCCTCCCACCTCTCCAGGTCCTAGAGACTGGACTCCAGCCAAGCCCAAACATCTTCACTGCAATTAAACAGTCTCTTAGGCTGAGCCCCGCAAACCTGAGTCAGCTGGCCCAGGCCAGTCACAGGTTTTCAATTGCAGTGTAGACAATCCCCTCAGTGGACCTCCAAAAGGTTTGAGGGAATGCTTGGATGTTCATCTAAAGCTGCTTGGTTTTTATCCACATCGCTTGGATTTAGAAATCAGGCTTCAAATCTCATAATTTCAGATTTTAATTTGCAGTACTGCCCAGCTCCAGTCTAGCCCAATACACAATAGTTTTCCTCTCAAGCTACTTTGTTACTTCTGCTTAGGAGTAAGCTGAAACCAGGACGTGCAGAAGTACCTGAAGTTTTGTTTGTTTGTTTTTAAAATGTGTTGATGGTAATCTCCAAGACTCTGTAGGATTTGTTCCTGACTCCCTAAGAGACTGCCCCTCATCCTATACGGCATCACAGTTCTTGGGTAATATTTTCAAAAATCCCTAAATGGCAGAGCTGCTCAGAAATTCTCCATGTTTTTCTTTTGGAGAATGTGGCTTTGTTGAACCTGAAATGTTCCAATAAGATGGTTCGAGTTTGATGAAAGCCTGACAGAAAGCCTGCATGTTTTGAAACGTGCCTGGTTTCTTGCCAGTTCACGCACCTGGCTCTGCTGCAGCTCACATGACAGGCCAATAGGGAAATGGGAGCACACATGTTAAACCACATTATTCTTGTATTACACTGGACAATTTTTTCTGAAAGTGTTGCTTCCTCAGAAATTTTTTTTGATTATGCTAGACTGCTTGAAGCTGAACACAAATATAATTTCAGACTACTTGTATCAGGTAGGAATTTGGAGAAACAAGAAATTGACTTATTGAATGGAATGCATTTAATCACATAACAGTGCTGACGCTTTGCAATAGTTCAACTGAGCTAAAAATGTTTTGTTGATTATTTTCGTTTGTATTCAGTGTCTGAGGCTTCTTGTTTAAGTGTCCAATAATAATCGGCCATCATTGGTGGATTCCAGTTGCCCTGATACCGTTTTTCCATGATTGCAATGTCCTGGCGAAACCTTTCACCATGCTCGTCACTGACTGCACCAAAATTTCTAGGGAAGAAGTCTAAATGGGAATGAAGAAAATGAATCTTTAGTGACATGTTGCACTTCATAGAGCATGCGCATCAACAAATTGATAACAAATATATCAAATTGATATAAACGCAATGCATAGAACAGTGTGTGTGAAATGCTTTTATAGCCTTTCTAAAACCTTTCCTGCCAGCATCCACCCTGCCTAAGCCTTAGCATTCCCACTGCATGTTTTGTGGCCTGCACTAGGTGCAGTGTCACTGCATGCCCAGGCATGCTTGGACACAAGATAGAAAACTTTTCAGCTTACATTGTGGATAACATTTTAATAGACAAATTATGAATTGAAAGAACAAATATAGGCAATTTCAAAAAACGGTACGTGATAGGGAAATTTCATGGTGATTTTCGTAATCAGCAGCCCAAAATCCATAAGATACACCCAAAAGTATTCAGGAAGCAAAATCTTTGTTGTCCAGTGTAATCAAAGCAGTGTAACCCACTCTAATGTGAACTCAGTCATAACCAGTATTAGTGAGCTTATGGCAGTATAACTATTTCTGTAGGGGAAAGGGAATAAGCTATACGGTATAAGGCGCCTTTCTAGTGGTATAGCTATATTAACTTTTAATACATGCAGGTGCCCACACACAGCAGCTGATTGGCACATTTTATAAATCTAAACTTCTGTAAAAATCCGGTAATCAATTTTTTCCCCAAGGACTTCAGTGAGGAAATATGGGTACATAACTGCTATCCAGTCATTAGAAAGGCTAAACACTCCTTTGTGAAGACATATACTATGAAGCTGTCTATTTAAGGGACTTCCACGGCCTCCCTTAGCATAGTATATGAACCTCACACTCTTTAATGTATTTATTCTCTTAATGCCTGTGAGGTATGGAAGTGCAGTTATCCATATTTTACAGAGGGGGAACTGAGGCATACAGACAGTAAGTAACCTGTCCAAGTAGTGTATTTGTAGTTTTATTGGTTTTCCTAGACCTGAAGAAGAGCTCTGTGTGGCTGAAAAGCTTGTATCCCTCACTAACAGAAGTTGGTCCAATAGAAGATATTACCTCACCCATCTTTTCTTTTACTCACTCAAGATCACATAGAAAGTTTGTAGCAGAGCAGGGAAATGAACAGAGGACTTCTGAGATTCAGTTGAGTACCCTAACCATTGGTCCAGCTTTGCTCCCTGTTAGACAAATTGATAAGAATTTTGCTACAATGGGAATTTACGATGTAAATGTAAATGTAGCAGTAATATCTTCATTGTAGTTTTGAGGAATGTCTTTACTGTAGTTTTGAGGTCCACTGTTTCTTACCAATTGTTCTTGCACAATCTGTTTTTTGTTCCCAGTCTGTTGGGTGGCATGAGATAGCATACGGGGATGGACTGTTTATCATCCATCATGCTCAGAATAAAGATATAAATAAACCCATGGATACAGTGTTTGCAGATGCAAAATATTCACGAGCTCCACAATCTCATCAAAATGACCCAGGAGGTCCTTGCCATACTGATGATTGTTATTTCAATCATCACCTCCAGCAGTGACCTAGAACTACTTATCCACAGCCAGGAGATGTGTTTTAGAATCTGTTCATCTGTAAATAAATGGCATTTCCTTGAACACCACATTTTCTTGTAGGTAGACAGCAGATTTTTTCCTTTTTCTTCAAGCAAGTGCTACCTTCTTTCTTCTCTGTGGGGAATAGTTTTTCCCTAAGAAGCTTCTCTTTCTAACTCTCTCTGGGAGTCTTTAGGAGTATATTCAGTCCAACAAAATAAGGGAGGTTGACACACGACATTCTCCTGGAGCTAGAAAATTAGTTCTTTATACTTCAGTTTATTCAGTTTCTTTCTGAATCAACTGTCCAGCTTCCCTGTGGTTCTGTTCTAAATGGTAGTGTTAGAATAGAATATAAAATTAACAAACATGCCAGTTACACGCCAGCAACAAACTTTTTATATTATGTTTGTAATACTATGTTTATACTATGTTGTTTCCTATTGGAAGACAGGTTTCAGATACCTGCTGCAATAACACATTTTTTTAACATAGACTGCAGGGTGGGCCTATCATTTAGATCTAGATCATGACACAATAGGTACATCTACATTTACAGTGGTCTGTAGAGTAGAGCAGCACCACATGTGGCCAACAGGAGGGGCACAAGAAGTGAGTTGCATTGCCTCCCACTAGCCACAGGAAAGAATGTAACTTGAGGTTACTTGACATACACATTAGGTTTCCAATGCAAAATAAAATTAAAGAGACTTGTTATTTCAAAACAAGATTCTAGAGATATATTGCATGACCCCGGTATCATATAGGGTAATCTAAACATGTGCTTGTCAATTCAGAAAATGCAAATGTAAACAATGTCATCCTGGCCCAAATTTTACTCTCAATCACATCTACTCACTTGTGAAACTGATAGCAGAATTTGACCTTATGTGCAATATAGAGCTGGGATTACTTGTTTTATAAGCTCTTTGGGACAAGGACTATCTTTTCATTATGTGTGTTTATAGTGCCAAGCATAATGGAGTCCTGATTCTTGATTGGTGGTCCCTACACACTGCCACAGAGCAAATAAACATATTGAAAATAAATGAATCATTCAATAAATAAAGCCAAAGATATAATTGAAAAATGGAGAGAAGCAGTTTACTGAAGTCTATGAGTCTGCAATTTCTGTTCAATGATTCTGGTCTCAAATTTCCCAGGCAACAATTTGAGATAATGCATTTGGGTGGAAAATTGTAGAGCCCATTTTTAGCAAGGCTGCTAAAGACTATGAAAAATAAAATGCTCCTTTTGGAGGGCCTGAATTGAATGCAATTATTGCACATGCACATGAAGCAGTAAACAGAAATCAAGCAGTAGAAACTAAAAAAAATATACATTTTTATAGAAAGAATGATTACAGTAAATTGACAACTATTTTCATTATACCATTGTTTGGCTCTTAAGAATATGATGAAACTGGGCATTATTAATAGAAAACTGGGGTACCATGGAAATAAACAAAGCAGACTATGGGCAGAGTTCCATTTCAAATGGCATTTAGTACAATAAAACAGGTCAACACATCTACACTATAGCTATGCAAAAGATTTCCTATGTAAACACAACCCAGTATATATTTCACTTTCTGCAGTACTTTTACTGGAGGAAGAATCCGTTTGATTGCTATTATTATTTTAGGAATAAACAAAAATATTCCAGCAAATCAATATTTTGTATAATGGAAATAAAGCTATTTGAGGGAAAAGTAAGTGACTTGCCATTGATCAACTGGTACACATGGTAATAATTCAAATATTTTGTGTCTTGGACTTAAAAGGTTTATTCAAAGTATATAACTTATTAATTTTTCCCCAGGAAGTTGGAAGATTCTAAGGCCAGAGGGGACTTCTATGATCATCTACTCTGACATCCTGTATGATACTGGCCAACAAACTTCCCCACAATAATTCCTAGAGCAAATCTTTTAGAAAAAACTTCTAATCATAATTTAAAATTGTCAGTGATGGAGAATCCACCACGACCTTTGGTAAGTTGTTCTAATAGTTAATTACACTCAGTGTTAAAATTATACCTTATTTCCAGTCTCAATTTGTCCAGCTTCATATTCCAGACATTTGGACCATGTTATAACTTTCTCTACTAGACTGAACAGCCCATTATTAAATATTTCTTTCCCATGTAGAGATTTATAGACTTCAATCAAGTTTTTCTTTGTTAAACTAAATAGATTGAGCTCCTTGGGTCCATCACTATAAAAAATCTTTTCTAATCCTTTAATTCTCATGGCTCTTCTCTGAACCCTTGCCAATTTATCAGACATCTTTCGCGAACTGTGGACACCAAAACTACACACAACATTCCAGCAGCGTTCTAAACACAGAGGTAAAATACCTTCCCTACTCCTATTCAAGATTCCCCTGTTTATCCATTCAAGGACTGCATTAGCCCTTTTGGCCACATCTTTTTCAGAATCACTGTTTCCTCCAGAGTGTAGGTATGGCCTACATTCTTTGTTCCTAGATGTATACATTTACACTGAGACAAATTAAAATGCATATTGTTTGCTTGCACCCAGCTCACCAAGCGGTCCAGGTTGCTCTGTATCAATGATCTGTCTTCCTCACTGTTAACCACTCCCCCAATTTTTGTGTCATCTGCAAACTTTAACAGTGATATTTCATTTTTTCCCCCCAGGTCATTGATAAAAGTTGTATAGAATAGGGTCAAGAGCCAATCCATGCAGGACTCTACTAGAAACACACCCATTCAGTTATGATTCCTAATTAACATTTACATTTTTGAGACCTATCAGTTAGCCAGCTTTTAATCCAGTCATTGTATGATATGTTAATTTCATATCATTCTAAACCTTAAATCAAAATGTTGTGCTGTACCAAATCAAACACCTTACAGATGTCTTAAGTATATTACATCAACATATTGCCTTTATCAATCAAATTTATAATCTCATCAAAAAAGATAGTTGACAGAATCTATTTTCCATAAACCTATATTTGTTGGCATTAATTATATTACCCTTCTTTAATCCTTTATTAATTGAGTCCCATATCTGCCACTCTATTATATTTCCTGGGACTGGTGTCAGATTGACAGGACTATAATTATGTGGATCATCCCATATACCCTTTTAATGGCACATTAGCTTTCTTCTAGTCTTCAGAAACTTCACCAGTGTTCCAAGTCTCATTGAAAACCAACACCGTGTACAGAGCTCTTCAGCCAGCTTTTTTAAAACTCTTGGATGCAAGTTATTGCAACCTACTAATTTTAAAATATCTGATTTTAGTAGCTGTTGTTTAACATCCTCATGATATACTAGTGTAATGAAAAGAGTGTTATGATATGACTACATCATCTGTATTTTTTCCCCTCAAGTACAGAACAGAATTATGTATTGAACACTTCAGTCTTTTCCGAATTATTGATAATTCCACCATTTCCATCTAATAATGGACCAATAACAAAGTTAGGATACTTTTGTTCCTAATATACTTAAAATCCTTCAGATTGTCTTTAACTCTGCTGGTGATAGAGTTCATCTCGTGTCCCTTTGCTTCCCTTATCAGTTTTCTACAATTCCAACTTCTGATTTATATTAATTACTATCAACTTCCCCTTTTTTCATTTATTTTTATTTATAATAAAATAGCTGTCTTCACTTCCCCTCTAAACCAGGTTATTTTTTCAAATCCATACAGCCCTCTTCCTTGATTGTGGCATTCTAAATTCCCAATTATCATTCATTTTTATCTGTTTAAATTCTTCCCCCCAGCTGATTTGGCTCTTAATTGTCTCAGCTTTTTGAAAATGGCCATTTTAAAGCTCTGAGTATATATATAACTGGTCTGGACTTTATTCTGTTTCCACATTATAAATGTAATCAGGACTTGATCACTTGTACATAAATTACCATTAATTTTTAGTTCTGTGACCAGTTCCTCTATCTGTCAAGATGGTGTCTAATATAGAATTCCCCCATTTTGGATGCAATACTTTTTGAGTTAGGAAGTTGTCATCTATAATATTAAGGCATTCCAAGAATGCTTTAGTACTGCAAACATGAAACCTCCAGCACATGTCACTCCTACTGAAGTACCCTATGATCATGCAGATTTTTTTCTGCACATTATGGATAGATGCAAAAGGAGCTAGTGACCCTTTCTCTAATGCAATTTAGTGGTCTGTAGCAGACACCAACTAATACCTCATCTTGTGCTTTATCAGTTAGGACATTAATCCACAAGAATTCAAGATGACGATGAACAAGAAGTGTTTAGGAGATGTTGGTTGATATTAGGATGTTGGTGTCCAACAATATTTATGGCCATTTTGGCTACCTAACAGGTGAAAAAGAGGGAATGGCATTTCTAGCCATGTCTGTTGGTTTAACAAGTAATTTGTTGGTTTCATTAACAACAGTATTGGTTTTACTGGCTATGCCTATTGTATATTTAATTAAGTGAAAATGCATAATGTTGAGAAATTCAATGGGTATTGTTCAGGCATCCCTTAGGCTCTTGGTTTAAAATCCCTCAATGATTTCTAGAAGGAGGTCAAATGACAGAAGATGTCCTCTAAGGAAGGATATCTAATTCTTATTCTTAATGAATAAATTATTTATAAAATACTATATATTGTATTATTGAGTATTTTGCAAGTTCTATTGAGCTATTTTAAGTTTGAGTTACTTAAAAATCTTGTGAAATTAATTATTTATCTTTAACTAAGGACCTTAGGTCTGCCTAATATCTATTTTCTTTCAGTCACTATGTTTTCACTAAAAATGTTTAATTTGCAGTGATATAAGCACAGTTTTACGGAATTTACTCCATTGTCATGGGAACAAATGTGTTTCTTCAGATTAATCAAAGCCAAACTAATTTGTATAAAAGAAGAAAAAGCCCTAACCTTTGTCCATCCCTTAAACAGAAACCAAAACTAACCCGTTTTGAATAGTCAAAAATTTGAGACAGTCCTCAAGATACAGGCCAGATTTTAAAAGGTATTTAGATGCCGAAAGAAGCAGGTAAGTGCCTAGAAGACTTTCCAAAACACTGTAGATAGCTAAATCACATTGATTTATCTACATATGTAGGCACCTAAAGACCTTAAATTCTAGCTCCCAGCCTGCAAAGACCCATCACTTATCACTAGCTGAGAATTTTCTTTGTGATGTACTGGGGTGGTCAGCTTTTCTTTTTCACAGTAATCCTTCAAGGTGTGGTTGGGTGCCCATTGGCTTATTTTCTCTGATAAAGGATACAGGAATCCCATCACTGGGATCTGCTGAATAGTATTTTTATGTTTGATTCCACCCAGGTGTTCTGCAGGATGGTGTCCATTTTAAGACAAGAATAAGAGGAAAATGCAGCACATGGGAAACAAAAATCTTAAACACAAGGACAATAGGGAAAAGCAATTGTTGGACAGTAGTGTAGGAAGTATAAGGCTTTAGTTACAATCAGTGGCCCTCCTTAGCTTGTAAAATTGGAATCACAACTAGTAGTAGTTTGGGTAATATGAAAGACTTAGCACTACAGCTGGCAAAAAACAAACAAAAAAAAAAAAACACCAAAAAAAACCCCCAACAACAACCCATGATTGATCTACATTTTTTATTTGATTCAAAATTCCTATTTTGATGGTTTTTGAAAGCTGAAAATTTCAATTTTGTTTTTTATTCCTTCCTCCCATTTTTATTTTTTTCAATAGTGGATGCAATAGAATGAATTATATCTAGGTTTCCCCCATCCCTTTTATTCCCTTTTCCTTTTCCTACTCAAAGATTTGAAAAGTTACAATGGGGAGAGAGAAAAGAAAAAAGTAGGGGAAAACCTCTTGGACATGAGGTTTTACATTTTATAGCATTCAGTGGTAAAAGTGGGGGGGAAGAAGGGGAAACGAAAAAGGAAAAAAGGGGAAAAAATCATTTTAATTTTTAAAAGCCAAAGCAAAACATACATTTCCTCTAATCTTTTTCAATAGGTGATATTTTACCATGAAAAATGTTGTGTACTGGGGAAACTCCATTTTTCAGTAGGATTTTTTTTTTGATCAACAAATTTTGACCAGGTATACTTAACACCATTTTACTGGCCCTTTCAGGGCCCTTTCTCGTTACACTGAAATCAATGAGCGTTTTGTCCTTAGAGCAGAATCCAGCCCATAAATAGGATATTGACTTCAAATAATTATAGTCCCTAATCTGGAATAGTTAATGTTCATACATTTCACACTTTGCTGTCAAATTTAGAAGGCTTTTTTTAATTGCAAAACTGATTTTTCTTAAGTTAAGCTGCTTTGTGGGAAAATTGGTTCCATTGTTAAAATCGGGACGGACGCCTGGATTCTGACCACTAGCTGTGCTGCCAACTCACTATGGTGAACATTCACTCTTGGCAGAGGGCCAACACAGGACTTGTTTTGAAGCTTGAATCAGAATTTAAGTGGTGCGTAGTCTTTATGCTATTCCTCTTCACAGAGTTTGACCCCAGGTGATGGTTGGCAATGCACCTTAATGTTCCTGTCCATTATTTTATCCATGTATCCATCATAAAACTAAGACTGTTAATTTTTGTTTGCAAATCACTGTAAGATTCTTGGGTAAAAGGAAAGTACTATTTCTTTTAACAATGGCTGTTTTAGAAGATTCCCTTTTAGTGGACATTCTTCACTAGGCTAACTTTGAAAGCAAAGTTTTACTCTATGTTCAGAATCAGAAAAATGCTCCTACCTCCATCAAATGTATAACTTCTAAGATGGTCCTGAAGAAGCAGCTAAAAGGCTGTGATATTCTGATATTTAAAAAAACACAGAAAACCAAACCAAACAAACAAATCAATCCCCCCCCCAAAAAAAACCCCCCAAAAACCACCCAGCTAGAAGAACAAATGAAGAAGAGATCAGGAAACTTCCCTTATCTAAATGATAAAGTTATTCAAGCTTTCCTGTCTACAGCAGAAGATTAAGTAAAATTGCTTTGAAGTCTAAAGCATAAGAAAGACCAGAAGAATCTACTTTCCAAGCAACTGCACTTCCAAGAAGAAAATCAGAGAAAGGAAGATTGCAAGCATCCACTACAGGTTCAGAGACAATAATTCTCACCAGGAGAGCACTGACAGATTTGGCTTTCTATGTTCTATTTTTTGACTAAATGGAAGGTGTCAAATTCATTCCTAGTATATAACCAAATTTGGCTTCACTGGAGTTACATTAGGGACAAATTTGGCCCACTAACATTAACATAAACAAATGTACCCAATAATACTGATTGTCCACTTATGTAGCCTAGTTCATCCCAAAGGTCTTTTCAAACTGATTTCAAACTGGAAATGGTTGTTCACAATGCACAGATTATGAAGCCAGAAAGGACCATCATGATCCACTAGTCTGACATCCTGCATAATTCAGGAAAATTCTATGACCTGTCATCATTCCTGTTTGAACTAGAGCAGCTCTACTAGAAAGACATCTAATCTTGAATTAAACTGCTGGTGAATGAGACCCCACCACAGCCCTTGGAAAAAAGGTTCCAAATGGTGAACTCCCTTCACTGATAAAAATCTGGACCTTATTGCTAGTCTAAATTTGTCTCCTTCAATTTCCAGCCATTGGATCTTGTTATAGCTTTCTCTGCTAGATTGAAGACCCCTTTATCATATTTTTGTTTCCCTATGTAGGGACTTACAGACTGATCAAGGCACCCCTTACCCTTCTCTTTGATAAATAGACTCAGCTCCTTGAGTCTCTTACTCTGAGGCAAGTTTTCTAATCCTTTAATCATTCTTGTGACTCTTCTCCAGGCCCTCTTCAATTTTTGAACATCATTCTTGAATTGTTGACACCAGACCTAGACACAGAATTCCAGTAGGTCACACCAGTTTCAAATACATAGGTAATATAATCTCAATATTCCCCTGTTTATACACCCAAAGATCATATTACACCTTTTGGACACAACATTGAAGCATTTTGGCTGTGATGAAAAATAAAACAATACATACTGTAAAAGAGTAGACATGAAGGGAAGGATATTGTACAATTTCCAAATGAAATCGCAGTAGGAAATTAAGTAGGTAGAATGCAATTTTCCAAGAATCCATTTCAGACAGTTCAGCTGTTCTAACTCACCCTAGTTCTTATATAAGTGCCATAGAATCTTTAATGAGCTCAAGTTGTCATATATAAGTCTTTCTTCTGAAAGACAGTGCAAGTAAAAATAAACTGGAGAACAGGCAAGGGGATTATCTTTTTCTCTCAATTTTCTTCTCTCATCCCTTCGGATGTACCTTTGTGTTTCCCTCTCTGCAGCTCTTCCTTTTGGGCTTCTCTGTAACATGAGCAATTGCAGAAGTTACTTCTGCTCCTGCAGTGAGAACAGATGATACATAAGTAACCAGACTGTAGGGGAAGGGGAAGCAGAATAGCTGAGAGGTAGCCTAAGGTTCTACTCTTTTTGATAATAAGACTACAACTCTCTCCTACTGCCCTCCCTTCCTAGAGCACATGGGTCAGTCATCAAGACATATGGCACACCTAATTATGCCTATGGCACCTAGACTTTGGTAGTAATACTGAGGCATAGGCTCACTACCAACAACTTACTGAATCAAGAAAATCTCTTTTTCTCACTCTACATGAAATGTTTGTTGGATGTCTCCTATGAAAGCATTAACATAGCCTAATCTGGCTTAATTTGCAAAATGTGGGAGGATCATAGCATACTAGGTGGGTCTATAAATTTGCCTTTGGGTGAGATTTCAGTTACCACATTTTTATAAGAGTTTATCATTATTATTTTATTTATATTTTTAATTATTTCTATCAGCTCTTGTGAAAGGCATAGAAGTGACAACTCTGGGGATCCTCATTTTTCTCCCCTCTGCTGGATTTGCTTTGATATTTGTTATTGTTTTAATCTCTTCCTCTAAATCTTCTCTTATTCTTGTTTCCTGTGCACTTATGTAAGTTTCTCACTAAAACAATGGGTACTTGCATAAAATTTGACTTTGGAACATAGAACTCAGACAGATGCAACATATGGTAAGTGTTAGACATTTTACCCTATATTGTTAACTGAAGCCAATATATTTGAGCCAAAGTCAATACATTTCCATTCAGACTAACACACATGAAACTGAACCCACATAATAAAGTCTGCTAGAGCTTATAAGGTATAGCTGTTTATTTTGACTTGATTACTCTGGGAAGTATATAAACTGGCTCACCCAAACCATTGATGTCTTAATTCTATTTAATTCACTGGTAGATTTATACTTGTGGCATAATGAAAGTGAGCTGTCCTGGTGGGGGAACATATCAGTCCTGAGTTGCTAACTGCCATCGGCTCTCATCAACCTCATAAAATAGTGTCCAGAGTTGTTTTGAATGCATCATAGTACAGTGAATGACTTCATGGACAAATCACAGTACCCCATGATTATCCTGGACCTGTTTTTCTCCTATGCCCTTTTCTTTATCCCATCTCTCCATTCTCTTCTTGCCCCACATACACTTATCTAGGCATAGCAGCTGAAAGGGGAGAAATTGACTTGCCTCATGCTCTGTTAAACTGTGAAGGGCCATTTCAGAGAAAGTGTTTCTAATCAGGACCATGATTTGAATCTATTTTACAAGAAGGAGTACAATATCTAGATCATTTTAGACTCCCAATTTCTCTTTCAAGAATGAATAATTTTGATTACTGTGTTATTAGATTAGTGAAGTCAGACTTAAATCCCCTCTTTCCATGAAATTGGAAGATGTAGCCACCAGGCTTTAACATTGCATCTAGGGCTCTCTTCCTGGTACAGGACAGAGAATGCAGGTACGTATTAGGGCATCAAGTAGCATGTTACCCAAATCCACTGTGGAGTGCAGCGGCACGTGGCCAGAGTAATGCAAAATATAATTTGTAACTAACTAACTGAATCAAGGGGTAACAGAGAGAAGAGTGCCCAAGGGGTATTTTACAGACTATTAATGCTTCAGTTGGAGTTTTGATATCATGTTGATGGATGCACTATTAAAGTCTAATTAGAGAGGTCCAGATACTCATCCAGTGAAGACTGACGAAGTTTCACTGACTTCCACTGAGCTATGCTGGTTTACACCAAGTGAGGATCAAGCCCCTAACTAGACAGAGGAAAAGAGAACATGACTAGTAGAGCTGAGTGAAACTTGGAATTTCCATTGTTTGGAAGTTAGCCAGTTCTGACTCTAAATGGAATATCAAAAACTCGGCATTCCCTCGAAAACAAAGTATTTTGAAATATATGGTTTGGGTCAATCTAAGTGTTTCACTAAGACAAAACAAAAATAATTTGTTTTGATTTACTTTATGATACATCAAAAGTTTAATTACAAAGTTGTTTCAGCTTTTTAATCTTATTAAATTAATCATTTCAACCCTCTAATGAATTATTTCAATTTTTTTCTAAACAAATTTAGTCAAAATTGACACATTCGCACAGATAGTTTTGATTTAGTTGTATCAACGTTTTCTGACAGAAAACTATTGTATTGGAAAACTTTTGACCAGCTTTAATAAATTGTAGACATTTTTATTTCACTTTTGCTACTTGATGGAAATTCTTCCTAAAAAACCTCAGAAAATAATACTAGATATGAATAAAAAACAGAAGAAAACATATGTATCAATTCATTACTATTATTAGGTGCTATATTCATGCCCAGACACATACTTCCAGATAAGCTGCTCTTCTTCTGTACTAGAAGACTAAATCATCATTTGTACTGTTTAGTGAAACTGCAGCTAGTGTACAATGAATCTTGACTGAACAATGCCAATGAAGTTAAAAGAAAGTTTTGTAATCTACCCATTTGTGGCAGGCTAAACCAAACAAATTACTTGAAACTTAAGTAAAGAACAGAATTATTAGACATACAGATGAACACGATATGTTGGGGAAGATCAACACAGTTTTTGTAATGGAAAATCATGCTTCAGCAACCTACTAGACATCTTTGAAAGTCTCAACAAACATGTGGACAAGGATGATATAGTATACTTGGGCTTTGAGAAAGCCTTTAACAAGGTCCATCACTAGAGTAAGCAGTCAAAGGATAAAAGGGAAGGTCCTCCCATGGATCAGTAACTGGTTAAAAGATAGGAAACAAAAGGTAGGTTACACAATGGAGAGAGAGGTACACTGTGATACAAGAATCTGTATTGGGACCAGTGCTGTTCAACATATTCATAAATGATCTGGAAAAAGGGATAAATAGTGAGGTGGCAAAATTTGAAGGTGATACAAAATTACTCAAGATAGTTAAGTCCAATGCTGATTGTGAAGAGTTACAAAGAGATCTCACAAAACTAGGTGACTGGGCCACAAAATGGACGATGAAATTCCATGTTGATAAACATTGCACACTGTAAAAGTAATGCACACTGGAAAACATAATCCTCACTATAAATACAAAATGATGGAGTCTAAATTAGCTGTTACCACTCAAGAAAGATCAGCATGGAGCAGTAGTCAAAAAAGCTAACAGAATGCCAGGAACCTTTAGGAAAGGGATAGATAATAAGAAAGAAAATATTATAATGCCACTATATAAATCAATTGAATGTACACACCTTGAATACTGCATGCAGTTTTGGTTGCCCCATCTCAAAAAAAGATGTATTAGAAAAGGAAAAAGTACAGAGAATGGCAACAAAAATTATTAGAGGCATAAAACAGCTTCTCTATGACGAGATATTAAAAAGACTAGAACTGTTCCGCTTGGACAAGAGACAACTGAGTGGGGATATAATAGAGGTCTATAAAATTATGAATGGTGTGGAGAAAGTGAATAAGGAAATCTTATTTAGCCCTTGACCTAATACACGAACCAGGGGTCACTCAAGAAATTAATAAACAGAGGTTTAAAACAAACTTCTTCACATAACACACAGTAAACCTGTGAAATTCATTGTCGGAGATGTTGTGAAGGCCAAAAGTATAACTGGGTCAAAAAAAAAATTAGATGAATTCATGGAGGATTGGTTCCTCAGTGGCTATTAGCCAACATGATCAGGAATGCAGCACCACGTTCTAAGTGTCCCTAAATTTCTGACTGTTAGGGGATTAGACAACAGGGCATGGATCACTTGATAAATTGCCCCGTTCTGGTCATTCTCTCTGAAGCATCTGGAACTGGCCAATGTCAGAAGACTGGATACTGGGCTTGATGGACTGTTGGTCTGACCCACTGTGGCCACTCTTACGTTCTTATTATGTTAACCATAGGCCATGACCATGGATCTCTCCTCCTCCAAAATAATCAACTATTCCTAACAGGGCTTTCCCATTCCCTAGTCATTTCATGAATGAATACAGCCACTTCACAGATGGTGAACTTTTATGTCCTTCTTCTGATTCAATAGTAACTTTAGTATGCCCCCCATTCTAAAGGAGTCTGATTTAGTCTTTTCTAGTTCAAAAGACCAGTGTATGAAAAACAACTAGGCCAAGACAAACTTAGTTCCTTGTCCCTTCTTCAAGGATAGGCCATGAGCCCATTAGCTCCCTCCAAGATTTTTGTCTCAGCTGCAATAGACTTGGCTGAAATATAGGAAACAATTTCATGATATTTTTGTCCCTCTTCTTTATCAAGCAGTTTTGAAATTAGAAAAATTTCAGTGCATCCTATAGCTGGTCAATGAACAGAATGAAGATTTTGTGATAATTTTTGCCAAAAAAATGTTTTTCATTAGAAAAGTTTGAATTTTTAAAGTTTTTGATGAGCTCCAATTTGCACAAAGGCAGAGTTTATGCAGTCCATTCTCCCTTTATGCCTTGCCTCAACCGCATGCTGGCTGCTCTGGAACAATATTTCCCAGCAATGCTTCAATCCTGAGGAAAAAAGGTAGCACACCCTACTCTTGAAACACTAGAGTCAGGCACTAAGCAAAGTTAGTATTTGGGGTGTGTCTCCCAAGCCACAGGCCTTTCTACACTAGCATTTATTCTGGCAAAACTTTTGTTGCTCAGAGGTACGACCTTCTTCCCCTCCTCCTGAACAGCATAAGTTTTGCTGGCATAAGCACTTGTGTAGACAGCAATATATTGGTGGGAGACCCTCTCCTGCCAACATAGTTACCACCACTTGTTTAGGTGCTTTTATTGTCATTGGGAAAGAGCTTTTCCACTGACATAGCTCGGTGACACAATTGCTCTTACAGTGGTGCCTGTGTACATTTTTAGTTTAGAATAGCCAACAGACTGTCATCTGAAGACAACTTCTCACTCAGCAACCACATCTCTCTGCCAAATGGAGTCATAGAATCATATAAGATTAGGATTGGAAGGGACCTCAGGAGGTCATCCAGTCCAATCTCCTGTTCAAAGCAGGATCAACCCCAACTAAATAATCTCAGCCAGTGCTTTGTCTAACCGGGCCTTAATAACCTCTAAGGATGGGGATTGCACCACCTCCTTAGGTAACCCATTCCAGTGCTTCATCACCCTTCTAGTGAAAAAGTTTTTCCTTATATCCAACTAAGACCTCCCCATTTCTCCTTGTTCTGTCATCTGCCACCACTGAGAACAGCCCAGCTCCATCCTTTTGCAGGTAGTGGAACGCTGCTGTCAAATCCCCCACTTTTTTATTCTGTGGACTAAATAAGCCCATTTTCCTAAACCTCTCCTCATAAATCATGTGCCCCAGCCACTTAATAATTTTTGTTGCCCTTTGCTGGATTCTCCAGTTTGTCCACACACTTTCTGTACTGGACCCAAAACTGGATATAATATTCCAGATGTGGCCTCACCAGTGCCAAATAGAGAGAAATAATCACTTCCTCCATCTGCTGACAGTGGTCCTACTAATACAACCCAATATGCCATTAGCCTTCTTGGCAAGAAAGGCACACTGGACTCAGATCCAGCTTCTTATCCACTTATCCCCAGGTTCTTTTTCTGCAGAACTACTGTTTAGCCAGTCAGGGCAGAAGAATCCCATGCACTGCTACAGACTGGAGATTAAGTGCAGGACTCTACACTATTCTAAAAGTATTAGTCTCCAAATTACATACATATTTCAAGTCAAGTGATCTACTAATATTAGTAAAGGTACCATTGCAAGCAATAAGTACATTAAGAATGTCCAATTTATGACACTGAGATAATAGGTCAAATCTAATCCCTTTTGCAAGCCTATGGAAAGTTATTTTTCAAATAATATATGTCCCAAACTTCACTTTGTAACACCCTAGAAAGAATTCAAATATAAGGATGTATATGTTCAGCACTGTTCAATCATTTTTGGAAGTCTCCGGGTAATCTTGCCCACAGACACAAATTTAACTACTATCTTTATGCCAAGGATTCATAAATCTATTTCTCTACTCTAGACTTGTCTCTTTTTATCCAAACTAAATTCTCAGCCTGTCTCTGACATCTCCTCATGGACATCAAGCTATCAGTTCAACCTCAGCATGACTAAAACAGAACAGAGCTCTTAATCTTCTCCCCCTAGCCACCCCTTCTTTCTCAAACACTGTCTGTCACTCAGGCCTAAAGCTTGGACAACATCTTCAACTCAGACCTCAATAGATCTTCGCACATGAAGCACTTGGAGGAGAGAAAGGTGATTGAGAACAGTCATCATGGATTCACCAAGAGCAAGTCATGCCGGACCAAAGTAATTGCTTTATATGATAAGATGACTGGCTTTATAGATGTGGGGAAAGTGATGGATGTGATATACCTTGACTTTAGCAAAGCTTTTGATATGGTCTCCCACAGAATTCTTGCCAGCAAGTTACAGAAGTATGAGTTGGATGAATAGACTATAAGGTGGATAGAAAGCTCTCTAGCTTTTCAGGCTCAATGGCTTGATGTCTAGTTGGCAGCTGGTATCAAGTGGAGTGCCTCAGGTGTCAGTTCTGGGACCATCTTCATTAAAGATCTGGAGGATTGGGTGGATTGCACCCTCAGCAAGTTTACAGATGAGACTGAGCATGATGCCTACTGAAAAAAAAAAGAGGCCAAAAAAAATTTGTCACATCATGCTGACCAATGTTGTTTCACTGTTTCCTTGTATTCGCCTGCCTGTCTATATCCATCTGTTGCATCATTTTGTTCTTGGACTGGAAACTCTTTGGGACAGAGGCCATCTTTTTGTTCTGTTTGTACAGTGCTTAGCACAATATGGTTCTGGTGCATGACTGGGGCTGCCAGGTGTATGGTATTGTAAGTAATAATATTTTCAGTAAGACAGGTGAGAAGTCAGAAGCTCCATTTTCTCTCTCGTCCTGGTTCAACAGCATCTTTCTCTTCATAGACCAAAGCCAGTACTCCATCTGGCTGCACTTGTCCTGTGGCATTCTGGTTGACTTGCCTTTTTTAGAGACCCTTATACTTACCAGCTAATAGACCTTTGTTGTAATTTTAAACATTGGTACACTTTATTTATGGGGACAGCATCTCAATTTGCCTTACAGTCACCAGGCAATCATGTGTGTTTTAGCCATTCTACATAAATTAGCATCTGCTGACAGCCATACGGATATCTCAAAGACTTACGTATTGCATATTAATGTCTCACCATATTTAGAGGATCAAAATAATAAGATTTTAGTGCCAGTACTGAACCTCTTATGGTTTTATGAGATTGTGTTAAAGAGATCAGTCAGCTGATACTCAGAGCTGCTTAAGATCTTTATTCCTCAGATCCTTTCTAATCTCTCCCTTGGTTGAAAGTTAAACAAGACTTGATCTGCTATTTTTACCTCAACTATGGGAGGTGGAGTGTATTGTCTTTACACTTATTAAACTTCTCTCTCCCACTCCCATGTCCACCTAGAAACGTCTTTCAGCTGAATCATGTTGACGGGGAAAATAAGATAATTTATAGCTGAGAAAAATATCTCTGACAAGAAAAAAAAAAGTCCTTGTCCACTAGCAAATGGTGAAATTCACAATAACTAGTATTGCTTGCCTTATTCAGTGATCTGAATGAGAGGGAATCAGAACGGGGTGATTGAGTATATTTAGTTCAGCACTAACTTATTGCAGGATTTTCAAAGAAGCTCAGCATTGGCCTAACTCTGCGCCCATCAAAACTAATATGATTTTTACCATTTATTCCACTGGGAGCACAGTAAGGCCAATGCTGAACACTTCTGAAAGTCCCACCATGCTGTATGACCAGAAGGTCTTCTCTGCCACTGCTGAAGCTACAATAAATTACTATGGTTATTACTCAATCCAAACATTACGGTAAGGTAAATACTAGCCCTCCTCTGGCTGTTTTATTGTAAATATTAATAAACAAAAGCTACATTTAGTGACAGTTAAGGTTATATTGGGACCCACCTCACCTACTGAAATCTTTGAAAGCATGAAAAGAACAAGTTACAGAAAAGGTCTCCAGCTCTCCTTGCCACCTTCAGTTGCCTGCTGTGCTATTGATAACACATTCCAATACTCCATAAAGTATTCACGTCCATAGACTCATAGACTCATAGACACATAGGTCAGAAGGGACCAATATGATCATCTAGTCTGACCTCCTGCACAAGGCAGGCCACAAAACCCTACCCATACACATTTATAACAGCCCCGAACCCATGACTGAGTTATTGAAATCCTCAAAAGTGAGATTTGAACACCTCAAGCTGCAGGGAATCCATCAGCAAGCGACCCATGCCCCACGCTGCAGAGGAAGGCGAAAAACCTCCGGGGCCTCTGCCAATCCGCCCCGGAGGAAAATTCCTTCCCGACCCCAAATATGGCGATCAGCTAAACCCCGAGCATGTGGGCAAGACTCACCAGCCAACACCCAAAAAGGAATTCTCTGCAGTAACTCAGTTTCCATCCCATCCAACATTCCCACAGACCATTGAGCAGACTTATCTGCTGATAATCCAAATCAATTGCTCAAATTAAATTAAACTACCCCATCATAACTTCCCCTCCATATACTTATCAAGCTTAGTCTTAAAG
>ML675603.1:20291354-20361757 GCA_007922155.1 Mesoclemmys tuberculata
TGTTTGCTGCTGGCTTGGTATATCTTATGGAAAAAAAAAACACCAGTACTGGGGGTCTGCCTACCTCATTCTTTGCATTTTTGCCCTCTTTAAGCTATCTCAACATGGCTCTCCTAGGGGCTAACGTCACAACAATATGTAGCCCCCTTCTTTTTCTGGGTTACTTGGGAGCAGGCAACACTCACTGGTGTGCAAGGGCGCCTAAAGTTGCTCACAACAACGGAGATCCTGAGTATCCCAGTGATGATGTAGGATAGGGGGGAATCCTCTATCCACCCCTCTGCTGCAGTCCCTTTACTCCTAAAGGAATTTAAACTTGGCGGTGCCTCCACCTGGCTGGCCCCTGTACATGCTCAATAGCGTGCCTTGAGAGCTTCCAGGACTAGATCTAGTCTAATAATTATAATAATCTGTGACATGGGTCTAACTCAAAAATTCCAATTATGCAAACTAAACATCCTTTATACTTAAATTATAGTTAACACACTTTTACTTAACAAATTAAGGAAATATGGCATAAGAGACTGAAATTGAACAGCACTAGTATTTTAAATCCATGAGGGGCATTTGAATAAATCAATTAATAAATATAGTATACAGTAATAAATGAAACTTGTCTAACTGGCATTTACACTGCCATGATTTACCCCACTTCCAGAGTGTAAACTCCCCTAGAGTTTAGAGCCTTAACCCCTTCCTTGCGTGGGCATGCTCAAAGAGCTGAAGAAGGAAACAGCACTCTGGTGGTTCAGTGTATCGGTTTAGCCAAGGTATCAAGCTGAAGTTTTGGAGTTGGCCCAACCAAATGTCAGCAGTCCTGGCCCTGCTCGAAGAGACTCTCTCTCTGCCTCTTCTCAGGCCTAGTCAAAGTCTCTCTGCTGTGCTCCTTCCTTTACAAGCCCTGTCCCAAACCAAAAGGGGAAGGGGCATTCACACCACGTTCACTGCAGGCCCACCTCAGTCAGTTCCACTCTCAGTCCCTGCCCTGGTTGGGCAAGGCCACCAACCTCCGAAGCTCCCTGTTCGATCAAAAACTCCAGCAAACTCTCAGCAGCAGCTTTGGGACCCCAGCAGCAGCTTCCAACTTCAGCTGTGCTCCACCCCAAAACCAAAATGGAGTCCACACATGCTTTTTTCTGAGCTCCCTGGAAGAGGAAGAGTCCTTCTCCTTTTTCCCAAGGCATCATGGGAGCTGTAGTCTCCCAGGATCTTCCCAACTGTAAAACTCCCAATTAAGTTCCGAGGCCTCTCAAGTACAGGGTGCTTACAAGTATGTACCCCAACTTCATCCCACTTGCTCTGTCACACAAAACCTTGATGGTGACTGTGACAAAGAGGCTCACTGGTGGTTCACAACTCAGTGTCAGAAGTTCTTGTCGGGGCTGATATACTCACTACACCTAAAACACTGTTGTCATAAACTTCTCTAAAAGGTATAATGTAGAATAAAACTAAAAACGAATAATCATTAATACTCTTGTGTGATGTATATATAGGGCGAATACAAAGAGTTATGGATATTTGCTAGAATTATGTTCTTAAAATGTGTTTGGCAAGCAATGCATAAGACTAGTCTGCTCTAGACAAAGGAATGTGCATTTATTTGTTGTCAGGAAGAAACAATGGAAGCTCCATTTACATATGAATCAGGAGGGGGATGGGAAGTCTATGGGAAGAGAAGAACAGTCTGAGGTCATCCTGAGTCGGGGGACAAAACAATTTGGGAAGATGTAAGGAGAGAGATGTCACCATCTGGCATCCATCACTGAACAGACAGAAGGGGCCTGAGCTAATAGCAGCTGAGAAAGATGGGTCCTCCCATCCAGGAGTCTGAAATCTCTGGGAACTCTATATAAGATATATATATATATATATACACATATGCTTAGGCAAAGACATTTCACCTAGGAAGATATGGGAAATCAGTACCTTGTACTTTTGGAGATGGCCCTGACAGAGAGCCGTGGCTAGAAAGAAAAAGAGTGGTAAGAAACCTTGAATGATGGGTGTAGCTTGTTAAGTCTCAGGCTGGGTCTACACTGACGGTGGCAAATTCGCTGCCGTCACATCGATTGCTCTGGATCGACTGAGCAGTCTGTATAGACACTCTCAGTCGATCCAGGAAGCGATGCAGGAAAGCCACCTCAGCAGTATGGACGCCGCGCAGAGGAGATGCTGCAAAGTCAACGGGAGATACGCAAGTGATTTACGTCACTTGCGTATCTCCCATCGACTGCCGCCAAATCGCAAAGGTAAGTGTAGACCGGGCCTCAACCACTAGAAAGTGTATTTTACTTTCATTTGCTTGCAACCATTTTGTCTTTTTCTCTTGTATTTGAACTCACTTAAAACCTCTCTGTCGTTGGTTAAACAAACTTGTTTTACTTTTAATCTAAATCAAAGTGATATTTCCATTTAAAGTAATAACTTGTGCTTTTTGTCTCTTTAAAGGACCAACAAACTTTATTTCTCCTCTGAGTGTTCCAGAAGATGGTTGGACATTTCAGAGCAGACAGTTTCAGGGAAATTAGGGACTGAGGGTACATTGGGGTCACTTGGCTAGTAGTAAACAAGGTTCTTGGAGACAAAAGTATGACTACAGTGTAACAAGCAGGCTGTGGGAGTCAAAGTCACTGAACCAGGTCTGCCCAACACACACTTACTCAGTGCATCCAGACAGGGAGCTACAGCAGCAGAGCATTTTAAGGCACTCAGGGTTACAGGAGAAGAAAAGACAACCTCTCACTCGTCTGAATCACATCCCAAAATGTGAAAGTGATGCCACGCAATCTTGTTACAACAAATCAACACCTCTGTCCATTCATTTAGAAAGTTATTCTGCTTCAGCATGCAGAGGTCACCCTTATAGTTTTGCATAATTAATTTAGAGTAGTGTTCCTTGTATCAGTTTTAAAAACACTGTTCTCATCTGTATGTTATGGGGCTAGATGAAAAGGATTGCCCAATGTATTAATGTGTACATTGGCAGGGTTTTTATGAAGATTAACTACTTTATGTCTCTGCAGGGGATCTAAACATATACAGCACTATACAATAGTAAGTATCTTTATCAGAAACCTGTCCCAGAGAAATACATAGAATAGGTCTCTTGAGTTTTAATAGTGCTCCTACTAATTCTTGAATGTGGCTGTTATGTCAGGATGTTACAGAGATGGTTGTAGTATAGATTCATAGATAAGGCCTATTTGACTTGCAGGATGATCATCAAATAATTGCAACTGAGTTGCAGACAGGATAGGGAAAATCATGGAAAAGTAATAATGGACCTTTATTAATTGTGGTAATTTTGGAAAAGCCAGAGAAGACCAATTTGTTTAAGAAAAATTTGCTGGAAAAATATAAACAGTCAAATATTATGTTATGCCTGATAATTTTTTTGATAACTGGATATTTTGCTGCAACTATATTACAGTCATTAATGCGGGTAGCTGAAAAAATTGTGGCGGAAGACTAATATGACTGGATCTGCCATTTCCTCAATATTGTAAATTAAGTAGGGTCTTATTCATAGACAGAGTGATAAATGGAAAATCTGCTGAGAAATCATATTTGCTATATTTTAGCATTACTGAACAGATGGAATTATTGAATCCGTCAGGATTTTAAGGCTAGAGTGAGAGAGGAGTTATTTCATAACAATTAATATAAGAGATGCAGAAATCACCAGATTGTGGGAGAGATAATGCTAGTCTTGTTTTAAAGATTCACACATCAGCCATGACACGAAAGGCTCTCTAATATATTGATAATGAACCAACCCCGTGTATCTGAGAAAACATAGTTTGTAGGAAAGGAGGTACATGCATATTCAACAGAAAGCATGAGTATTGAACAGCTCCCATATGAGGAGAGGCTAAAAAGATTAGGACTGTTCATCTTAGAAAAGACAAAGCTAAGGGAGGGACATGACAGAGGTCTAAACAATCAATAATGGTGTGGAAAAAGTGAATAGAGAAGTGTTATTTACCCTTCCCCACAATACAAAAACGAGCGGTCACTGAGACAGGGTGCTTTGGGGCTCAACCTGAAAAATGGGATTGCCGTGCCTGCTTCACTATCCAGCCTGGGCTGTCCCTCACCATGCCTTGCGACTGACAAGCAGCAAGCCTTTCCAGGTGCTGTTATCACCTAACCCAACAGAGCACCACGCTCAGCTAGATCACATGAATGTTAATTTGGGTTGCCTCTCACTCTGTGATGCTGTCAGCAAGCTAGAATTTACAAAGCCATCTACAGGCTGACAGGACTCCAACTGAGTTATATGGGTGCCTTGACTAGCCCCTCGAGCCAGAAATTGAGAGGCACCAGCGAATTATCCCCTTAAACATGCACAGTTTGTAAGAACTGCACCAAAAGGAGCCTATCCCCAAAATTTTAAGTCCACAACCCCCTCATTGTAGGGAAGACATGCAACAGCTTTTGTTACTGAGCTAAAATTTCTAGACACTCCAATTCAAGACCATATTTGTGAGATAAAATATTAAACAAATTTATTAACTACAGGAAAATAGACTTTAAGTGATTATAAGTGGCAAGTATAAACTAAAAGTAGTTACCAAATGAAATAAACGTAAGCTGTCAGTCTAAGTTCTACACACTAACAAGATTTTGAATTAGCAATGTCTCACCCTTTCTAGCTGGTACAAGCAGTTTCTTAAACAGTCTGAGCAACCTTCACTGCCTGGGACTCCCCTCCCCTCCCCTCTTTTACAAAGTCCTTTTGTCTTGCAGATGATCCTTCAGGTGTTTAATTGTATGGGCATGAAGCCAAGTGATGATGTCAGACAGAGGGTATCACTGTCACCCAATGAAATTAATAGGTAGCGGGTTTAATATAAACAAGAGGAAATGCTTTTTCATACAACACAAAACTAACCTGTGGGAGTTGTTGCCTGGGATGTTGTGATGGCCAAAAGTATAACTGGGTTCAAAAAAAGAATTAGATACATTAATGGAGGACAGTGCCATCAATGGCTGTTAGCCAAGATGGCCAGGGATGTAACCCTATGCTCTGGACCCCCATGCTCTGAACCCCGAACCTCTGACTACCAGAAGCCAGAAGTAGAAAACAAGGGTGGATCTTTCCAAATTACTATATTCAGTATACTCCCCCTGCAGCTCTGGTACTGGCCACTGTCAAAAGACAGGATACAGGGTTAGATGAACCATTGGTCTGACTTTGTATGTCCATTCTTATGTACAATGGCCATGGTGCCAGGACAGCCATTGTCCCTCAGTTGACATACTTAGGGGCTCCATAGGTAATATGATAATACAAGCTCACACATGCTCATATCAAAGTCTAAAACATTATAATTGGGAGACCTGCAGAGGAAATAGGGATATGATGAGTGCCACTAAGACAGCTGATGAGAAGAAGATAGAGGAAGATGACAGACATCAGAGCCTTTACATAAGTGAATACCTGCTGCTGTCACTCCCCTATAATTGCAGGTATGTTCCTTATTTGGCTACACTGCTACTTAGAATTAGGTGAGATGTGATTTTATGTATTTTTTTTGTTTGGTATGATTTCCCTAATATTTTCTAATAAACTTTGTTGAAGTTGTGGTCTAAGACCAATTGCAGGGATATTTACCATGAGATTGAGCCAGTCCAGAAGAGGTAAGCAATCCTCTATTCTCAGAGTAGAGGTAATAAATTGTATCTCAGGACTGAGCTTTGCTTAGGCTACCAGTCAAAAGTACAGACCAATGAGTCCTGTCCCTTGAGGCATGTTCATGTCTCAGACTGCAGTTGGACCAAAGCTCAGGAAAAACCTAAAGATCACAGATGAAAAAGGAAGATAAAGTGGCAGGCAGACACAAAGGCTAGAATAGTTATGCATTATTATAATTCTTGGCATGCTAATTACATATAAAATTGATTCAAACACAACAGTTCACCCTTGACCTAAAGTTTGGGGTATGATGTTTGACTTTTTCTGACACAATGAGTCATCCTCAAAACCATTTTAAAAAAGTTTTTTTAATAGTTCCAGAACAACTGTATTTATGTAACCGTCCTTGGTACAAAAATATCGGGTTTCGGTTTTAGCAACATGGACCGATTTTTCCGGGTGTGGCCGAGCTGGGACTGACAGCTGCTCAAATTATGTCCATCTGCTTATAGCCCTTAAAGGCTGCTCCCATAATCAGGGATAGCTGGAGCACAATCATGGCCTTTTACTCTAACTGGGGTCCTGATGCTGGATGCCAGGAAGGAATGGAATTTATATAGACCAGAAGTTCCCAAATTTTTTTTTACTGTGCCCCCCCTTCTGCATGGGAGTTACACAACAAGTTTGTTTCCCCCTCCTTCTCAACTCCTACACATCTTGGACAGAGAGTGATTCACTGAGGAAGCGGGTGGGCCTGGCTAGATCCATCCTGGGAGGAACCCATGACAGCATGGTGTGGAGTGCACCAGGGCTTCTCACCCTCTGGCCCCATTGCCCAGGCCCTTTCACGGCTGTAGGTTCCAGAGGATTTGAAATATACATAGATGCCACTCGGTATCTGGGCAGGGGTAGCGCAGCTGGGGGGAGAATGCAAAGGGAGCTCCCAGCAGTGGAGGGGGGTGTGAAGAGCAGCAGGTTCCTACCCAAGCAGAGCAGGATTGGGCAGGACAGGGCTGTGCTCCCCCAAGCACTGAGGATTGGCTGAGGGAACTAGCCTTGTTTAGTCAGCAGAAGAGAAGAGTGGGAGGGGGATTTGATAGCAGTCTTTAACTACCTGAAAGGAGGTTCCTGGGAGGATTGAGCTAGGCTGTTCTTAGTAGTAGTAGATGACAGAACTAGGAGAAATGGTCTGAAGTTGCAGCAGGGGAGGTCTAGGTTGGGTATTAGGAACAACTTTTTCATTAGGAAGGTGGTGAAGCACTGGAAGGGGTTACCTAGGGAGTTGGCGGAATCTCCATCCTTGGGGGGTTTTAAGGTTTGACAAAGCTCTGGCTGGGATGATTTAGTTGGGGTTGGTCCTGCTTTGAGCAGGGGGTTGGACTAGATGACCTCCTGAGGTCCCTTCCAAACCAAATCTTCTGTGGTTCTATGATTCTATGACATTCAGTCTCAGGATTGTGCCATGGGGTGGCCTGTATGTCTGAGTGCTATGCCAGCTGTGAAACACCTGGCAGGGCTGAGCTGCTTACACCAATTTCTGGGCTGTTTTGCACTGCCATGGAAGAACAAAGTAGCCAGAGCAAGGACCAGAATCCAGTCTTGCATGTAATGATAGTCGGTGGAATATGGTGGTTTAAGAATTGTGAGTATAAGCAACTACTTTTAAAAATTATGCATTTCCTTAATGGCTGTGCTACCAATGAGATGCTCCAAACCTTAGCAACCTAAGACTGGAAGAGTAAATTCAAATTCCTGTGCTAAATAATCTAGGCTTCTCTGTCAGGACTTAGTTGTCAAAATTAAAATTGCATAAATCTGCTCATGTTTTTGTAGATAAGGAAATAATTCTATCAGTCACTGTTACTGTAATAAAAGCTAAATAATAAAAAAAGTCTGCACTATACCTTATTCTTCCCCATTCTGAATCTTCTGCATAAGCAATTAATGTCAGTGTGCATGAAATTCTAGCTATGAAAGCGTCAAACCTGAAGATTCATTTGCACAGACAAATGATGTTTGTAGAATTTCAGCAAGGTAGATAGCAACATTGGAATTATATTTTCGTAACCATTATATTGTTATAATTATAGCACCTACAGACCTCAACTAAGATCCAGGCTCCATTGTGCTAGGAGGTAGTGGACAAACCACACAGTAAGATACACATAGTTGCTGACTTGGAAAACTTACAGTCTAAAAATACAAGAGAGAAAGAGGGTTGGGGCACAGAGACTTGCCCAAGGTCACAGAGGTCAGTGGCTAAGTCAGTAATAGAACCTAGGATGCTTGATTCTCAGTCCTGCCACACTGCCTCTCAAATGAACTAGAATGCTGCCTGTGCTGGAGATCTCAGCTGCATGTTGACTGGCATACTGGAAAGGTTAACGTTTGGTTAAAATGCTTATATTGTAAATGGACAAACTCATTCATGCTAATTCATTTGGTATTGTCTAAAGAGTTTCTGTACTAAGCAAAAATGCAAAGAAAGCCTTAAAAAAATCTATATTTTAGTAATTGAGGATGTTTTGACAAAACACACACACCATACTGGGTGCGTGATATGAGCTCTGTTTTGGAATCCTGTCAGTCAGAATATTAAACTTTGTTCCTGAAAAACCAACATCCTTATTACATATGAAAATCTACTTTTCAGGATGACAAATTATGTATAAGGTTAAAGAATCCATTTTCACCTTATGAAAGTCTTCTCAGCACCCAAAAAGAGTCTATAAAAATGGCACGGACACTAGGAATAGTATTCTCATGTGTTAAGTACTTTTCCTTCTGTAAATACAATATGTTCAAATAGCACATTAAACCTGATCTGATTCAAAATTGTGCAGGGTTAATAACTGTTTGTGCAGGGTTAAACAGAAAATAAGAAATCTTCCTTTGAGTGTGAACGACACACAAATGTATATTATAGCAGTCAACAGTAGATTACACATTATTACAGCTGCCCCTCCGACTGCTACAGCATATTACCTGCAGCCAACACTTGCCCTTGTGAATGAGTTTTACAATATGAAAAGCAGACGGCTCTTGAGCTACTTTAAAATGAAAATTACTCCCTCTAACTTTTTAGTCTCTTGTTCACAAACATGTAGCATTACATCGTAAGGTAAGAAGGTCTGGGCCTGATGCTCATCTCATTTTCAGCTGTGTAAGTGAGGAGTAATTTCTGTAATTTGACTTGAATTACACTGGTTTGAAAAAATATAATGTAGGGGAGAATCTGTCTTGGTAAGCCTAATAAAATGTATCCAGAATGGATGTATTTTGTCTTGAGCACTCTGAGAATAAGGATAGAAGTGAAGATACATTTGAGGAATAAACAAAATGGAAGGTGAGTTCTCTTTTAGGTTAAATGTTATTAATTAAATTCACATTTTTGGGGAAAGTGATATTTTTCCTGTTTCTTTAAAGGCTGAATCATATGTTTCAAGCCAGACTCTCACTTTTGTCAGTAGGCGCTCAGCAGGAGAGAGGAGTTCAGGAGTAGGTCCTGAGCAGTTTATAAATATAACTGCTAACTCACTTCTTCTCTTTGATTTTTAGGTTTCCCTTCTGTTTTCTCTTCCTGCAGCCTTTGGTGATACCCCTTTTCATGGAAGAGGATACCTTTGTCCATACAGGAATCTCTTCAAGGCCATGGGTGGACAGTTAGGTTCCAAAATCTTTTTAGTCTTTAGCTTCTGTCCACAGTGGCTAAGGGATTCTCATATCTTTGAGGCTGCCTGTAAAAAGTTACCCAGACAGCAGTAATCTTTAAAACAGGATTGTCAGGGTTGAGCACTTTCAGATGAGCCTCAGATATAGCCAAGTCAGCCTCCAGGCTGATTAATAAATTCAGCTGGGTTATGGTAAGATTGCCTGATTGTCCGGTTCACCTGATTGGCTGAAGGGAGCCAGGAGGTCTGTGTTGTGTATTTTGAGTCTTGCCTAATTGCATAGGTTGCCATAGTGACAGAGCTTAGCTTGTTGCCATAGCAATAGAGTTAGATCATTAGGGGATAGCTCAGCCAATCCTGGCTGGTTTTTATATTAGTTCAATAAAGACACTCCCTGTGTTGCAACTCTCTGTAGTCCTGTGCTGGTTTCTTTCTCTCTGAATACAAGCAATTAAAAGGATACAAAAGTGGCAGTGGAGGGTGGGATAGACCTGTGCTGCACCGGCAAAAAAATAAAAATCAGTGTAAGAAAAAAACCTTTTTACTGTTTTGGGGACTGGGCTGTTTACACTGATGGTTCAAACTGAAACTAAAATAGGCTCTGCTTTGTTCTGACTGAAGTGAAACAGACTGGGAACAAGGAAGAAACAAAAACAGTGCTAGTAAATGGAAATCACCAGCAATTGTATGTGAACAACCCAATACACATGCATAGAAGACACTAAAGACAAGAAAAAGAAAGGGGGGAAAGAAAAGGGGAGAGCGAGGGAAGCAATGGCTATACTTACATGGTTATGGGATCTTTTGATGAGACTGTAGAGAAATGGAACTCATATAGTGAGCGTTTTCAGTCTGTTGTTATTGCAAATGAAATTACAGATGACAAGAAGGTGCCCAGTTTCTTAAATGTTGTAGGGCTAAAACCTATACTTTATTGCACAGCTTAGTGCACCCTGATAAGCCAGAGACAAAATCTTACAGTGACATTGTGAAAATCTTGGAGGCACATTTTTCTCCAAAACTGCTGGTAATTGCAGAGAGATTTAGATTCCACAAAAGGAATCAAGAAGAAAGTGAAACAAGTGTGCAATTTGTAGCAGCTCTGAAGATTGCTGAGCACTGTGAATTTAATTATGTGTTAAACGACACCCTACGTGATAGGTTAGTGTGTGGTCTGCACTATAAAGCAATAGAGAAGTGCCTATTGACAGGGGCCCAGCTCTCCTGGTAGAAGGCCATTGAAATTGCAATCTCAATGGAGCTGGCTGCAAAGGAATTCCAACAGCTCAGTGCATCAACCAGAGTGCAAAAGGTGTCACAAGAACCTACCCACAAGACAGTGGGGAGCCAGGAATGTTACTGCTGTGGAAAGACGGATCGCCATGTATTGGAATGCTGGTATAAAGATCTAGTGTGTTGTCAATGCGGTATAAAGTCACACATTGAGCCTACCTGCAAACAAAAGAAAGAAGAGTCAAACAGAACAGGCAAACCTGAGAAAAAGAAACCTGCTGTCTGGTGGACCAAAAAGGAAAATCTGCATGCAGTAGAGCAGACTCAGGATGATAAAAGTGACACTCAGTAGAAGTGCCACTCCATGTCTTGTCCATGGCTATTGGCTTACATGAATACTGGGTAACCCTGCTTTTGAAAGGTAAACCTGTACACATGGAACTGGACACTGGTGCAGCAGTTTCGTTGGTCTCAGGCACTGTGTATAAGGAGAAGCTAAAGCATCTCTCACTTAAGAAGACAAAAATTGTTCTGAAGACATACACTGGAGAAGCTGCCCTGCTGGGCACTACTGATGTTAACGTGCAGCACAATGGATGGGCTGCTAAATTGCCATGTTTGAGGTGGAAAGCAATTACCCAGCCTTAATGGGAAGGTCATGGCTTAGGAAGATCCAGCTGAACTAGGCAGAAGTGCACAGGATGGCTAAAGAAACAACTGGTCTGACAGCTATGTTAAAGAAACATGCTGCTGTTTTTGGAGAGGACCTGGGAAGTATGAAGGGAATCACTCTGAAATTGAACATTAAGCCTGACAGCCAACCAAAATGTCTGAAAGCAAGAACTGTGCCATATGCCATCAGTCCAAAGGTTGAAGCAGACCTGGATCACCTGGTCAAAAATCGAGTCCCACTACCAATTACCCACAGTCTATGGGCAATCCCAATCATTCCAGTACTGAAGAAAGATGGCTCCACTTGGATTTGTGAGGATTTTAATGTCACTGTTAACCCAGTGTTGTGTGCAGAGCAATACCCTCTTTCCCACATCAATGACCTCTTCACTGGCTTGGCTGGTGGCCAAAAGTTCAGCAAGATTGATCTGAGTCAGGGGTATTTTCAGATGCACGTCTATGAGAAGTCCCAAGAGCTGTTAAATATCGTGACACATAAAGGGCTGTACCGATACTGTCGCTTGCTCTTCAGAATGACATCTGCTCCAGCTTTGTTCCAGAGGGCTAACGACCAGATCTTGAGTGGTTTGCCAGGAGTCCAGTGCTATCTTGAGGACATTCTGGTCACTGGCAAGAATAAGGAGGATCACCTTAAGAACTTGGAAGTTTCCCTACAAAGACTGGAAGAATATGGCCTACGAGTCAGCAAAGACAAATGTGAATTCTTCCAGCCCTCTGCTGAATATTTAGAACATATCATAGATGCTACTGGCCGTCATAAGGCTCCGGCAAAAGTCAAGGCTATTGTGGAAGCTCCATCTCCCCAAAACGTAAACCAAGTTTGCTCTTTTTTAGGGCTATTGAACTATTATGGAAAGTTTATTCCACAGTTAGCAACACTACTAAAACCACTACATGAACTCCTTGGCCAGAACAAGGTCTGGAAGTGGACTGAAGCCTCTGATGTTGCATTTAACAAAGCTAAGCACGCATTGCTAAATTCAGAGGTTCTGATGCATTTTGATCCATCCTTATCTCTACAGTTGGCCTGCGATGACTCCCCTTATGGAGTGAGAGCGGTCGTGTCACACATTATGCCTTTGGGAGAGGAGAGATCTATTGTTTTTGCCTCATGCACCTTAAGCAAAGCAGAAACTAACTATGCCCAAATCGAACGTGAAGCACTGGGAATTGTTTTCAGAATTCAGAAATTTCACCAGTACCTGTTTGGATGGAAGTTCACATTTCTCACCAACTTTCAACCTCTAACATCAATTTTTGGACCACACACAGGCATTCCACCATTGGCTGCTAGCCATATGAAACGATGGGTATTGTTTCTTTCCATACAGACGAGATCAAATATCAGAAATACACTCTGCACTGAAATGCAGTCTCTCCAGGCTGTCTTTACCAATTAAACAAGATATTCACCAGAAAGAAATCTTCTACTTTGAACAGGTAGAGAACACACCCATCACTGCTACTCAAGTAAAGAAGACAACTTGCATTGACTCAGTACTCTCCCAATGGCAGCATATTCACGTTGATTTTGCTGGCTTATCTGAAGGAAGCATGTTCCTGGTTTTTGTAGACACCCAATCTAAATGGCCTGAAGTCTCTGTAATGCCGTCCATGACTGCTGAACGTACTATCCAGAAACTATGTGAAATCTTTAGTCGTTTTGGTCTGCCAGAACAACTTGTGAGCAACAACGGACCACAATTCATCTCTCGGGTGTTTGAAAATTTTATGAAAGGAAATGGGATATATCACATCACTTCATCACTGTATCATCCATCCACCAATGGATTAGCTGGAAGGTTTGTGCAGACCATGAAACAAGCTTTAAAATCTGTAAGGGGACATTCGTTCATTCAAAAGAATCTGGACACCTTCTTACTATCCTAAAGAAACACACTTTATGATACAACTAAAGTGTCCCCGGCCTTTCTAATGATGGGACGACAGCTTTGCACTTGCTTTGGTCTGCTAAAACCTGTCAAAGCACGACAAGTTGTGCTATGTCAACAGCAAAACCAAGTCATCAGGTATGTACACAGAGCAAAAGACTGAACCTTTAGTCCTGGACAGCCTGTCCTAGCTCGGAACTATGCTTCTGGAGCTAAATGGCTCCCTGCTACAGTCATCGTCCAAACAGGACCTGTTTCCTTCTCTGTCCAGACTGCAAATGATCTCATCTGGCGGCGGCATGTAGATCAGTTGTTGCCAGGTCATACATGTCCCAAGGACACATCTCCAGTTGAACTGGCTGACCTCACCATTACAGGTGAGATATCATCGAGTCAGGAGTCACCCATTCCGGACTCCCCTTCTTCATCCATCTCTGCAGCAGATACAGCCTCCTCCCCTGTAAGAGCAGATACAACATACTCACCTGTTCAAGCTACAAGTCCTGAGCCAATTGTTATACCCGCACCAATAACACTTTCCAGTGCAAGAACACTAGAAGTCCATCATAATCCACCTGGATTTGCTCCTTTTAAAATCCTTTTGATCCTTTTCCCTTTGTGTGAGATACAAATTATTGATAGAATCCTGGGCTGTCTTTCAGAGTGACGTAACAGTAGGGATTTAAAGTGAGAATTATCCAAGATAGTCGCCTTATCCTCAAATATTTATCGTATACTTTGTTTTAGCATTTAATTCAATATTTTTTAATTTCTCCCATAACACACAAGAAAGGAAAACTAATAGTCAAGGTGATTAAAACTAATAAAAGGAAATATTTTTGAATAGCAGCTAATCAGATTGTACAGTTTGTTTCCACAGATAGTCATTGAGACAAACAGTTTAGGGAAATTAAAACACAAGATTAGACACACTCGACAACCCTGTATTTATATCATTTAATGAAATGGCTTCATCAAGCTCGGACATGTACGGGTTTACAGCCTGCTGCAGACACAATATTAAAAAACAAGCTCACTTTGATTTTAAGGTAGCAATGGAGTAAAATGTACGAACAACTAAGCATTTAGATAAAGATGTGCAGGTGTTCCCTTGCAAGATTTATACGGACTGCAGCAGGCTCAGTAATCGGATCCTTGGTTTCTGATGTGATCAATTATTTCTACAGGATTATTTGCATTTACCTCTTTCCAAGTTAAATTCTGTATTTTCACAAGTGCTGTTAGTGTGTTGCTTTTTTTTATGATAGTTTGTTATGGAAAGGGATGTGTCAGTCTTCTGTATGTGGCCTGGTTTAATAATTAGGGAACTAGTATGTATATCATTGTTCATGACTGATGAAAATCATGTAATAGCTATTTCAGACTGGTATTTGATTGATATAACTATGGTGCTTTATAGTCTTTAACTTATTAGTAATATTACCATTATGCCTTTTTGTTGACAGAAAATGAATTAAGTTGGTCATTTCACTTCTCTCTTTTTTTTAAAAAATCCAACAAGGCTGCAGTATTTATGTAATATAACTCTCATCAAATCAGAATTCGTTTTCAAGACACTTTAAGAACTCAAAGAACTGTGAAATAATGTAAAATTCTCAGTTCATGGCTCTCTAAAATAAGTTGATGTACAGAAATCAAGGTATCAAGGGATGTAAAGAGAAGAAATTCTTCAGTGGCCTATATACCAGTGATGAAAGTCTGGGTAATAAACAAGAGGAATTAGAAAAACTCATTTATTAAAACAAATTTGATATAATTGATATTTCTGAAGCCTGCCAGGATGATTCATATTACTGGAAAGTTAAAATAATTGGTTACACCCCATTTTAGGAAAGAATGAACGCAGAAAAGGAGGTGGGGTAGCATTCTTTAATAAGATACCATGGCCTGCTTTGGAGTTTTTGACAATTCAGAAGGACAGGATCTGAAATGCTTATGGGATCAGTGTACTATTGGATAAAGCACGAGATGGGCTACTGGTGGGAGTTTGCTATCTAGATCACCAAATCAGACGAAGGAATAGAATGAGCAGCTCGTTAAGCATCCATCTATAATGTAAAAAAAACCCTCAAAACTCTTTATCTTGTAGAATTTGAACCTGGTGGATATAAACTAGAGGTCTCATGCTGCCGTTAAACATCTTTGGTGATTCTAATAATTACAGATGACAGCTTTCTATACAAGGTACTGAAACCAACTTGGGGTAATCTATAGTAGACCTATACAAGTTAATTTATCACTGAACTAAATACTGATGATTGTCTAAGGCTGATTGAATGATCTTGATTCATTTGATTCATTCAATGATTCATTCAATGATCATAATTCATTTGCTATGTGCAAATAGAATATAATCCCATCTAGTCATATATATATATGCCACTGTCCATGGTAGCAGTGTGAGGTGTATTGCCCAAACAGGAGTTCCTGGGAACATTGTGACTGACTCTAGCACTGGGAGGGGGAAGAAAGAAGACAGGCCTCTGCCTCTTGGTTTAGCCTCTTAGAGCCAGTTCAGCTCCCCTGGCCACTGCAGAAGAGGAGATGTGATTGTTTTTAGCCTGTGGCTGTGAACGTGACTAGCTAGTGCTAGTCACATTCCTGTACAATGTGAGTGTCCATGGGGAAGAGACAGCGGAAAACGGGGGTGGGACGGAGTGGGAGGAAGAGAAGGGAATGGGGCAGGGACAGTGGGGAGGGGATGGGGAAGAGAAGGGGATACAGGACTGAGTGCAGGGAAGCAGAATACTGGCATGTGGCATCCCCTCAGCCACAGCGTCACTAGAGCAGCAACATCGCTGCAGCAGTTTGTGCCGGAGTGGTCACCAGCAGCAGCTGGCGCTCCCCTCTAAACCAGACTGTCTTCCCCCAGCACTGGCAGCCCAAGTGCCACCACAGGTGGGGGGAAGAGCCAGTGAGCCAAGATAACTGGCTTCAGCATGCAAGTGTGTGCACGCGTGCTTTGCTCCCCACCCCAAAGCTAGCAGTCAAACTACACCTCTGTGAGATGCTCTGTGGCCCTGTCTTCTTTGGAGTGAAACTCCTCCAGAAAGCTTCAGCGGGGTCAGCGTAACTCCTGCTCCACGCACTCAGGGCACCGCTATCCCAGCCTGCGCTCATGACGCAGAGTCCTCCCTGCTCCCTACCCCAAACATACCTAGCCTGACACCTCTCCTCTTCCCTGGGCCCTGTCCTGTGGCTCCCCCTTCCCCTTGCCACCACTGGGCCCAGCCTGGCTCCACTTCCCCTGCTCTCCTCCCAGCATCCTCCCCACCTCTCCTCTGCAGTCAGCCTCAGCTGGGCTGTTCACAGAAGCCTGTCTGCAGTGGGTCTCCTCTTTCCGCTCTCCCGCACTCATGGGGCCCCCCGTGCCACACCCTTAGCTTTGCAGTTCCCTGCCATAGCCTCATAGAGTTTAAGGCCAGAAGGCACCACCCCATCATCTAACTGAGTCCTGCATATCACAGGACACACCCAGTACCCGCACCCTAGACACCTGAAACGAGACCAAAGGATCACAGCCCACAGGAGACTAGGTCATTGCATGCTGTAGGCCCCAGCAGTGGCAGGGAAATGATTAAGTGAGACTCCTATTTCTTGTGATACAAAGGACTCATCTGATTTCTGTCATCTCACTGGAGCAGCCCCTCGACTCTCCCCTCCCAGCCATTTTGGCTTCCCAGCAGCACGCCCAAAGGGCTAGACCGCAGGAGAGCTGTGTCAGACTGGCAGGAGTCTCAGCGTTCGGGGACACCAGCGAAAACAGTACCGGGCTGAGCAGCCAGTGTGACTAGACTGTGTTACAATACACATGAGCTGCTCCTGGTGTGCGGAGTTTGTCTTATCCCCACACCCATATTTCCTCACCCTCACATGGGGCTGCCCCGCATCTCGTAGGCAGCTCTGAATGCAGGTAGCAGGTGAGTCCTAGTGGCCCGGGCTGAGGGTAGGTGGGAATGCACACTGCACTCAAGACCACACAAGGTAACTAGATGTAAATAAGACTGCCAACAGGTTCATGCAGAAAGCTATAATGAGACGTAGTACCTTGAAACGGGGAAGTTAGTGAAGAGAGCTTGAAGGTGAGTGCAATGATTTTAAATGACTATAATTCATGATAATGTAATTATGTAGTTCATTACTATTTTAATAATGATTAAATTGTTAAAATACCAATGATAAACACATATTCAGTAAGTGAGATATGAAAGAAGTATATAAATATGCTGAAAAGAGTCTGACCCAAAAACTGGCAGAGCCCCCTGCCAGACACACATACCTCTTCAAAAGCATCCACCGGCACAAACAAAAGTCAGCATCTCTGAGGAAGAAAACTTCCACTCTCCTGCTATCCCCTTTTGTACACCCACACAGTATTAATCATAATCTAGGGGGTTTCATGGCTGTAACTAAGAACCGAATGTGGACTAATAACTGCATCTCACACCAAAATAAATTGCAGAATAAGGATGTTTTCAGCACTAGAGAAATAGGAATCTGGGTTCGAACAAAATTCAGAGAAACTAAGAAAGCTACCACAATACTCATCAAAACCTTCTCCCCAAAATGAAATATTTTTTATGTATTTATTTTTTGTGGTATTTTATTTTTCAGAAAAGTTTAACTTTTTTTTAAATGATATTTTTCATTTTGGGGGCATCTCTGCTCCTAGGTTCCATCCACAATCAGAAATGTTCTCTCTGTCTCTCTCTCTAATTAGGTACTTACGTGATTCTTATTGTTATAGTAGCTAGTCTAACCGAGACAGGAAAAACTGAATCTTATAGGAAAGTCAAAATATGGGATAGGCTTCAAAAAAAGCATCTGAGTGTTTAGAGTTTATGTGCACTGAATTGAAACCTTTGAGATAGCTCTGGCTCAACTGTCCACAAAATGATTCATGTTTTTGCAACTAAGTCTAGTGTTTGTAAATCTTCTGCCAAGTGGTTAACAGTAGCATCAAGGGGGGATTCAATATATCTAGGATCCCTCCTGACAAATAAGTGAACTGGTTTGAATCATCACTCAGAAAACTAAACATACTTTTCCAGGCAGAACTTCCCCACTTGCAAGCTCTCCAAGTCTTTGTACAAACAGGAAACTTTATTAGGAGAAAGGGAACCCAGTTATAAACTTGGAAAAACAGAGCAATGGCATATATAACCCCTTTCTAGTAACTTTGGTAGTAGTCCTTCCAAATCCCTTCCTACCCAATGGTGAAAAAGTCCCAGTGGGTGATAGTTCCTTCCTCACCACCTCACCCTTCCACCACATCCCACTCACAGTTTGGATCAGCAAGAAACAGTAGTCTGAATGCCCCTTTGCAGCTTTGTCTCCAATTCAAAGGGAACTGCTTGCCTGGGCTCCCCTGGAAGTGTCACCACCTACCCCAGTTTAGTTATTCATTTTTATTCAGGTAGGTAGGGTCTTCCTGGAGTTCACTCAGTCTGCTGCTGATCTCTGCAGCATCCCTCACCACAGTGTATTCTGCACTGTTCTCTCACAGTGAAGTCCTCAATCTGTGTAATCTCTGGCAGGGAAGGACGCCAAGAACACTTAAGACCCTTGAGTAGAATCCTGAATGTTTTTGCCACAAGAGCTTTTTTCACCACTTTAAGCATCTCAGGAAGCCCAGTAATCCCCAAAATCTAAGTTCATGTATAGTTATAATGACTTCTAAGAGTCACCAGAGGAATTGTGGGTTGGTGACCTCTATGGCAGCTCTTTTCCTTTTTCACCAGTAGAGGGAGTAAGGAGCTCTTTCCCCTTTGGAGCTTCTGTCCATAGGGATTTCATATTATTTATGATATTATTTTATCGATTGTTCACAAATATTTGGTAGGCCAACAGGTTGTATGAGCAATTGTTTACAAATCCAGAAAATATTAATATGTTTTAAACCCAATGATAATCCATCTGGAAATTGGTACTAGAAACTGCATTATTCATTATTCTCCATTTGTCGTACACTAAACTGTAATGGTGAAATCCTGGCTCCCTTAAAGCAAGTGAGAGTTTTGGCAGTGACTTCAAAGGGCCCAGGGCTTCACTGTAGGTTAGAAAGTTTCAGTCATTCAGAGAGTAAAAACAATGCCATGTGACTTGGGTGACCAATCATGAACTACAAAGAATAAATTGTGACTAGCCAGAGTAAACTGTTCATGAAGAATCCATACACTGAAAACTATTCACAAACTATTCAGTGAATACCTAAATACAAGAACCACATTTGCAGAAAAATCAGTTTTTGAACAGTTCACAGACAGTGAAAAGGCATAAATTAATCAGGAATAATTTACTCACTAGGAATCAAGGACTTCATAAATTCCAAACTGGGCACATTTTGCTATTAAGAATGATGGAGTACAAGAAAGTTACCATAACTGTTAAACAGTAACAAACTCCTTTAAACTCTGATAACCATGATTACCTCTGACAGCAGTCAATTTTACCTTTTTTGCCATTTGAAATTGCTATGGGGAAGTACTATCTAATCAAATTCCATTTGCTTCTACTGTATGGATATGAGGAAAGGTATATCCTGAAATCTTCATAGAATCATAGAAGATTAGGGTTGGAAGGGACCTCAGAAGGTCATCTAGTCCAACCCTCCAGATGTGTTAAATCCCTAGATGTGTTGTGTTAAAATCTGTTAAATGTCCCTTTCCACAGAAGAAACATTTGAAATCTATGCATGGAATGGCCTCCAGTATGCAAGGTCCTCATTGTCTTCTTATCCAATTCCATCCTAAGGATTCACTTCTTCTCCACCAACACTAGCCCACAACAGTCAATGCCTTTTCTACCCCATCAGCCTCCCAGTAATTTTGCCTTATCTGTATATGTTTTTCACACTGTAAGCTGCTTGTAGCAAAGACTGTATTTTACAGCACCTGACACTTACTAAATAATAATAAACAATAGTAATTTTCCATGAAAATTCATTTTAATCTGAAAGAGATTTTGAATGTTGAAATATCACATTTTCCACCACAAGCTGGCACCATTGTGGAGAGTAAATGGTCCCATATTTTCATCCCCTGAGTTATTATCACTCAGGTTATGCTCACTTCTCTATAGAGTTATAGCGCTAATTGAATTTCCCAAGTCACTGTTTTGTGTTAAATATAGTGAAAAAAATTACCTATAGTAAAACAGGTTGTAAAAATGCTATGCAAGACCGAAGTACAGGGAAACAGAAGCATAAGTTAAATTAGATTGTATCTAAAGTTTAAGTGTAAATCCAAAATGCTGTGTAAACCGAACAGTAGTTTATAACCATAACACAAATATCAGGTTAAGTTACATTACAAAGTGCCTTGGGTACCTCTACATGCTGAACAGTTCGTTGTAATTCATTTTATTAATTATATAACAATGCACTTACTAATTACCCAGAGGAGGCAAATAGTGCTACTAACTATTGTATCATGTGAAAATCACCAGTAAAATCTCCATCCAGGTAAACAGTATAAAAACGTCATCCCTTGGGCATCACTTGCATTTTGTCACTAATATACAAAATGGCGGGAAGCAGTTATAAGTATCCAATGAAACTGACATGACTATTTGAAAAATCTACTGAGTATACTTACTAAGGTGGAAATTTTAGTGCAAGTTTAATTACAGAACATACACTTCCTTTAAAGCTCAGGAGTGATACACACAGTAACCCTGAGCTGGATTCTGAACTGATTTTTAAGGTCTGACGTTTCATACCTAGATACAGAGAATTACAATACTTAAGCCAGGAGATCACAAATGCATTTATCCTCACAACATTCCTGTAAGATAGGGAAGTGCTATTATTTGTATTAAGAAATGAGGAATGCATGCACAGGGAAGCTAAGTGATTTGCCCAAGATCACACAGGAAGGATGTGAAAGAGCAGGAGGTTGAAACCACATCTCCCATGATGGAGGCAAGAGTCTTAACCATTGGTCAAGCCTTCCTCCCATACGAGCTATCATTGCCACATCTTCTCCTGAAGCCTCTTTGTGGGGAGGGGAAGGGGAAGGGGACAACCATCTTTGGACAATAATAATTGCAAAGAAAAATGCAGTGCCTTATCAAAAGTCTAGCACAAACAACAACTTTGGTGAAGTGGACAAAACTACTACTTTTTCATTATTTGAGTATTTGCATTCAAAACCTTCTGGCACTCTTGAATTTCAGCCAGAAAGAAACTGTACTATATCCACTGGCACACACTCATATTTTGCTGCATGCTTGCTGAAATTTTACAGTGGGCAAAATCAAACCATGTTTTGCAGTTCACAGGATTAGACTGGGTTATTGTGGCAGAATGCTCTGTATCTTCATTTTTCATGGTGGGATGGCAGATTTGGGCTGCCATAGACTGCTGTCCATCTTCCAGAAAACAAAGAAAAACATCTGAGACTATCCCATAAAATAATCTGTATTTTCATGAAGTTACTTGGGGAGTGGGATGGACAGCTTTTCTGGTGGATGATCCCTTGTAATTACTGAACTAGTATCCAGTATATCTGACAGATTTTTAACCCTATCTGGACAGATTTGGGCATTTTGATGTGAGCTTTTTTGAAAATCGAACTGGTACCTCTAGGTGCTTAAGGGGAGTTTGGCTTTTCTGAAAATCTGACTTCAGTTGTAGGCGCTGAATCACAGCTATCTCTTCTGCTTTAATTGGAAACCCTTTAACACCTTCTCTAATTGCACATATCTCTTGTAATGATATTCGTTCTTTTCATTGTTATTTTAGAAGGTTTGGTCCTTCCCTGCTACATGATGTGGAAAGCAACCAATGTGAGCAGAAAGAAGGTGAGGAAACCATGTGAAGGCAAAAAACATCCTCACGGTATAATCACCTAAGCCCTGCTCCTCAATAGTATATTGGTGCCTAACTCCCATTGATTTAATTGACGTTTAGGTACCTAAATACACTTGGGGATCTAAGCCCTCTAGCCTGGCTGTGGTCAAACTGTATGAGCCAGACCCAGTGGAAGGGAGGAGTGTGTGAAAAAGCTGCTTTGAATAGCACATTCCCTGCTTAGGGATACATATGGTATTTAGGGCTAGGATTTTGGCATGGAACTTTTTAGTAAATTACATGGCAGAGGCATAGGAAAAATGGCTAAGTCACATGAAGGGGAGCAAGCTCATCCCCTGCTAATCCCGGCTACTGTCCCAGCTCCCTGTTCTGGGAGTTGCAACCTGGCACACAGGGTTGCAGTGCCAGTTAGGTTTGGCCCATCTGCCCTTCCCTACTTCTAGTCCCAGGGGCAAATGGGACAAGCTTGAGTGGCGTTGTGACCCTCTGAACTAGATTGCAACACTGCTCAGCTTGGCATGTTTTTATGCCCATTTATGAGATTTCACAGATGATCCACATTCACAATTTCTGTGATCCAGTGTGACCGCCATGATAAAATCATCGTGTTGGTATAATACTAAAACCTTTTCCAAACTGTAGAGAAATGTCCATGGTCAGGCAGCTGTCCCAGTCAATGGCAGCATAGCAGAAAAGAGTTATGCTGCTGGTACAGCAGAGGGGTGGTGTCACACTGGCTGGATTGGGGGGGGGAGCATTTATTATATTGTTTAACATCAGCAGGCCAAAATCATAATAATTCATATGAGCTATGCCATGTCAGGTACTGTTAGAAAGCCTGTAATGTGCTAAGTAAGATGATAATGTTTATGTTCATGTGTTCTGTGTGTAATGGAAGTTATGGGTACAGTTGCTATATCTGTATTTCAAATTGTCCTGTGTCTGGGTAACACCTCAGACAGGATGGGTGCAGTGATGGCCTTTTCAGGTGGCTACCTAGGCATGGAAGGGTCACAGGTGGGCATTTTGACTGGACTGGACTCAGTTTAGCAAAACTTGGATCTCTGTTGTTCAGGTCAACTGCCAGACACATTGCCTGGCAACTCTGAAAGTTATGCCATGCGATCTGTCTCTCAGAGGAGACAATATTGCAAAGAAGTGGCCCAAGAAAGGCCACAGAACTGTGGATGAGGGTGGTTACATATGAATGGTTTTACAGCTGAAGGGGACTCATTGCAGCTTTTAGACGTCAGTTCAAGACTATGGTCTTGGCTCTTTTAGCCGCTATAACCCCATTGATTTAAATATTCTGTTATGTATTGGAACTAGTACTTTGGATGTTTCTTTAAAAAGGACAAATGATCTTCTATTGTTCTTGCCTGTTGTTAATAAATAAGTAGCTGAAGACTGGCTTTGTATGAGACTGCTACCATGGCTTCTTGCAAAAAAATATGAAGATTTTATATGTCCCTTTTACTTGTATTACAAATAATGCAACAGCTATTAAATTTTATGGAATCGCGTTGGATGGGGGCAGGATAAGAAGTCTTGTCATCAGCTGCTATACTATAATTTGGGCAATTGAATGTTTTGTGATGGTTTGGGAATCATGAGAATTTCTGCAAAGTATGAGGACAGCTGTAATGTCAGGATGTCTAGGCAGATAGCAAACAGCTTTTATGCAAAAATAGACTAGCTTTTTATTAGTATTATCTAGTCTTCCACCTGACTTATCCATTTATTGTATCTTGTTAAAAACCTACATTGGTGATCTCTCTGGGGCAGGGACTGTCTCTCATTAGGTATTTGTACAACACCAAGCACAAAGGGACCCCAATTTTGGTTGTGGTCTCTAGCTGCTAAATCATACAAATCAACAACAGTGAATGAACTAATTTTTTTGCCACTTCAGTTTCTGTGTCTTCAAATTCAGCAGTTTTTCTCTCCCCCATTTTAAAAATGTATAAAGGCACAGAAAGCCTCTACAATAAACTGCATTTGTGGTCTCAGATTTGTGTGCCTTTTAAACCTTTTATAGAGCTGTGAGAGTTTAGAAAAGCTTCTGAGGCAAGCCAGCTCTCATATTTATTTTGAAAATGCATTTCACACTCACAAGCTTAGAGGGAGCTTAATTACAATCAATGGAATAATTAAATTGAGGAAAATGTGCAATAGAGAACAAAAATTAATAGAAAACATATGCACAAGTGCACCTTTGGGCAAATGCATTATAGGCACGAAGTTGTCATTATGCCTCTCAAATCACATCCTTATTTGCTCCTGCGTATGTATAGGAAAGAAACTAGACTGTAGACACAGCTTGTAAATTCAGATGCTGAACCCTATTAAAACATTTTACAGAACGATGCATTGTAGCAACAATAGCCCCCTTAGCATACGTGTGAATTTGGGTACAGCAAAACTTTCACAATGCACTTCAAATCCTGAAAGTGCTTTGATCCATTTGTAATTTAAGAGCTCTCTCTCTCTCTGCAAACATCTCATAGTCCACACATTTTAAGGGAACATATAACAGCTCACCAGAGTTTGACTCACTGGTGAACTGTTCTTTGCAGCTGTATTACTCGCTTGTTCCAGTCTAGTTGCAGTTGCCAGTTGCTACTGTTTCACCAACCATAGCACTCTGATAAAAAATAAAAAGTACACCCAGAAAAGTCTTCTAAACCAGGTAGTTTCATAAAGTGAAATGGCCTCTGAGTCTTATCATGCTCTTTTTTTAATTCTGAAATCCTTATCTCTTGGTGCACCTTGCAGTCCCAAAGCCATGAGTCCAGTAATGGAAAACCTGCTTTTTTTTTTTTTATCTGTTTCTAGTATTTAGTGATGATAGACATGTGTGTGGGGGGGAAAAAGCCTCACATACATTTTCAGGTTACAATTAGAGAAGCCTAAACAGTTTAGACCCATCAACAGAGCTAATATACATCTAGCTTTGGAAGAGTTAAAAGGCCATGTATTGTACCAACTTCTAGAAATAGGTCTTTGAAATTCTCTGGTATGGATTTAGCAACACTATACAAATTCCACATAGAGAAGGAACCAAATTCACATTGATTTAGAGAGTTTACACTGAATATTTTACTGTAACTGACCAGTTGTAACTATAGTTGCTCAGACACAACAGGAAAATCGGATAATGGGATAATATATACTATTCTAGACTATAACATATTTAGATTACAGGTACTGTTTGCTATGAAGTCTATTAAAAACAATACAGCAAGAGATACAATTTAGTAACGCTCCCTTTAACATTTATTAGAGGACACTGTCTGGATCATTTCTTTCATGCAATATTTACCTGTATGGTTCAGTCTGGATTTATGAATACAAAAGATGTGGGTTCAAAACTCAGTTGCTGTAAATGATCATAGATTCTCTGTCGGTGAAATGTAATTAAACAAGAATATATTCTAGTATGCCGTGCTATCGATGTTACTAGATATCTGTACTGCAGGGGATTATTTTCCTGCAAACAAAACATTCAGGTTGAATTCTGAACACCTACATTAAAATCTGTGTGTGTAAATGAGACAGAGAAAGTATAAAGAGGAGGGAGACAGGATTTTTTACTTTTGTCAGGGGGTCACAGAATGTTTAGGGCCAAATTTCAGCCCTCTGACATTTAGACAATGACCTAAGTAAGAGGAATGTACAGTTGCCTGAGTCTTTGTGCGTTTCTGGTGCTGGGCAAAGCCAAGAATACTGAGGTGGATGAAAACAAAAAAGAGAGAGCCAAATATTCTGAAACCTCAAAGAAAGTTTACAACCATCACTTCTCTTCATGACTAGCACACAGGCTCACTCAAACACAGTTTCTTTTTCTGCATCACATGGCCTTCCAAATGCTACAACTAGGTGGCTGCTTGACTAGACACATAATTCAAAGCCACTGAAGAAGTCAGAGGGAGTCTTTCCATTGATTTCAATAGGCTTTTGATCAGGCACTGCCAGAGTATCACAGCTGTCAGTGAAATCAGAATGTGAGAGGAATGATTAGCATTTTGGAAGGATTATTCTTCAATGCGTAGGCCAAGCTAGATATAAAATTGCCCCAGGGGCAGGCTATTCCTTGGGCAGATTCTTGCCACTTTTCCTGAAGTAGCTGCTACTGGCCATTGTCAACTGGAGACAGGATAGATGGCAATATTGGTCTGATTCACATGGCTATGCCTCTCTCACTCTGTCTTATATATATATATATATATATATATATATATATATACACACACACACACGAGAGAGAGAAACCACAGCTTGGCTGTCTTTTCTAGTTACCCTGGAGTTTAGTATTACATCAATTAGCACAATTTTATAGCATAATAGTGAGTGCAAATCCAGTGTGAAATTTTGTTTGCAAACTGAGTTGGAACCGTATATTTTCACAGGCTCTTCTGATTTTCCTCATCTATCAAGCCAGCGTGGGTGAGAGTTCATGGTACCACCTGCTTCTTCTAGATGCTGCTTTTTCCTGAATCATATGGGTGCAATCCATCAAAGCAACCATTTCATAAAAATATCACAGAGCTAGTATAGGCTGCCAGCTTGATAAAAGCAGCTGTAGCATTGACTAACACAAAGACATAACAAAAATAAATAGGCCACCTAGCTTAGAAAAGAGCACAATTAAATGTTAGCCCAGCCATAGTAATTCCCAACTTTCCCCCTCAACATGAACTGATTAATTAGCTATTTGGACCCTAGTTATTTTGCTGACAGGTATTTATATTTATCTAAATTTGAGACCTTTTTGGTACACGTGATAATTGCAGCAAAGAACCCAAGTGGCCTTCAAGCATGCTTCAGTTTGTCAAATTTGTCTGGGTCCCAGAATAATTTCATGAGTGCACATGCAGGTGAGCATCAGTGCTGATTCTGAACCACTACATTACACAGTTCATTGACACCATTAGTGCACAATGTATTATCCCCAGGAGTTCTGGAGAAGTAATGAGCTCTGTCAACCTACAATACACCAAAAGGGGATGAGAACAATTACTTACTAAAAAGCAAACAGACGGAGAAGAGGGAAGTGGAATGAAATAAAGCAAGTGAATGACCTATGGTAATTGACGTAGTGTCTTAAAATTTCCCAGGTAAAAGACACAATCAAATTACTAAATCTTGATCTTACGTGTAACAGGATGGTCAATTCGTTTGGTCAAATTCAATGAATATTAAAGCATTATAAGCTTCCACATAAAAGGACTGGAGGTGACATCAAGGTGAATAATAAAGATACCCAGAGCACAGATCATTGACAATTTAACAATTAGCTCTGTCAGCAGCTTTGGATGATCCATAAAAAATCATAAGTTTTTAGTTAGCCAATATAATAAAAATATTGGAACAGAGAAGATAGAGGAGATAAATGTGATTAAGCACAAAATATTGCCTTCTTACTACAATTACACAATCTAGAGGAAAATGTATTTTCATGATAGGTTGTTCTCTAGACAGATTATTAGTATTCTGGCAGGTGGAAAAAATAGTTTTGTCTATAACAGGAATTTCCCAAATCCCAACAGATTTTAACACATACTACTGTCAGGTTGGGAGGGGGACCAAGTGGTTCAACAGGCATTTTCTATCTCTAACTCGTATAATTCTGTGAATTCCACCTCATCTTTTCAGAAATCCTTATAAATGAAAGTCAGCAGATGACAAAAGCCTCAGGACTCGAAGTATTACAGGACAAGGGAAGATGTGAAAGCTGCACAAATAGAAATGAGAACTTCCAGATAACTAATGAGAAGTAAAAAATTCTCTAAGTGGCACAGCTATACAAGCCACAAATACTGCAAACAGTAATATGTACTGTAATAGAAATTGTCAAAATACAATGAAAAGAAGCAACACAATCTAGTCACATTGACATTGTTTCTTCAGAGTGCGCTCTCTCCCGGGCGCGTGCACTTCTGCTCTCTTTCTCTTTCTCAATTCAATAGCATAAACACTACAATTCCTTTTCTTTTTTAAATCACTGAAGTGGTAAATAATAGATACACGAGAACTCAAATTGTTACAAAATAATTTGACACAGCTCTTACCAGCAAGCACTGCTTTAGCAGACTCACAAGATCTAAACAAGAAAAAGAACCACATAAGCTCTCACGAGTGAGCAATTGCTTGCCTGTGACAATTTGATGGGAGCTGATCTACAGGAGTGGGTGGCTGAACTGGCTCTGAACACACATCAAAAAATCCCTCAAATGGATGGACTCTCTTTGCAGGGTTAATTCGAAAGGCTCTGGAATTATATATGTAGCAATGTACCATCTATTCTTTTTCTATGTATTGTGGTGCTATTTAAAATATTATTAATGGAAGTCAGATTTGAATCAATAAAATGCCTTCAGCCAGAGTCTGTTGAAGTTTAAACTAGGGAAATAATCTGTCTTCCTTTCTCAGTAGGCATTTTAGAGATGTAATTTTCAAGATTTGGGGCATTTTCATTGCACAGTAAAGAGAACCTTTGCTTATGAATATTCTCCTTTTGCGATACACTGCAGCCCATATGCTAGGGAATGATGCCAACTTTATAGAGAGATTCAGTTTAGGAAAAGGGATTGCTATATCCAAGACAAATGCAAGCTGCTATTTTCCATACTGCTAGACTCAATGTCTACTTCATCCTATATTTGAATGGTTCACTTCCATTTTAGCTATTAAGTGAATCCTCTCTATCGGTTCTAATTGTATATGAGTGCCTGTCATGATCTCTCCACCATTACAGATGAATTGTTTATTATATTTTCACTATTTAGGCCTGATCCTTTGATAGGTGATGAAGGCACTCAATATCTGGCCTTTTTTGATTTTTATTGACTGCAGCTCATTTAGCGTGTACTGTACTGTGAGCAGTTGAAATCTGTTCATGAAGGTCATTGTTAAGTAGTGGGCACAGTCCCTTGCTCTTTTGTACTCATGATGCAGTGGTAACCGGTAGGTGGAAAAGCAAGTGAGAATCTGGATTTGTGGCTTTCGTTCATACCTGCGCCACCAACTCCCTTCATCTTTCTGTGCCTCAGTTTATGTCTGTAAAATGGTAACGAAACGATTTCCAATTTCAGCATTAACTGTGCAATGGGTAGGAGGTGAGCAGCTATAGCAGTCTAGTGGAGGTGGCTTAAAGTATTCTGTCTGCAAAGTGAAAATGTAAACAATGTGCCCTAGAGGCTCTTGAAACCTATTCAAATCCCAGCACTTACAACCCTTTTTTGTTCAAAATGATGACGTGGGCTCCCACTGGGCCTGTGGCCAGAAGTTAGCGAGTACACAGGGAGCAGGACTCTGGATCCTTTTTACTAACCGTGCTAGTCAATCCCTTTGCACTTGATGCTGCATATTGTTCTATCAGTTCATAAGCATATACGGCCATTGAAATCAACAAGGAATTTTGCCTAAGCATCTGTGGTACGATATGATCCATTGCGGCTAGTGGCAATATAATGCTTGTCACCTGTGCTGAAGGATGCTCGAAGTGAAAGGATAGGAAAAAGGATCCCTGAGTTCCAGGAAGAGACACATTTTGTTCCTTACTGTCTCTAAAGAGCTATAAGAACATCCAATGAAGGAGCTTTATAATTGCAAATTATTTTCATCTTAAAGTTACATATTATTGATTGCAGAATATTGCACAACCATTAATTTGCAAGACATGTTCGAAAATGATAGGTAAAGACAGATCAGTAGCAGGTGTAAATCAGCATCACGTCAATTAATGTCAGGCAAGTATCTGGCCCTGAGATTCAGCTAAACATGTTATTTCTAACTTGTGATAGTGGTAGTCTGTTCTTTCTCACAGTGCTTATATCAAGCAAATACTTTATGATGATTTGACATCCCCCAAAGCATTAACATTCTTTGGAGACTGTGATTCAAACTACACATGCTCTATGTGTGTGTGTTCGCATCTAATGTTTTTATTTCAGATCATTCTTATGAGAACATAGCTTTAACACGAACGCCAGGTAATGGTGATTTCCTGGCACTGTTCAGGTTACGAAACAAATTGTGCAGCTGCATGAAGAAGTCTGAAGATTGTTTCTGCCTAAGAATAACAAGAGTATTCTCCATAAATGTTTAAAGATGGGGTTGTATATTCCTACTAACTAATAATAATAAAAAAAACTTGATTGCATCTTACTGGAATACCAAATATAGGGTATTGTCTGCCAAGACTTCATCATTTTTATAATTCTGCAACTATTCATTATACTCTACTATAAATATCTCATGGTCTTGTTAGTTTCTTTTAAAGCATTTAAAGCTTATATTACATTTTAATTAATAGTCTAAAGGGATTGTTTCACATGTATTTATGATAGTCCATAATATTGGAGCGGAATATTTATGTCCTTTATAAGTATTCAGAAGTTTTTTCACTGCAGAGAAATATTTCAATTCCCCCCCTCCATTCTTCCGCTTAACTTGAACTAGTTAATTTTCATTCAGTTTCTCTCCAAAGCCTTGTTTAAGAATCCCAGTGGTTTGTTATTTTCTGCCCTTTCTGCAATTCCACATTTGTTTGATGCTCCCTTTATAGTTTAATTAACTCTTTAATGCTGCTGCTGCTGCATCTGTTGTCTGCTCACGACGGAAGCAATGTTTAAATGGTTATGAGTCAAAGTCTGCACTGACATCTTTGTTAAGCTGCTCTGTGTGCTGGTGATATGTTGGGTGGTTATGCTTTGGCTTCATAGAATCATAGGCCTGGAAGGGACCTCGAGAGGTCGTCTAGTCCAGGCCCCTGTACTTATGACAGGACTAAGTATTATAATGGTCCTCCATTTCATTTAGGGCCATATTATGATACTGCTGCTCAAGGAAGTAAGACCCTGGGCCTCCCCTAGGCAGCTACATGAGTGCTCCCCTACATACTGGATTCAAATTGTAGGGGAGAACAGGAGTTACATGCCTGGTACTGCTTCTCAGGGAGTGGGAAGAGAGGCACTGGAAAAGGGTTTGGAGAGGTTGGAGCCTTTGAATCCCACCCAAATGCATCGACTGACAGTCCTGACTGGTGTGAGCTGAGGAGTGAGCTGCACTTGTAAAGGCCTGCAGCAAGTTACTTCTCGGCCACACCTAGAGCAGTGAAGCTTTGTGATGTTCTTCCTCCATGCGCTTCCTATGGCGGTGGAGTAGGACGCAAGCGTGGTCCTTGAAGTGCATCGGTGCTCAGTCAGCCTGGCAGTAATTTCACTGGTTTAAGCTGTGGCATTTTTTAAATCCATTTGCTGAAATGTCCAAAAACCTGAACAAATACTGATTTTTTCATTCCTCCTCCTCCCCAAAACCAGCATGGAGAGGCCATGAAATGAGAGACATTGTAAGCCTTCAGGGACACACAGGCACTCTTGCAAACACTGCATACTGGGACCTATGGCTCCCCTGGGCTGCACCTGCACAATAAAGCAGCTGCAAACTGCTCCGTTGATGGAAATAAATTATTGGCTCAAGGTCCTAGCAAAGTGCTATCATGGTGCTCAGCTAGGCAAAATTTGGGTGCCCCTGCATTTGTTCCAATTAAAGAGTGACATTGGGCCAGCTCATTAACACCTTACTGATATGTGGGCACAAGACTTGCTAGGCCAGAACCCTTCATGGTTTATTCCCTTAGCCCCCACATTTTTCCTAAACGTGTGTAAGAAAGATTTTCTTGGAGTTCTGTTTTGGGGGTTTTACAGAGATACACACACATGCATATAAATTAACTGTGTCAATGGACTGAAAGCCTTATGTCCAGGTGAACAATCCTTTAGAACATTTGGCTGCAATAACAACTACCTCAAGGTTATGCCCTATCTTTTTTTTTCCCTTTATGTCATCTGTAACAACGGTGGACTCTGACATTTAGTTAATTAAATTTGCCCACAATATCCGACTTAGTTGTGCAATTCCTCTTGAGGATGTAATTTTTGAAGGTAGTAGGCAAGAAGAATGGTTAACCTTGATGAGTCGGTTTGCCACAGTAGTATGTTATTCAAGAGGAAAAAACTAAGGAACTTTCATCTATTGTATAAATAATAAACTGCAAGGCAGTGCATGGACATGGAATATTTAAAGAATAGCATTACATCTCAGAAGCCTGATAGCAGAATGGAATTAAATGAAATTATCACACAATTGCAACTGCTGCTGCACATCATTCATGAGTCTCTTTCTCTTTCAATTTCATTTTAATAGTGATGTTTTCAGACTAAGTTACATTTAGATGATTATTTCTAAAACTGCTTTAAATTATCTCTCGTGATTTCCATGTTTTATAATGTTAAACTGAATATTTACAGCAGCTATCACAAGGTTTCATTCCTATACAGTACACTTTTAAGGAACAGTTGCTTCTTTAGACATGACTTTTATTTTTGCTGCTTGAATTTCTTGTTTCTGAAGGCAAAAATCACAGCTCTTGCTTAGCAAGTCAGGGTGTTTGGTTTTTAAATGTCTTCCTAGCCTCATACTTTCATTTACTAACACTCGAAAACAAATGACACATTGTGGACTTTCCATGGTAATATCGAGATGTGAAAATCCAAACATAATGTAACTCTCATTGCAGTGTCTACTTTTCTTCCTTTTCTGTTTAACTTTATTAAAGTCATCATTGTCTTCAGCTGAATGTTTGCTACATGTAGTCTTAGAATTTGGCAAATATCGTTTCCTTATAAAGATAAGACTCACCTCTCTCTTTCCATCATCCCCATTTCCCTATCTGCTAGTGCTGTTGCTGCTGGCACTGGAAGCCTCTCTTTGCTCTCCACTCTTTCAGCTGAAAGGCTTTCTGTTGAATGCTTCCCCCAGTGGAGGGGTGAGGAGTGGCCACAGAGAGGATCCCAGGCCTGGCAGCAGCAGGATAAGGTGAAGATGGATAGATAAGACATAGATGAGATTTAAGCTTCATTTAAAAGTCTCTTAATTAGAAAAAAACAACCACCATGAATGGCCATATTGATTACAAAATGTTCCCAATCACTCCTGGTTCCTCCATGAATCCTTCGTAACTTCCCAAGGAAGCCATGGCTCATATCTGGGAAGCACGCCATTCTAATCTGACCTTCTGCATGGCACAGGCCAGAGAATTGCACCCAGCAATTCCTGTATTCTAGCCTAATAACTTGTGGTTTGACCCAGAGATAAATGGCATCTCACTTGTTAGAATTCACATACAACAAAGTTAAAATAACCCCTCCTTCTAAAACTCCTAATCCAGTAACCCCTACACAACATGCACTGAAGTGTAAAATTTGCATTGGATTTGTTAGCATAGAAAATCAGAGGGCCCACACTAATATCAAGTTGAATGAATGAGTTTGGTTATAAAGGAACTGAACTTTAGACAAAACTTGAACCCGAACTGAATTTAATTAAACATTTCTGGAAGTTCAAAAATATTGTTACTATATATATATATATACTATATATATAAAAAATTTTTTTTTTTTGATCCCTTTGCATTTTCAGATGTGGGCTGAGATTGGAAGCCTAAGTGTGAAAATTGGGCTCCAGTTAACTCTTCTGGCATAGCATCAGCTTATACCATGGTTGAATATGGCTTGTGATGTTTCCAGAAATAGAAATTCCCAACCAGAAATAGAAATAACTGTAATTCCTGCAAAACTTCCATCCCAAATCTCCTAGCTCAAAAGGTTCTGATAGTTTGGTCAAGTCTCTGTACTTACATGTGTTTATTTATTGGAACCTCTGAATCTTTCCTTTGTTCACTCACTGCTTATATACATGAACATCATCTCACTCATAAACTCACACAGAACTTTTGTTTCCATAAAATGAAATAATAATAATAAAAACTCCATAAATGGAGCTATGTGTTCATAATATCATGAATATTACAAATCTATTTTAGGGACCATACACGCCATGTAAGTGAAACCTCTAGAATTTCCATCACTGAAAAGTTCTTGCATGAGAATTATGAGTTTAGTTACTGCATCTGTGACTAGTGTTAGTGATGTCTGCTTGTGTCGTATACTTACTGCCCTTCAAGAGCAGAAGTTTGATATATAATGCTATACATGAAAAGACTCAAGAGGTGTCACGGCATAAGCAGTGACTTACTGCAGTGCATATATACATGCATAATGCATAGAAAGTGAAATATAGGGCCAAATCTGCCCCTGATTTAGCACCCGATTTAAAGGCATTGGGCAGAAGTTGTAAATCAGGGTAGAACTTTGCCCTAAGAGGGCAACAGCAAAATTGGATGTACATGATAACATGTATGTCAAGCTGTATCATTAATTTAAAGGAAACATATGAACTTTCTTTTAATCAGTGTGTACCAGCTGACTATATGCAAGCCAGCAGTCACTCTAAGTCGGAAGCTCGTCAGATTGATACTGGCTGTCTGATAAATTTCTAGCACTAAATAAAGCTTGAAGTAGGGGATGGAGGCGGGGGGATAGGGATATAAAGTGCATTCACGCATTAATGCACTCATTTAAAAATGCAATTTAGATGCTAATTGATGCTAATTCAGCCCAGCACTGGTACTGTTGTGTGGCACTGTTTTTGAAAACACTATAACCTGCTGAGGGACTAGTGATATGATAATAGGGAGTATAATGTATTTGAAATTGAGAAGCAATTCAGTGTACAAGGCCATGTATGTTGCACTTCCCATATTATAATAGCTACTTGTTAATTAGACTATAGCAAAGAAAGTGAGTTGTAACTATTCTTCAACAAAATATTCACACCCCTTTTTATTCATTCAGGCTACATCTATACTTGGAACTCGGTTGTGATGTCCAGCTCAGGTAAACATACTCACACTAGCTCTCATCAGCTAGCATGCTAAAAATAGCAATGTACCTCGGCTAGCACATGCAGTGTCGAGTGATGGTATGGGCTAGCCACCCCAGTACAAATCTGCCCAGATCCTGTACATATTTGGGATAACTAGCACATGCCACTGCTTGCCACTGCCCATGCTACCAGGGCTACGCTACTTTTTTTAGCACGCTAGCTTTATGAATCGGCACAAGTGTCTACGCGAAGTAGGAATCAAACCCCCAGCTCCAAGTTTAGACATAGCTTTAGTGTGAAAATCATCCCTATTCACCACAAGTCCTATTTTGAAGGCTTAAAGGGGACTTAAGTTGTGCATAGGTTCTTGGCTGGCCCTCTGCACACATTTTTATCTTTATTCTCATGTGTTTCAGGTGAGTATGTTTTTATTTACCATCATAGTGTGAGACTAATAAATAGCGAATACTTATAGCGATGAGTTCCCAAACCTGCTATAGAATAAAGTTTCCTTGTGGAAGTTATTTCTCAAACCGTTGTGAGTAATAAGCACATAAACTTACATCACAATCAGTTCATGGATAAAAAGGATGAAATTCATCTGATAAATTTTGGACAGTGAACAGTTTCGCCAGTTTTATTGTTAATGGGACAGGTTAAACGTAAGGACAAAAGCAGCAGTACTTTTATTAAGCAGTCCGAGTGCAGAGTTGGCTCCCGGCATGTTTTAATAGCATCTACATACTTCATAAAAATGTTAGGTCAAAGTCTGGGCTTTGTGCCAAATGTTGCGCTCAGTTTCACTCCTGGCACCCTATTTCAGTGGTGTAGCTGAAAGCAGAATTTTACCATTTTGATGAAGCATTATAAAGAATTTGAAGACAGGTAGGGTCTGATTCTCCAATGCTTGCACCTTGTACAGTCATTGATACCTGAGCAAAGTACATGTTGAGGCAAACGGCCAGCTTCTCCCTAGTGTGTCTCGCACTTCTGCCTCTCGTAGTGGGCCAAGACATCACTGGTCACCCCGTCTTCCCAGGGAGGGCGGCAGGGTCCCTCTGAGTAGCAGCTAAGTGCTGCTGGCACCTTACTTGCAGCTGCAGGCTTTTCCCCTGGGCTACTCTCCCCCCTCTGTCTGTCTGGCTTCTTGAGCCTAGTACCTTTTTCAGGACTCCACCTCTCTCCCACATACTGCTGTACTCCGTTCTGTTCTCCTTCACGACTCCACACACCACTGTACTCTGTTCCGTTCTCCTCCACTTCACTTACTCCTCTGCTCACCACACACCTACTCCTTCAACTCCACACTGTCTCTCAGGAGTAGAGGGTTTTTATAGGCACCTGGATGGGGCCTTAATTGGTGTCAGCTGACACTAATTACCTTCTAGTGACTCTGGCTAGTCTATAGGGAATAAAGCCCGGATCATTCTAGCACTTACATAGCGCCCTTCCAGAACTTTCCTACTGCCCTCTGCCCTTGCTATACCACAATGTAGAATATTACCAAATCAACTGCGAAGTCTGGGTCAGTTGAGATGGAGAGGTAAAGCTGCATGTTGGCAGTACATTGAGGTCACTGCAAAGGGCCTGATTCAAAGCCCATTGAAGTCAGAGGACTCCTAATGGTTCCAGTGGTTTTGGATCACGCACCAATCTCCCTAAATATGGAGCAAGAGGAGTGACAATGTAGACTTCTGCAGATCTGCCCGTGGGAATCCCTGAGGGGGCTGATAAACACTACATCTTTACAGGGGATTCCTGGCCACCAAGGGATATATATTAACCTGAGTTCTATTAAATTCTTGAGAAAAAAAAGAAGAAAAACTTCAGGGGAAGGAATCATGCCTCCTCTACCCCCCAGGCCTGTGGCACTTAGAGGTGACATGGACTATATGCTTACTTTTGCCAATAACTCAGTGTGCCTTGTAATGGTGACTTATTGCCCACAGCTGAAATCTGTGGTCTCTTCAACTTGTTTTCAATGATGTGGTGATGTTGTATATCCAATATTCCAAAAAATACTGTTGCCTTACTGAATGGCTGTTTGATTACAAATAATTTTTAGGGTGTAGTGCAGAGTTCATCCCTCTCTCTCTCTCTCTCTCTCTCTTTTGCCCCTCCCTTTCAAACATTTGTGGGAAATTGTAAGGTAGGAGAATTTTGCACAAGGATAGGAGAGTTTAGTTTTTAAATTTCCTGGATTACCAGAAGTAGTGTTGCACCATATTTTTAAATTATGTCTAGGGCACCTAAACCATATGAAATGAAAAGAATTAGGAGAACTTCTATCTATTGTTAATAGGGCCTGCAGATATGACAGCAGCACCATATAGATTGCGGTAGAGAAGAGAGATGATAGACCTAAATGCATTAGTATGGACTAATAGTGCCAAAATTGTAAAATGTAGCTTAAGATAGGCAGATAAAGCTGTTTTAAAGCAGCTGTGTAAAAGTTGTCTTATTTCTATTGACCTGTAAGAGCTCAACACCTATAAATATTAACCACGTTTATTTAGGTGTCAAAATAAAGATTTAGGCAACTAAATGTGAACATTTTGTAGTTTATCTTCACCCATCAAAAGAAGCAGAACTTTAAGCAACATCACAAGTGGCACCTAAAAACAACTTAACCACAGTCAAAATGACCTGAGGACTCCAGATACTACTTGAGCTTGTCTGTCACAATCTTCTTGAAAATCTCCTCGAAATGAGAGATTTCAAATAAGATGATAAAAGTAGAGATTATCTTCACTGAGGGAGAGTTTTTTGAGCAAGGTTTTAATAACTGATTCTTTAAAAAATGACTACAGATCCGTTGGCTGTATAAACCAGCTGTTGTTTAACAAAAACACCACAGTTATGTTGTGCTTACTAGTTCTCTTGAGCGCAGATTGTTACATTTAGTAGAATCATAGAATCATAGAATATTAGAGTTGGAAGGGACTTCAGGAGGTCATCTAGTCCAACCCCCTGCTTAAAGCAGAACTAACCTCAGCTAAATCATCCCAGCGACGGTTTTGTCAAGCCGCAGCTTAAAAACCTTTAAAGATGACAATGCCACCACTTCCCTAGATAACCCATTCCAATGCTTCACCACCCTCCTAGTGAAAACCTTTTTACTAAGGTCCAACCTAGACCTCCCCCACTGCAACTTCAGATCATTGCTCCTTGTTCTGTCATCTGCCAACACTGAGAACAGCCTAGCTCCATCCTCCCTGGAACACCCTTTCAGGTAGTTAAAGGCTGCTATCAAATCCCCCCTCATTCTTCTCTTCTGCAGACTAAACAGGTCTAGTTCCTTCAGCCTCTCCTCGTAAGTCTTGTGCTCCAGCCCCCTAATCATTTTTGTTGCCCTCTGCTGGACTTTCCAACTTGTCCACACCCTTTTTGTAGTGGGGGGCCCAAAACTGGACACAATACTCCAAACGTGGCCTCACCAATGCCGAATAGAGGGGAATAATCACTTCCTGTGATCTGCTGGCAATGCTCTTACTAATGCAGCCCAATATGCCATTTAGCCTTCTTGGTAGCCAGAGCACACTGCTAACTCATATCCAGCTTCTTATCCACTGTAACGCCCAGATCCTTTTCTGCAGAATGGCTGCCTAACTCGTAGGTCCCCAGTCTTTAGTTGTGCATAGGATTCTTCCATCCTAAGTGCAGAACTCTGCACTTGTCCTTGTTGAACCTCATCAGATTTCTTTTGGCCCAATCCTCCAATTTGTTTAGGTCTTTCTGTATCCTATCCCTCCTTTCCATGGTATCTACCACTCCCCCTATCTTAGTGTCATCTGCAAACTTGCTGAGGGTGCAATCTACCCCATCCTCCAGAGCATTAAGGAAGATGTTGAACAAAACCGGCCCCAGGACCAACACCTGGGGCACTCCACTTGTGACCGGCTGCCAGGTAGACATGGAGCCATTGATTACTATTCATTGAGCCCTATGCTCTAGCCAGTCCTCTATCCATTTTATAGTCCATTTTTATTGATTCCTCCTATTTTCCTTCCTTGAGCTAGTTGTGGGAGCATTCCCAGTGGTTTAGCAGATTCATCTTTTGTGAAGGTTAGTAGGAAAATGTTTTCAGAAATTCAGATAAAATTATGTGCCTTGCTTCATCTGTGCCTACCAGTTTAGTGATATACACTCAAAGAACTCAAGAAAATGTGTCACACAGCAGTAGTGAAATGGATCTCTGTGTCATGGCTCCCACAGAGAAGAGCACCACAGTAGTCATTAGCAGTACAGCAAACATCAAAGGTAACAACTGAGACCTGAACCACTTGCTGCAACAGGGAATCAAAGCCCAATGGCTCTGCCAGTGGCTATTTCAACACAAAACAGGCAGTTTTAAAAAACAGTCAGTAAGCATTAAAATAGTTTGATAAGTGGCAGTGAACCAGCTGGGTATAACAGGCAATTCCTGCCTTATGAGTAGGATTGTGGGTTTCTCATGGATGTAGGAGATTTTAATTTTTCATAAAAGGTCATGACTTTTTGTCACCTGCAGTTATCCTGTTACTACTGGCCATGCTGGACGCAGTCATGGCAATGCAAACCAATTTAAAATTGCTCAGTGCACGCCAAGGAGATGTGAATTGGGACCACAACCTCAGAGCCCAGTGAAGTCAGCTGGTGAGAAACCATGCCACGTCCTTTCCCCTATCCCATATGCAGATAATCTTTCTTTCATGATCATGTTTTGAAGATGATCACATCCTACTGCACATCTGTTTCTAATAGCATCGTAACCACCATGAATAGGGATATAAAACAGATTCTCATCTGGGTGTAAATTGGCATGGATTCAGCAAAGCTAACAGACCTGCACCAATTTAGTGATCTGTCCCTTTGTTACATCCCAATTCCTTCATTGCGACCTCTCGACCTTTGTCAGGTGGTTTCTTTAAAACTGTAGCAGGAAGCAGGCAAGAGGTCTGGGAAAGGGTCTAGGAAGATGCTCTGCAGTGAAGTAGACAGAGAGAAAGAGAGATTTTAGGCATAATTCCATGTACTGTATTCTAATTAAGTTCCTTGTTCAGTGTTAGAAGCAAATGACTCTTTTTGTGGGGGTTTTTAACTGTTGTTACATGACCCTTTTGGCGATGCCAAATTTTAAATTGTTTTAATTTCCCAGCTTGAGTTTTGTCATGTAACTAATAATATTCCATTTTCCACTCTGGAAAATTATCCTTATTCACTAGGCCTTCGTCATTTTTGGGTTTGTCTACACAAGCATTTAATTAGTGGCAAGCTGGGGTGTGAACCTAGCCCACACTTGCCTACGGAGGCCTAACTGTTCATGTGCTCTTTGCTGATGTGCATTAACAGTCTGTTAATGTGCTTTGATCTAGTCCTGTTTCAAAGCGGACTAGATCAGGCCACTCTGACAAATGACAGCAGGGTGCACATGCAGAGTTAGACCACAGCAGTTTAGCGAGGGGTAGATTCACACTCCAGCTTCCTGACGGCTAAATGTTTGTGTAGAGAAGCCCTTAGTTACAAAGGCTTGCACTTTGCAGAAAAAGGAAAGTGCTCTGAAAAGGAGAGAGGACTGTAAGAATGGAAAGACAAAATTTGAAAATGGTATAAATGCAAATAAGTGTCCTTGGAATAGATAGTCAATTGTCTAGAATAGGCATGATGAGACATCAGCACCCTCAGGAATAATTGACAAGAGTAAAGGGCTCTTTACACTCCAGAGAGAGCTGTGATACTAGTACAGCTGTTCATGCTATTGCTATCATTATTTGTACTATGGTAGCATCTAGAGACACAACGAAGATCTCTAACTCCATTGAGTTAGGTGCTGTAGTTATAGTATGAAAGAGTCCTTGCCTGAAGAATTTATACTTTAAATGGAGATGGAAAGTATTTTTATTCCCATTGGAAACTGAGGCACAGAGGGATTAAGTGGTTTGCTAGAGTAGTACAATAATTCTGTGGTGAAACCAGGAATTGAGTCCAGATCTCTTCAATCCCAGTCTAGTACCTTCTCACAAAACTGTACTTCCTCTGACACCTGCGTATTTCAGTGGAGTTTTTAAAAATAAATAAAAAATAACTATATTCAAAGAATAATTTTAGAGGCAACATTTCATGACCCCTATCTTTTTATCTCTTTTTTTCAAAATATAAAGTAAAATAAAATAAACAACCAACTTCTTCCATGCCCACTAACTGTCCTATTTAAGAAATTATTAAAATGGCACAATAAATTATCCTAAAATATATATTTTTCTCCTCCCTGAAAGCCAAAGTTGTAGCAGATAATAACAATCCAATGTGTCTCTTATTGTTAGCTGTCTCAGTAAAATCCATTCAATTTGCCCTCCAATCATTTATTTAATCACACTTTTGAGAAAATTGCACATAGCTGGTTCCATTGAAACATGTTATACTGGGTTGTTAATTATGTCACATATAACACAATAGGCCAAATTTTTGAAAGAGATAACAGGTAGATAATTTTTCCCTCTGGATTTTACTGAATAAATGTAATGCCTAATAATTACTTGTGTATGCAAAAGGGTTATGCCCCGTACCTCCCTTGGGCCATACTCTGATTTCAGTTGCTAACTGGTGTAAAAGACATCAGAATATGTCCTTTCTATCTGTTGCTGTGTATTTTATTATTCTTGGAGGGCTTGATTCTGCCATTTTTATAAGAATACAATCTAATAATTTGTCCTGTGAAGTCCAGAAATAAGCCAGATCATGAGTGCAAAGAACACAGTAAGCAGTGAGTCTACAAATCAGCTACCTGTTTGTGTTATCTTAGTTTGCCAAAGGCTAACCCAATTTTCACTTGATATTAGTTATGCTGTCTGTGTGGGTCTGATTTTGCCATACTTATTCACAATAGGACTAGAACTTGTGGGGAATTTTCTGATGAAACTTTTTTCATTAGAAAATACTATTTTGTCAAAACTGAAACTTTTTGAAGGGATGTACCAGTTTGATTAAACATACATGAGGAAAGGTGTCGTCTCAGGTCCAGGATGGAATTTTTGTTCAAACCAGAAGTGAGACAGCCCCCAGAATAGCCAGGCAGTTAGGTCACTCTATTAAGAAGTAGAAGACCCAGATTTAAATCCCTGATGTGCCTGATTCAAACCAGGGACTTGAAGATGGGTTTCACACATCCTGGGTGAGTGCCTTAACCACTGGGCTATTGACTCTTCAGGGTGACTCTCATTCTGGGTCTTTGCAAACAATTCTGAAACATCTCAGTTTCATCCTATTGCTTAATTGGACCATTTTAGAAATCTCTGAAAGTTTCATGTAATGGGAAAACTGTTTTCCACCCAGATCTAAACAAGGCTGACCTAAAAGACGTTGAGGTCAATGAAAAGGCTTTCATTGACTACAGTGGGCTTTGGTTTGGACCCCATATTGTTGTCTTTACAAATGATCTCACACTTCTGAAATTTATTTTACAGCTTAAAATCTACTATTCCTGAACACTGTTCTGTTGCCATGGTGCACCTTAGCTGCTAAAAAAAATGACATTTTGGATCATGCACTGACCACAGTCTGCATGAGCAACTCTTGTTGACATCAGTTGCATACACACATCTGGACTGCTCATGCTGCTCTGCTACCCAGCTGAGTGGAACAGTTAAAGTGAAATTAACAAAATGTGAAGTGCTATCAAGTTAGTTAATTTCACTCTGCCTCTTCTGCTCCACCTGCACCAACCCCGCTGCTTGCTCTGCCCATTAGCTTGAATGAAGGGAAGGCACACAGAGAAATTAAAGTTTGTTAGTTTCACTTGAAACTGCACCACTAATATGGTGAGAGAGATATGGTAAGACATCAGGGGACTGAAAGAAGCAAGATTGTGAATGTAAATAAAAGGTGACAGGGGACTAGAAAGGAGGAGGAACAAACAAGTCTGGAAAGACAGTAAACTAGGGAATGAGCTGGGAGGCAAAGAAATCAGCTACAGTATTGAGTGCTGAGGGAATCAGCCAGGGAAGAGGAGAGTAATCAAGGGGAAAAAAGAGACAGAAGAAAAAGAAATAAGATAGAAACAAGCTGAAAAGGGCAGGAGAGAAGAGATAGAGCTACTGCAATAATAATAATAATAATTATCGGATATTGCAAAAAACAGGGAAATGTACAATAAACAAGGAAAAGAGAAAATAAATGCCTTCTGTGAATGGTTTGGGGAGAAGATAGTGAATAATGTAAGAGCCAACGTGTATGGCAAAAAGTGAATGGGTAGTGTGAGGTCCGGAAACAGTAATGAACGGTCTGATGGCTTAAATTAAAAAAAGAAAAAACCACAAGAGGAGACTAATTTTATTTAAATATTGTAGAATGCATTTACAGGAACTTTGTCACTGGGTGAAATACATAACTAATTTAAAAGAAAATGTATAAATGACATTAAATAAATAGTAAATGACAATATATTGCTGCAACAGTCATTATAAAATAATACTATTAAAGGATAAATAGGGAAAGTTAAGACTGTGGACCAAACCTGAGCAAGATGCCTTTCTTTCCATTCACCTCTGTGTGAGGTACTTAGAAAGAAGTAAAAAATAAAGGCTTAGGAGTTTTTTAGTATTTTTATGTGTGTTAGTCTGGTATTTATTTGCATTTTTGCAGGGATGTATATGTTGCTTTATTTTCATTGCGCCTGGAGTAGACTTGAAGCAATTTTTAATTTTAAAGCTAGATTCCACCGTCGTCCAAGACTTAACAAGGTTTAAACAGATGCAGTTTGACATGGCCAAGAAAACAAACCATGAAAAATAGGAGTAAATATTCTGCATCTCAGGATTTATTACACAGTTACATGGCTTGAGGCATTAGGCAAAACATTGTGAATAGCAGCTAATGTGCATGTTGGTGACCAGATCTCGAAAAACCTACCTTTTTGACACACTGTTGTGCTTTGTACAGCATAAAACACTATCTAAAGGTTAATGAGTTCTGAACATTATGCGTATGGGCTAACCTAGGGGCTACTGCCATTCCCATTAGCTAGAAAATACCTTGATAAGGGTTGGGGAGAAACGAAAGCTTGTTTGTTCCTAGTGGTTCCTATGGAAGGGGAGCTGGGGAGCTCTCCATAACCAGAGCTTGGAGAATGGCACCATTCTCTCAGTCTTGTCTTCATTAGGAAAAAGGCATGTTCTTAACTCAAGTTAACTAACTCAAGATAAAATCTTAATGAAGACAAGACTCCCCCCCCCCCAGTTTTTAACTCAGCCTGCTACCTCCTGTGAAAACTACAAATTGCCTCTATTAGGATTTCACTTTATGTTAACTAACTCAAGTTGTTAAGAGCACACCTGTTTTTTCTGGTGAAGTAAGGACTTAGGAACTTCCTCACCAATCTTTTCCCTGAATTGGCCATGAAAGAACACTGGGGTACTGATGTGTTGGGTAATACTGTGCCCCAATTAAAACACAATACTCAGTTGGTGAGTCACATATCTATGAGCTTTATTTATCATATCTTCCTTGCGTACCTAAGCATGTAGCATTAACAATAAATTCCCTAAGGACAGTCTGAACATATACTGCGCTGTATGTAATGTCTGGGATGGATTTGCTGGGGCACTGTCTTCTTTGATTGGACTCAGGATACTACACTTCATAGAAACAAAAACAAAACAAAACAAAAAAGGCATGGAAGGAAACAAACAAACACACGTTTGTATTAGATTTGCTTTTCAGTGTCTCTTTTCCAGGTAAAATGGCAGCACTCCCTTGTGCTTGTTTCTGGATAAAAAAATACAAGGGCATAAACCAATCATAGTCATATTAACAACTCCCACTGCTTCGAAACAATTACTGTTTATCTTTGAGTATGGCAATACTACAGTGGAAATATGTGTGTGTGCTTGTGACAGGTCAGAGAGGCTGAGGCCAGAGACTCCTACCGCAGAATGTGCCTTACATTGATTCTACACTGAACACTATCATAATTTTTATGTTGGTTTTTAACAACCTTGAATTTTTAGCATTCACTTGGATTGAATAAGTTTCATCTAATTCAGTCAAAAATACAATATGTACTTAGAAATACATGCAAAGCTATTTTATGGGGGCATGGAAAAGAGACTTCTGCACTTTTGAGTTGATTGTTTTTTACCTTGGCCCCCCAGAAAGGATCTGAAGTATTACTATATATGGGAGCAAAAATACATCTCTATAAATTGTACTCTTGTGAAAAATAAATTCAGAAATCATTGAATATTTCTGGTCCTGGTCCTTCCCTCAAATCTTGTATGAGAAAATTTAGTTGTCAGTGTTGCTGTTCAAGTGTTGTTCTTGACTTCTCTTTCCTTAGAAAGCATATCCCCTTTCCTCAGAATGACTGCCCAGCCAGATTTGAAGAAGAGCTCTGTGGAGCTTGAGAACTTGTCTCTTTCTCCAACAAAAGTTTATCCCATAAAAGATATTCCCTCACCCACCTTGTCTTTCTCATATCATAGGACCAACATGGTTAGAATTACACTGTCCACTATCTCTCCACCTTGTGGCACTCTAATGGAGTCACTGTGGCTTTTCTCCCTGAGATCATTTATCATTTTCTCCTTGCTAGCAGGATCTGGCCTGGTATCCTGAAAATAAATTGCACCAAGCATTTTGGCTCACATTCATTTTAATCTCAGCCTCCCTGGATTAGATTCAAATGAAACAGATTTGTTTATCACAAAAAGGGGACAATGGTTCTTCTTATTTTAAAAGGATTGGTTACTATGCCTTTTTAAACCAGAGGTCATTTTAACTCATTAGGCCCCACATCCCTAATGAGAACACAACCTGTTTTGGAATATCTTCCTTCTCCCCCTACAAACTACGTAATTAATAAAAAAAATCCAGGCATGTTCCCTCCTGAGCTGTGTGATGAGTGTGACATGTGTAATCCCTGGAGAGTTTTCAAGTTATCTGTGACACATCTTCATGTGAAATTCACACTGTCTTTCTCCAGTCTGAGATGGTAAGGATTAGAGAGAAACTGAAACATCAAATTAACATATCATCCACAATTGTGGGAAAACTAATATATGTGCGTATTCTCTAGAATAAAGATCTGGATAACCACACATGACTGGATCATGTTTGAGGTACAGCTCAGACTAAGGAACAACTACCCTCTACTCTAGCATTTTATCACTTCACCTCTCTCCCACTTCATAGACTGGTAGAAAGGGGGCTATGCCTGTAAACCTGCCTCCTTCATACCTCTTCCCCCATGGAGGGCCCCTGCCATTTTCTGAGCTCAAACACTGCATAACTGCAGGTATCTTAGCAAAGAGGAGAAGCTCATGGGAAGTGTAAGCTCCTTCCTGAACAGGGGAGGCAACCTAGTGACAGATGACATGGAAAAAGATGAAGTACTCAATCCTTTTTTTGCCTGTGTCTTCACAGACGAGGTCAGCTCCCAGACTACTGCATTGGGCAGTACAGTACAGGGGGGAGGTGAGCAGCTCTTAGTGGTGAAAGAACAGGTGCAGGACTATTTAGAAAAGCTGTGCATACACGTTCATGGGGCTGGATGCAATACATCCAAGGGTGCTGAAGGAATTGGCTGGTGTGATTGCAGAGCCATTGGCCATTATCTTTGAAAACTCATGGCAACTGGGGGAGGTTCCAGATGATTGGAAAAAGGCAAATATAGTGCCCATCTTAAAAAAAGGGAAGGAATATGATCCAGGATAGTACAGATCAGTCAGACTCACCTCAGTCCCTAGAAAAATCAAGGATCAGGTTCTCAAGGAATCCATTTTGAAGCACTTGGAGGAGAGGATGGTGATCAGGAATTGTCAGCATGGATTCACTAAGGGTAAGTTATGCCTGAGCAACCGGATGAGATGACTGGCTCTGTGGATGTGGGGAAAGCAATGGACATGATATACCTTGACTTTAGCATGATATACCTTGACTTTATACGGTCTCCCACAGTATCCTTGCCAGCAAGTTAAAGAAGCATGGACTGGATGAATGGACTATAAGGTGGATAGAAAGCTGGTTGGATTGTCAGGCTCTACAGGTAGTGATCAACAGCTCGGTGTGTAGCTGGAAACCGGTATGAAGCAGAGTGGTCCAGGGGTTGTCCAGGGGCTGGTTTTGTTCAATTGCTTCATTAATGATCTAGAGGGTGGGGTGGATTGGTCCCTCAGGAAGTTTGCAGATGACACTGAACAAAGTGACCTAGACAAATTGGAGGATTGGACCAAAAAAAATCTGATGAGGTTCAACAGGGACAAGTGCAGAGTGCTGCTCTTTGGACAGAGGAATCCCATCCACTGCTACAGACTGGCTAAGCAGTAGTTCTGCAGAAAAGGAGCTGGGGGTTATGGAGGACAAGAAGCTGAATATGAGGCAACAGTGTGCCCTTGTTGCAAAGAAGTCTAACAGCATATTGGGCTGCATTAGTAGGAGCATTACCAGCAGATGGCGGGAAAAGATTATTCCCCTCTATTTGGCACTAGTGAGGCCATATCAGGAGTATTGTGTCCAATTTTGGAGGCCTCACTACAGAAAGGATATGGATAAATTGTAAAGAGTCTAGTGGAGGGCAACTAAAATAATTAGGGTACTGGGGCACATGGCTTATGAGGAGAGGCTGAGGGAACTGGATTTATTTAGTCTGCAGAATAGAAGAGTGAGGTGGTATTTGATAGCAGCCATCAACAGTCTGAAGTGGGGGTTCCAAAGAAGATGGAGTAAGCAGTTCTCAGTGGTGGCAGATGACAGAACAAGTAGCAATTATGTCAAGTTGCAGTGGGGGAGGTCTAGGTTGGATATTAGGAAAAACTTTTTCACTAGGAGGGTGGTGCAGTACAGGAATGGGTTACCTAGTGAGGTCTGGAATTTTCATCCTTAAAGATTTTTAAGGCCCAGCTTCACAAAGCCCTGGCTGGAATGATTTAGTTGGAGTTGGCTCTGCTTTGAGTAGGAGGTTGTACTAGATGACCTTCTGAGGTCTCTTCTAACCCTAATCTATGATTCTATGAATTCTACATGGCTCTTGCAAAGGCTTTGCAAGGCAGAGAAAGCTCCTTTTCTCTCCCATGTAAAGGCCAGGCAGAATCTGAGCCTATTACTGCTCATATGTAAGTCAATGGCAAAACTCCCATTTGTTTCAGCAGGAGCAGGCCCAGTAACATTTTGTTACAAGAAATTCAGGTTTGTGGCCCCTGTTTGTTGTAGTCACATTATACATAGCTGTTTTCTGGAGTGGGTGTGCATCTTAACTATGCTGTAATGTGATGGCAGTTTGGATTTGACCTAAAACATTTCTTGTATACAGTCAATAGTTTGATGTGATCTCAACAAAGCCTGATGGACATTTTGGGTCAAGGGGAAGGGCAACAGAATGACAGATGTTGATCTCAGTTAGTAAAGGGAAAGAATGGAGATTTCATGAGTATTTCACACTTGAGGTCTGGTGAAATTCATCCTTGTGCAGTAAGACCCACCTCTGAGTCTTACCTGTTTTACCTGGTGAATTTTTCCCTTTCATGCACTTATAAATACTGTAAATTTAGCTGGACTTCATTAGCATCATGGATACTATTGCTTTGCTTTAGATTTTTTTTTGGAACCTATTATGCCTCCCTCTTTTTCTTTCTTTCTTTTTTTTATGGTAGCCAGTTCTGATCTTCTTCTTCCTCACAAATGGAAATTCTAATTAATATAAAATAGTCAGGAGTTATCTTGCTTCTGATTCAAATGATGCAGTCTTCTGAAGGTTGAAATATCAAGTCTACCTATGTTATTGGTTGTAACCAGTTTTATGTGTAATTTTTGCAGATAAACAAAAATCAATTGGCATTATCTGATGTTCAGACCAATGTTCATTGTTTTAACTTAGTAAACTGAAATGAATGTTACACAGTTGGAAGACAACCCAATTATAATAACATAATTATAAACAACAATGAACAGATATGTTCTTATTCTTTGAGTTAAATGAAATGTAGGAACATGCTGTTCTATGATAGATGGATAGATCGATTATGCAAAGGCATTGGAACTTCATCTCTCAATCCAAAATCTGTTTTCATTTAGCCAGCAAAGAGAAGAGTCAGAATGAAATAGTAAATTCCCTGTTCCTATTGCTATGAGAAGTCTATGTAATTAAAACAACAACTGAAATGATAGATACATAGATAGATATATAGATATATTATTCATAAATCTGTAGGTTCAATAAAGTTGTTCTGCACTGCAAATGGCTTTTTGTTAGCAGCTCTTAACACCTATCATGTCTCCCGACTCATCTACAGAAGGCTAGCAGAGCTCAACATCCAGCTTCGTGTTGGTATTGTAAAGTCAAGCTTTGCAAACTACAGAAATATAATATGTACGACATTTTCCACAGGAAATTTCTGGGGCTTCCATAGTTTCTCTGTTGAAAACATATATTTTACCAAGAAGGCCTTATACATTTTAGTTTGTTTTTTTCTCAAGAAATTCTGCAGATGACAATTTTCAAGACTGAAGGCAGAATTATTCTCCTTGGCTTGTCTATAACTTAGCCCTTGGTGTTGTGCAGAAGATTGTTTGCAATCTGTGTCTCACCAATCTGTGTGTCACCAATTCATTTTATACTTAAAATGTAGTCTAGTACTTAGAGACCTAGAAAAAAGCAGTCCTGGATTTTTATTTTCAGCTCTGTCATGACTCATGGAATGATCTTAGGCAAGTCAGTAAAACTCTTTGTGCTTGAGTTTATCTATTTATACAACAGGGTGTTATGATGCTTCTATAATTAATGGAAATTAGTTTTGGTTGGAAGGTTTTGTGTCAATGAAATTTATTATTACTACAGGTAGCACTAGTAGGTAGAAAAGAATAGTTAAGGTTACTTCAAATTTTATCGTTGCTTATAACTTTGCCAAAGTTTAACTGTTTGGGATGAAATTTTCTATGCTGGGGTCTGCATCAGGGTGTTGTTTTTGGAAAGTTTCAGCCAAACCAGTTCAGCTGTTTCCAAGAATGAGATTAATGACAAACATGTTCATTCCTGTAAGAATGACGTCAGCTGCCCACTCTCCCTCCTTTACTCAGAATCTTTTCTTGATTCCTGAGGGCAGGGGGAAGAGCTCTGCTTGCCTCCTGCAGCACCCCAGGAGGTGAGGAAGTGGGGAAAGCAGCCATTAAGAAGGCATTTTCCTCATGCAGGACTAGACATCTTGAGAGGGCTGGAGCTTTTCATGTCATTGAGAGACTGGTGCCACTGAGGGACAAAATTATGTTACTTGCAAGGAAATCGTGAGGGTTGGTAACACTGAATTTGGTGTCAAGGCTGTGACTTTAGTTATCCTTATGAATTGCATCCATATTTAGCTACATTAGAAGCCTCAGACACTATGGTCAGAGTGGCATAAAAATGCCTAGATTAAACTAATAATACTGCATTCAGTTTATGGCTTAGATGGTGTGTGCTAATTAGGCCTGTGTGATGAAGATAAAGTGAAGCACTGAATAGCTACCAATTTAGTCAGCAAACTCCTTCCTGTGCATTAAAGGAGGCAGGGTCCTGTGAAAAAATTAATATTTGACAATATAATTAAAGACTAACTCATAATGTGCATGCACAAGGGGTCCAAATAGGGCTTGCCAGAAATCTTCTGATGGACCATTTTTCCAGGAGAGAATGCTGATTTGTCAAATTTAAATGTTTGTGGAGACAGTTTGATTTCAATGAAGTTGTCATGGAACCCAGGCAGGATCTTGAAACCTGCCTGATTTCCTGCCCGCTTGCTCACCTGGCTCCTCAGTAAGCCACTTCATGGGCTGATGGGGAGCGAAGAGCCTGAAAGCCCTGGAAACTGTGCCTCCAAGGCTCTGAAGCTCCTGGCTCAGCCAGGGCTTCCAGGTCTCCAACTACCCTTCAGCCTACCAGCTGGGATGACATGGAGCTGGGAGCTTAGAAGCCCCAGGAGTGCCAGCTCCCAAACCCCCAGAGTTTCCAGGGCCTGCGGCTTGGCAGAGTCCACGAGATGGCTGCCAGGGGCTCCATCTTCTTTTGAGGAGAATTCTGAAATTTTGGTTTTTCCAGTCTTTTAAGTGCTTGACTTTGCAACTTCAAAATTCTTCATCTAGTTTTGTTGTATGTAATTATTGATACAAACAGGGCTGGATTAACTCACCTGGGCCTGGAGTTATTAGATTTGTTGGGGCCCCTTACGTGCCAGCGCAGCAGTTCTCTGGGGGCTGGGAGCATTCAGCCCATCCCGGGGCAGACCGGCCAACCTGCAGGCGATGCGGGCCAGTGTAGCGGCACAGTGCAGGTTGGCAGGGCTGGAAGCGCTCGAGCCGGAGACATTCTGGGGGGCAGGGTAGGCTGGCACTGTGGTGCGGTGTAGGCCAGCAGTGCTCTGGAGGCTGGGAGGGAGCGCTCAGGCCAGGCCTGAGGCAGGCTGGCCAGCCTGGGGGTGAGGTGAGCCGATGCTGTGGTGCGGCACAGGCCAACAGCGCTCTGGGGGCTGGGAGTGCTCAGGCTGGAGGTGCTTCGTGACCTGGGGCAGACCAGCCAGGCTGGAGGTGGGCTGGCACTGTGGCGTGGTGTGGGCTGGCAGTGCTCTGGGGCTGGGGCGGACTGGCCAGCCTGAGGCCAGGTTGGGTCCGTGCCCAGTGCTGGGGCACTCTGGCAGTGGGGGAGGAGCTGCTGGGGCACAAGATGGCCAGGGTCGGTTGGGGTGAGGCAGTGCTGGGGCACGAGCTCTCTGGGTGCTTGAGGTGCTCCTGCACTGGGGCCACCTGGCCAGCCTGGCTGGTGCTCAGGCCCACCAGGGTGGAGCTTTGACGGGATGGGGTTGGAAGGGCATGGCTTTGGGCGGAAGGGTGGGGGCTAGCATTCCCAAATGGGTGGATCATCTGCCGCCTGGATTTATTTTTGCAGGGTCTCCTGAGTCTGAGGCCCTGGGCTGTAGCCCCTAAAGCACCTACATTAATCCAGCCCTGAATACAAAGTGCCATTGAAACAGCTGGAAGAGTAGCAATAAGAAACCCAAGAGCGGCTAGATGGGAAAACAGTGAAGGAGCAGAAGTGTCAATCCACCCTTGTAGTGTCCAGTTACGCAATAGAGTCTGTCAACCAGATAATCAGCTGGCGCAAATCAGTGTAATTCAACTGATTTCAATGCAGATATGTGTGCAGTGTTGTTATAGCCGTGTTGGTCCCAGGATATTAGAGAGACAAGGTGGGTGACATAATATCTTTTCTTGGACCAGCTTTGGCTTTTGAGCTTACACAGAGTTGTCCTCCAGGTCTGGGAAAGTGACAGTGACACTGTCAAGAAGGGCTCTGTGTAAGCTCAAAAGCTTGTCTCTCTCACCAAGAGAAGTTGGATCTAATAAAAAATATTACCTCATCCATCTTATGTCTTCTATATAGGTTTGCCATATTTATACCATTTGGGAATTGACTCTTTGTTTATATCGCTACCCTCTTGTTCTTGTATCTCAGACTGAGACTTCTGCTTCTCCTGTGAAAAATGTAGAACATCAGTCAGTTAGAAGGAAAAACATTGTTCTATCCAGATCATAAAACGGCCACTACATTCAGCACAAACAATAAGCAAAGGAATTCACCAATAAGAATAAAATGGATCACATTAAAATTCACTCCAGTAGCTTATGCACTATTTAAATGATTATTTTGTCATTGGCATCTTTACTTTTCCCACTATTATTTGTATCAGTTGTGTCTGGGGCCACAGTCAGAGACAGGGGCACTATTCTGTTTGATGCACATGAAAAGGATGATGCCTGTGCTGAAAAGCTTACAATCTAAAGGCCGGATCCAGTCTTCATAAACATTACTGGGAGTCTTTCCATTGACTTCAATGAGTGTTAGATTAGGGCCTTAGTAATTTCCATTCAAACCATACACAAAAATCTAAAACGGATCTTAAGTGGTGCATAGGATCTTCTAATGTGTCCTTTGCAGTAGGGGCAAAGCATCTTTAAAATTGTTTCCCTACCTACGAAGCTTCCTTCCTCCTATGCTTTGTCTGTCTTATATATTTAGATTGTAAATTCAATGGGGCAGGGATTGTGTTTTACTGTATCTAAATATAGTGTCTATCATGACAGGAAACTAGACAAAGCTGGTTTTTTATGACCTCTAGGTATAGTGTGACACTGATTATATAATAATTAATAATAAATGTCTCAATAAATTGTTGCTTTGAACTGGCCAATCTGCACATTTGTTTTTCACAGACATTAAAAATGTTTTTGGTTGTTCTTCAACAAGTTACTTTGTCCATTTCTAATATCTGCCAGACGTGCTTACACTGGTTTTCCCAGGAGAGGAACTAGTATGATATCCACCTTCTAACATAACATAAAGGATATCACAGCAAGTGAATGAAGATCTAATATTTTTTTTTCTTTTGACTCTGTAGTATCTTCTGTTACTAAGTGAGAATCCTAGAGGCAATGAAATATTTATCTATTATAATTGCATGTCATCATTTTGGAGTTGGATCTTAGCTCCTGTTCCAGAAATGTGCTGTGCATGGACATGACCACCAGTTATGATCCAATGTAAGTGATTGTTTTTGGCAGTACAAACAATAAAATGACCATTTTTAATCTATATCGTAAAGTGCATTTGGGGTGCTGTCCTAAACATATTTTATACTGAATTTCAGTTATCTCTGACTGCAATTGTGCTGCATTCCACAAAATGTAGAGCTAGTCTTCCTCCTCAAGATTAATCTGTAGGTCATGGGACCACTTTCCCCATGTATTTGAATTTAAGTTGTCCTAATAATTCTAAAGCTCTGTGTCTTTGCTTGCCCTTTTATTTCTTTTATTCTAAAAAGCATGTCCTCTAATTCAGTGGATTCTCACATAAGATGTGGTTTGAATTGACAGGATGTTGCAAAGCGGCTTAGTTCAAAATATAGACTAGAGAGAAACCTTTTAAGTCAAATATAGTAATGAGTGTTTCAAATAAAATGAATGTTCCCCTTTGGAAAAAGTGGCTGAGATCTAATAGCCCTTTACCTCTTGCATGCTGTTTTGTCAGTGTGACTATTCATTTAGATAGAAGGGGACAATCTAAATATTTAATGCTGAATTATAGAAGAAATCCATTAGAAGGATATTATTTCATTTTCCTTTGTAAATTAAATGGTGCTCAAACTACATTTTTGTAGTAACTCTACAGTTATATGTATAGTTTTTACAACATAAATGAAGTATCATTTTGGTAACCTGGAGGTCTATATGACTGGACATTTCAGCTGGTCTGGGAATTGTTGGGATGATAAAACACCTGATAACCTCTGTCTCCTTCCCTCCAGCTACACTCCCCTCACTATCCTGTGCCCTCCTGTGTATACCCTTGATCCATTCCAATAACTCCAGTACTTTTCCATACAGCTCCCCTAAACCTCTCAGCCGTTTCTTGGGGAGTCCTTTGCCTCCTCTTCTGAATCTATGAATCTGTGCATTACGCTAGCCAATGGGAAATGCTAAGACCCTGTTTACGTTTTGAACAGTTATGAAATTTAAGAGTGTTTGGCTCCAGGGTTTTGGTTCAGGCTTATCTGTAATAAAATAATAATAAAAATACACTGTACCATGTCATTACTATGGATCACAGGCTTGTTAGCGTTTTAACATTGAGAGATTAACGATGCTGTACTTTGCACTTAACCATAGTTTGAAGATTAAATTGGAACAAAATGAATATGGGATTTGTCCCTCCCCTTATATTATCACCTAATTTGAAATGAAATTGGCATTTGAAAAGCACTGGGTGTTCCTTCACTGTAGAAATCAATAGCGCAAAAGTACTATTTAACAGCAATCTTATTCTTATAAATAAAACCAATATTTTCAGTAAACAGGCCCTTCCCCTTAAACAATTACATTTGCTGTTACAGCTTGAGACCCACTGAAAGGGAAACGGCTGTTTGTATTCTGCGTGCACTAACACAGTTAACTTCAATAGTGCGCAATCTCTTGAAAGACAAGTGGCTTTCAAACCCTGCTGTGAATCTCACATATCTTAGAAAATTGTTTACTCTTCGTGGGTTCCAGAACACCAGAGATTTTCATGAGGACTGACAGATGTTATCATTTTTGGTTATTACTAAGATAAGTGGACCAATACCTCTCAGTAATTAGAGTCAAAGGACCTGCTTCTTTAGAAAATGAGATTAATGTCCACCCCACTGCGGGGTGTGTGCGTATGAGGTACAATTTTATGCAGCCAAATTTTTCACTTCTATACTATGCTGTCAGTGTTATTGGTGTCTGTATTATTTACAAAAAAGGAAATCTTAATTTAGTATATTTATTCTTTTTCAAAAAGAACTAATGCTAATACTTCTGTTCAGCTTTTCCCTTTTGCTCTTATAGTGCCTGAGCCAAAATCAGTGACTTCAATGTGTTTTGGATCAGGCCCATTTTGCTTTATAGTATATTACTGAGAATGCGAGGTTAGAAAAACCTGTTGGGCCAGTTTCTTAAAAAGGCGTTTACCCAGCCTTTTTTTTTTTGCAAGCAAATGTAATTGTCATCCTTTAAAACTGCAACCACATTTTTGGTACCAGCAGTAGAGCTCCTGAAATGCCTGATTTGTGCGCACAGTCGTGTCCTTAGCTGTTTCTGTAGTCAGATTTGTGCCCCCCTCTAATTGTGGCTGCAAAATTAGGCATGTCTGAAAAACAGGAAGTTATTTCTTTAACAATGTGGTCCTTTGCAGCATCTGACTTAGCTACTAACAAAGGAGTTGTAGCAGGAGGATAATACCATGTTTGTTGCATGCTTGTAGCATGGTATTTGACATTATAAAACAAAAAGTGGGCCGTAAAGGCAGATGGTCAGATCCTGACCCCTGATATGGCTGTTTGGCACTAGTGTGGCAGCAAACCACCCCAGCTCCTAATTCCTCTGGCAGTACAAAGCCAGCAGGAAGTATATGTCTCTGATGTGGAAGAGAAGATCTATTCCTATGCTGAGGCTGTAGAGAAAAGGGACTAGGCCAAGGACAATCTGATTTTGAATTAGATGAGATGCTGGAGCCTCAGAGCCCCTCCTTGACTTCGGTGGGGTTGTATGCATGTAGCGGAGCAGAATTTGGTCTACAATGTATGTTTCTCTGCACCACATGTTGTTCTGCAGAGTGAAGATAGTTCAAAAGTGTAACTATTTGTAAAGTTACCCTGGCAAGAATCCCATTTACTTCAAATGGAGGATATCTGTTTTACAAAGGTACAAAGGCAATACTGATTGTAATACATTTCATTGTCATTTACTGTTTGCAAGGCCACTGCAAATGATTTGAGAAGAGAAAGGTAGCCATAAAAGCATTATTTTATTTGTGTTTGTCCAAGAAGTAACACAGGGAGTTTGCATGTAAGGCTTCACAATTCACAGTTTTTAATTTAGAACAAAATGTGTTGCCTTTTCATGCCCCTTTCTCCCCTACCTCAAATTCTGATATATCAGTTTTGATTTAATAGCTATTTTCACATAGAAAATATAGGAAAAAGTGACTGTTCACACTTTTGGTATGAAAGCCATTTTTGCTTTTAAAAAATAGGCCGTTTTGTATTTTAATACAGTTCCACGTTTGATCAAGAACTGGCCCGTTTTAACAAGGGATTACTAACTTTCATTTGCTTACTGAACAATAATGCACCAATAGTAACTCATGGCCAGAGCCTGAGCTGCTGTTAATCCATTGACTTCTACACCAGTTTACATCAACTGAGAATGTGACCCTATAACATCATAGTCATCTTTTCATTTATTATTTGTTTACAGACTGTTTGTAAAATAAAAAAAAAGAAAGAAAAATCGAAAAAATTACTTTGTCTAAGGCTATGTCTACACTGACAGCAGCAAAGTCGCTGCCGTCAGATCAACTTATCTGGATTGACTGAGTGGTCAGTGAAGACTCGCTCAATCGAGTTAGAAGTCGACGTTAGTAATCCAGCCCTGCAAGTGGCGTAGCGCTGCAGCGCAGGGAAGACGGCGCGCAGGAGAGAAGCACAGCAGTTGACGGGAGTTATGCAAGTTTTTTGCATACTTTGTGTAACTCCTGTCCACTACCACTGAATTGCGGAGATAAGTGTAGACCAAGCTTAAATGAATCATTTTCTTTAAAAATAGCATTTCTGTGCATATTACTGAAAGAAGGAACAATAATCAATGGGAAAACTTGCTTGAAAAAGGTTGGCTGCCAGGTAAAATTTCAAGAGTTCATGTGCAGAATGTGCTTGGTCTTTTCATTTGCACAGGAAAGGAACGGAAAGTGAAGTACAGTTTTACCAGATGAATCAGGCATGTTGGGGAGGTTGCTGCTGACCTCCCACCAGCTAATGAGGGAAAATAATGTATGAACAAGACAGTATCTCCGTTTCTGCATCAACCATATTTTAAATCCCCTTGGAGAGCAATGAGCTGCAGCTGGCACCATCAGATCAGTACATAAACTATTTTGAAAGAGTAGAAGTCAGTTTATCATTCCTTTGCCAAAAGAAATAAAATAAAATTGTGAATCAATTAAGCTGAGGCATAATAGTGTGTCTTGAAAAAACTGACCATCGGAATAACAGAGCCAGATGCCATTTATAGACTTATCTTATTTAGTAAGGTTTCACCATGTTACTTAATTCCAGTATAAAGCATTCAGTACATTTTAGCAATCCCTGAGCTTCAATTATTTTATACACTTTTTAAAAGCTCAGTCTACAACCAACCCTACCACCTTTCCCAGCACACAAGAAAATTCACCTTCTAGGACAGTAAACACCAATATAATTATGATTTTTGTCCCCACTTGCGATTAATAGAGAAGTGACCTGAATATTTTGGCTGTTGGAAAAGTCATGGTTTCTAAGGACCCAAAGGCCTCTTCTGAATTGGGCTAAGGGACAGAAGATTCCTAAGGAAGGTTTTCCTTGTTCCTCTTTCTCCTGAATCATTCTGTTGAGGGTTTGTGGTTTGCCCTACTGGGAGATAATTTGCAGGGCCAGCCTGCAAACTGGGTGCATCCTTGGGGACCACAAGAAGGTGTCCATGAGGAACCCTTGTGCCAGATGCAGATGTCCTCATCAGTCCATCCACAGCTACCTGGGCTTTTCTAGATCATGACAGCTCTGGGAACCTCCCTTAAAAGGAGAAATCCCCACCAGAGCAACCCTGGCCAGCCCTTTTCTGCCCCAGACCACCCGCTCTCCACCTTCCCCCCACTCACAGATCCCCCGACTCATGGAATACCCTACACATAATCTGAGGGAAGAGGGTTCACTACTGGTCCCACTTGCCACAAAGGAGAAATGTGACGGCAGTTCTTGGACTGACAGTTTCCTACACATGTAAATCACAGAAGCATCATTAGACCTATTGGTTTTTAAGCGTCTTCATAATTCATGTCATAATGGAAGGTTTAACATGGATCTAATCTATCAGAGCTGGTGGGTAATGAATTTTGTCTTTCTGTCATTTTGCAAATTGCCTGTGAGCAGTTTATGATTTTTGTTCATGTATTTGTTATTCAAAATCATTTCCTGAATTATTTCTGCAGCTAAATCTTGGTCTGGAAATCATTCACGAATAGCTGGAGAGCATTCTCAGTTAAATATTCAAGATGTATTGGTTAATATATTTGCAGGACACATAAGTCATATAGTATAGTAACAGAGTTACTGTACTGGGTGAATAAGTGTTTCTTGACATATGCCCAGACAACCTGAAAAGTGTGTAGCTCCTCCCATATGACAAAGACCAGCCCATGATGGTAGATTCAATTTAGACTTTCAAAAATCATTGATAAAATCCCTAAGAAGAGGTTTTTATGGAGAGATAATGGTCTGTCATGGGTTAGAAACTGATCAAAAGGTAGAAAATAAAAAGTAGGTAATAGATGTTCAATTTTCAACATTAAAGGGGAGTAATAGTAGGTTGCTCCTAGCATATATAGTAGGAGTGGTGCTAATTAACGTAATGAACAATTATTTGGACGAGGTGATGAACAAAATTTACATATGACACCACATTATAGAGGTCTAAAGAAAGAACTGCAGAAACAAGTAAGGCTAAGAAATTGAGCAACACAGTAACTTGATGTAGACAAGTATAAAGAAAGGACTATTTGGATTTCTTACACACACATGGATGATTTCTAAATTAATTGTAACCAGTCAGGGAAAAGATCTAGGAGACATGCTTCCAAAAATAAACTGATGACGAGGAGTCTGATCTAGTATGGCAGTTCTTATTTTCCAGTGTGTTTACCTTCAACATTTTTGAAATGCTGAAGTTTGGAATGTAACATGCTGTCCTGATATAGATCAGTATTTGCGATGAGATATGCAAATGATCAAAATTATACTTGACTTATTGCTAAACTCTGCCATTTCACACACACACATAATTCATGACCAGAACAAAACATGGGCTACTAAACTGTACAGAACAAAATGCATGTGAAATTTTATGGGACATTTGCTATGTTCTCACTGCATTAATTCTATAAAATATTGATTTCATGAAGAACATTCAGTGTTGACTAGTGTCACCACTTTGCTTCCGAGCCATGATAATTTGGTTTTTAGGTACCCTTGGCCAAATAGTATCTCTGTGATCCACGTGTAGGAGTTAGCCGTCAGGTGATATTTTCTTCCTCATATGTACTCGTAAAAGTGGGGATCGGACACAGACTTTTAAGTGGTTTATGCCACCTATCTGCAAAGATTCAGGCTCTGATTAGGTTTCTTCTGAGTTTTATAAGGCAGAGATGTTTAATTTTTACAGTTCTGTACTTTTTAATAATCTCTTTCTGGGGCCCTCCTCACCGTATAGGCATGAACTCTCCTCCCTGATGTAATTACCAAAAGTCTACATTTGGATCTATAAGGTGATCATTTTTCCATTTTCTGCTTGAGAATCCCAGGCTGCAGCTTAATCTGCTGTGTTCACAGCCTGTTGAACCAAATTCTAAAGAAGGCCCAAACTATGTAATCAGCTTCTTCATTCCCCCACAGTGAGGATTTAATTGCTATGATGAGCCTCCTTTGCCTTCAATAGCCCAAAAAGATAAGAGTCCAGAAGTACAAGCAGATCCTAGGTCATGTTCATAGCAGTGCAAAAAAAAAAAAAAAAAAGCTGCTAGGGCTAAATTTAATTTATATCATCACAGAAATGTACGTATCAAAACGATCATAAACTTATTTCAAATAATGTTTGTCAGTGATTCTCTTTCTAGTTTTCCAGTCAGCAAGCCTGACTATGTTATTGTCTTTATACAAGAATTAATAGGAAATCCTAATGACTGCTGTGATGCTGGTAGACGAGGGGCCAACTCAGGCCAAGGTCCCTAGGCCTCAGGTAAATTCTCTCAAATGCATAACTGGAAACCAGTCTGACTCACCTGTGTTTTGTTATTGCTAAAATAGCTATTAGACTTGTAACAATGTGTTTAGACTTTATGATATGCTTGTAAATTGCTGCATGCATTAATCTTACTTATAATACCTGTAACACATGCTATAAAGTAGTATTTAAGTGCTGGTTCTGGAACTGTAAAAAGGTTTGCTCTGAAACTTTAAATGCAGTCCGGAAAGAAACATCACCACAGTGCGAAATACTGGTTTTCATTTATAAGGAGAGGTTACCTGGAGCCTAGCAGAAAGGCCCATTGAATCCAAAGAGGCCATTGTAAGCCATCAAAGGAAAAGGACCTTGGTGATTGCTCCCAGCACACCCATGAAGAGGGAGATGTGTAGAAATACTCACCCCATCACCTTGGACTCTAGGGAGGTAAAAATCTCTGACTAGAAGGAATTGGGGTCTTTTATGCTGTTTGGACTCTAAAGGGCAAAGATTCTTAAACATAAGAGATCCCCAGGATTAACCTGGGTAAGACCTAAGAGATGGCATATTTCAGCAGCTCTATCACCATCTGAAATCTAAGACTGCAACTCTTGTGTGCGTATGTCTACCTGCTTTAACTTTGTAAATAACTCTGTCACTTCTTTTTTTTTAGTTAATAAATCCTTAGTTAGTTTACTACAGGATTGGCTACAAGTGTCTATGGTGAGAGATCTAAGGTTCAAATTGACCCAAGTAAATGACTGGTCCTTTGGGACTAGGAGTAACCTAATATTTTGTGATCTTTGGTATAAAGTGCCCACATATCACTGAGAGACAATATGGGTAATATAATATCTTTTACTGGACCATTACCTCACCCATCGTGTCTGTCTGTTGTCCTGGGACTGACATGGCTTTAACACCCGTGCCGACATCTATCACGGAGTCAAGCTTGCTTGGGTAGTAAAACAGACCGAAATGCCCGAGGGGACTGTCTGTGACTCCATGTTAATGCTGTATAATGTCTGAGCAGTTTGCACTTGGTAGGTTAAATTTAATTACAGAACTCACAACCAGCATGGGGTTTATACCCTGCTTCTTAACAGTCTGCCCTGAGCTTGGTATTCTCGCTCCTGAGCCATTGCAGGCAGCATGACAACTACCAATTTATTATTTAAGTGATGTTTGGGATTAATTAGTATATTTCACAGGTAATGGTGTGGATATAATAAAGTCTTTAGTCTAATTCTAAAGTTAAATCTGCACTAGAGGCTACCGCTGAAAGATAATCCCATTCCTTGGGAGACTATTTTGAAGTATTCATAAAGTTTCATTGCAAATTTGAGAAACTCAGTATTTCTGTTTCACAACATTCATGTGAATATATTTCTTCAGTTTTGATCTTCGTGTGTTCACAATTTATCCTTGATCCTTAGTTAGTTTCAGTTTTGGGGGCCAGCAAACTCAAGCTCCGAAAGGAATTCTTATCCAGAACTAAGACACTTTTTTGATTTTACATTATATCCAATCAAAACTGCTAATTAAAGGTGTCAGTGCAAGACTGTAAATCAATCCAAGGTCACTGGAAATCTAGGTTTGCTTGAAGGGGTCATTAACTTGTAAAATCTGACACTGAATTTGGCCTGAGTTTCAAATTAATAATCTACCCATGAAACTGACTTCTTCCATCGTTTCACTTTGTTCTGAGAGTTGATTTCAACACCATGCTTCTATGCCTTGCTCTACCTTCCCATGGCCTGAAGAAGACCATGCCTTTAAGAAGCTTGCCTTTTCCTATCTTTACAATGTAAGAAAATCATGACATCACTCTTTTTGCATTAAAAACAATTGCCTACTGCTTTGTAGTGGTTTCCATTTTACCCTAGATTCCTTTGAATGAGTCGTAAGATAAAACACTGAGGAGAGTTTAGTTTCTTTCCATTTTTTAAAATGAAAGGACCATGCTATAATTTTTGTAATGTATGTAATCCAAAATAAATTCAGCTACCAGAAAGTTTTCTCTTTCCCTTTATTGCCAACCACAAATGTTCAAAACTCACAGCCAGTGTCTCCTCCCTTCCAGAAAAACAAATCAGGAGATTTTCAGAAAACTCATCATTTTGAGGATCTTTATAATTTGTTTGTGGTTTTTGGCCTCAAGTTGCATTCAGGTCACCTTTTTCAAACTTTTCCCTTCCACCATGGGTACATCTACACTGAGTTTAAAAACCTGTGACTGTGAGTTTCAGAGCATGGGTCTACAGGCTTGGGCTGCTGGGGTTTACACTACGATGCTAAAAACTTGTGTAAATGTTGCGAGTCTTTGAAACCCATCCCCCTCCCTGGGCCCCAGAGCCTGAGGTACACCCTAATCCTAAATGTCTACCCAGCAGCTTTTAGTGCCACAGTGTAAGCTTCAAGAGCCTGAATCTGTAACCCCCATCTCTGAGACTCACTGCCGTGAGTTTTAAATCACAGTGCAGCCCATGAGGGAGAGAAATGTAGTGGTTTTTTTTTTTTAATGAAAATTGTGATTCTCATGTAATCTCAAAACCCCAGGAGCCGTGGCTTTAAGAAAAATGGCAAGTATTATGAAAATTGTGAGAGTTTATATATATACATATAAAATCCTGAGCGTTTATAGTCCCGGTATTAAAGGCCTGATTAAAAAATCATTGAAATGAATGGAAAGACTCACATTGACTTCAGTGAGCTCTGGAGCAGCCCTTACACATTTGTCTTCATTGTTCATATTATAATAGACACACAAACCACATCACGTTAGAAAGCACGAAAATCTAGTAGGCCAGGTTATCCCTTCGCCCACTGGCCTTCTTTTCACTCCCCCCTCTCTACTGACCAGTATGAACCAGGTGTCAAGTGCCTTGTGCTAAGGATCTCTCTCAAAAACTGCTTTATCAAACCATGTGCTAATGTTGATGTTTATGAAAATTACCAGGTAAAATGTTGAAAAATATATCATGTAAGTAATAAAGAATTGTTTCTCTTATTTCAAATAGTAAACACTCCACTAAAACCCTAACTCTTGGCATAGTTTTAGTATGCTATTCTGTTAAACAAATTGTATATATTTATTACAAAGAGCAGGGCACAATTAAGGCAATCCAGCCCCACAGCTCAAGCCCCGCAAGCATGAGTTAACTGACACAAGTCAGCTGTGGCTTTTTGTTTGCTTGTGTAGACATACCCTAAGAGATGTGGGTTTTGGCGTTAACACTCTATTGAGATGCATGGGGCAGTTCCTTCCTTTCAGCACTATTGTTTCAGGCCATCTGAAATGCAATCAGATATCTCTCAATGGATTACATCCAATCCATGTTTTCAAGCTTTTTTTTTATCACCGGGAGGACTAGAAACTTATGCCATGTCTACATTAAAAAATTATGTCGATCTAATGTACATTGGCATACAGCCGCCACAGTTATTAAATTGCTTCTCTGTGTGCACACTTGGCTCCTTGTGTCGGCGATGTGAATCCTCACCAGGAGTGCCTATGTTGATTGTATTGTCAGTGTGGGGCATTGTGGGACGGTTCCAGGAAGCTAGTAACGATTGACGTAAGCAATGCAATGTCTACACTGATACTACATTGACCTAAACATCAACTGGGACTATGCCAGTCAGGGAAGTGATGTTACTAAATCAGTGCAGAGAGGCATTTATATCAGCAGTAGCCAAATTTAAGTGAAGACACTTCCACCTGTAGGTCGACGCAAGGCAGCTTATGTCAACCTAACCATATAGTGTAGGCCAGGCCTTAGAAATTGTTTTAAGTGAAAGATGAGATTATCTCAAAATTATGTCTTTGGGACTTGGGACTTGAAGAAAAATACTGAATATCATTATGTTGATTATAATGAATAGCAGTCCTTCTTTTTCCTATTATAATTAACACTAACTTCTATATATCTAATAAATGTTTGAAATAAGGTTACTATCACTGTTACTTGAGGGGCAGTTCTACACTGGATGCTCTGGTGTGGATGAGATTTTAAAATCTGCGGTCTGACGACAACACAAGAGAGTGTTGTTGAGACTTCATTGTGATGGCGGTGATAAAAAACAACTTTTGAAGTTCTGAAAATGTAAATCTTCAAAGAAGTATACCCTTTTCTATTCTCCCCACTAGGTTTTAAATTAATATGATTACAGAATCAGAGCCTCAGCTCGTATAAACTGCCAATGGAGTTGCACTGGTTTACTTCTGGGAAGTGTCTAGCATTTGATTGGGGTTAGGTAAATTATAAACAAAGGAAAGATTCTTTCCTGTAAAATATATTTATCTGGGATGAGCCCACCTCACTATATTTTCTTTGTCCCCTCAGAGACTGTCATTATCATAGGAAAATGTGTTATGCAGGAGAATTTAGCCAGGAGCCTCTTTAACACTAATGGGGGGTCATGCAATAAAATACATAACCAGCTAAAACCATGCCCCTATGTGTTAAAGGGCTTTGAGAAGGTAGGAGAAGGTGCTGAGGTGAGGTCAGGCAATGTAAACACAGTGTGTAGCTGGGTTGTCTAATAAGGGATAGGAATTTGAGAGTTTAAAGTGGATTAGTTTCTCACTGGGGGGATAAAGGAGTTACACAGCCATTTCCCCTTAGCCTTTTTATTCACAGTCCTCTATCCTATATCTTTAATCCTCTGTCCACTGTCTGAGCAAAGTCACCATAGACTTGTCCTGAAGAGAACAGGAGGATCCACCCAGCAATGGATCCTGCAGCCCCAGCACCACTATATTTTCCCCAAGTGTAAATCCTCACCCAACCCTATGGTATTGGGTTGGGCCCAGTTATAGGGTGGCTGGCCTCAGTGATTAAAATAGGTTCAGCGCCCATGTGCCAGAGCAGGTGCTTCCAATTGAGTCAACTAAGGGGGCAGGGCAGCATCTGGGCTATAAAAAGTCAGAGGGAGTTTCACTGAGGGCAGAGCTAGAAGAGGAACTACAGAGTGAAGTGGCAGGGAAAGAGGGTCTCTTGAAATGGTCTCTGAGGAAGGGTGCTAGGGCTGGGTAAGAACACCTGGTGCAAACCCTTGTTTTTCCTTGGGAGAAGGCAAAGAAGAGGCCAGGCCTTTCATTTTCTCCAGCTGCTCAGACAACATGAAGGAACAGCAGCTCAGGGAAAAGAGATGGAAGATTCTTTGTTGTGTTTGTTTTTTGGAACTTTGTTAATTTATTAAAAAACTAGACCGCAAAAAGTTTGTGATCGGATGGGAAACACCGTGTGGAGTTTGTTTAAGGAGCCCCAAAGAAAAGGCAAAGAAAGGCAAGGCATGGCAGAGGCACTTCTGGCCACAAGGGGCACCCGCCCTGTTACAAGTTCCCACACAGCTGAACTCGTACTCCACAAGAGGTGTACAAAATCTGCAGAAGCTCCAGAATGCTGCTCTCCACCTCCCTTGTGCAGGAGAACATGACTGGTTCCTCTGTCTAGTTAATTTCCACTGTGGCAGAGGCAGGATTATACACACATGAATGGAGAAGGCAAATGCAGAAGAGACAATTCCACCCTCCGGGCTCCTTGCATATGCATCTGAGCCCTTTTCACCAGGAATCTTCTAATCTGATTCTAGGGGCTTCTCTACATGATGCATTAGTCTGTACCAGCGGGCTGTGAATTTAGTGCATGTGAGTGTTTTATGCACTAACTGGGCCATGTGAACCTTGATGGTGTGCATTAGTGTTGTTTGAAATGGGACTACATTAATGGCATACCAAGGAATTTTTAGCGCACACAATTAGGACCCACATGGCCCAGTTGGTGCATAACACTCTACTCCACACTAGAATTCACACCCATCTAGTGTGAAGTAATTCACCATGTAGACAGGTCCTATTCCTGGCTTGAAATTCAGTTCTGGAAACCCTAAAGTCTTACCTTTCCTGTTATATGAACTCTTTGGTTCTTCATCCTTAGCCTTCTTTAGTCCAGATGGACCTTGGCACTCATTTATCCAGTTGCTGCAGAACATAAAGAACTGGATTCAATCATATCTGTTGGAGTTGGCCACCCTAATGATCATGCTGGCCGTTCAAGATCAGCCAACTGATGTTAGACACTTTGAAGTCCCTTTGCCTTTAACATTTTCTTTTCCCGGTCACTTTATATTATGTGTTTGTAAGCAGGCGCTGCGGTCTCCCCCGGGGTTGGAGGCCGGGGGAAGGCCACAGCCAATAGAGCGGCGATACAGGCAGCCGGGTAAAACTGCCCGGCAGCGGGAGGGGATTGGACCGGCCCACCAGCCTGTCCATCAACCTGCAGGGCCGACCCGGATAGGACCAACCGGGCAGCCCAATCGGCGGGCAGGAGGTGGGCCTTACCCAGGAAGGGACGGTATAAAGGCTCAGCCCCTGGCTCCAGAAGGGGGAAGTCAGCCCTGGGAAGCAGACGTGCCGCCCAAGACTCCCGTCAGGGAAGAGAAGGCCTGCTACAGGCCAAGACCGTGTCGACCCGTGGATGAGCCCCGGGACCCAGACTGGGTAGGACCTCCCGGCCCAGGGGACTGGGAGTGGCCGGCGAGCCCCAAAGACTGGCCGACAGGCCCCGAACCCCAGGCCTGGCCGGAGGACCCAGGCCGACCACAGTGGGTGAGCCCACCAGAAGCAGGGCCAGACCTGGAGGAGCTGCCGGCCGCGGACCCCCCTGAAGCAGGACCCGACCTTGAGGAGCTGCCCGACACTGATGGCCTGCCGCCTTTGCCGCCTGCCAACGAGGAGGGGTTGGTGAGTCAGCCGGGGCCCGTAGACCCCTCTGGGTTACCCGGGGACGGCTCCTGGGAACACGGGGAGGAAGTGGCCCAGGGACACCCCTGCCTAGTGGGTGAAGTGTGGGCCTCGGCCCGGCGGAGTCTTAAGGCCGGAGCCCCGCTGCCCCAGTGGCAACCATTGTGCCACTACTAGGGCCCTGGGCTGGGACGCAGTGGAGACGGGTGGGCCTGCGTCCCCCTCCCCCTCTCCCTAGCTGCCCGGAGGGAGAACCCTCCTGTCTCAGACACCGATCCTGAGACCTGCCTTGCCTGCTGCCCTGCTGCCCAGGGAACAGGCCCAGAGACTGCTTGTTTGCCTGCTCCCCTGCTGCCCAGGGAACAGGCCCAGAGACTGCTTGCTTGCCTGCTCCCCTGCTGCTCAGGGAACAGGCCCAGAAACTGCTTGTTTGCTGCCTGCCCTGCTGCCCAGGGACCAGGCATATCGCCTGCTGGATCGGCTAATTCCCCCTTTCACTCCAGCAGGCGCTGCGGTCTCCCCCCCGGGGTTGGAGGCCGGGGGAGGGCCGCAGCCACTGGCCGTTGAGAGCGGCTTGTGACAGTGTTCATATTTCAATAGTTCAGTAACATGCATTCTATTGCCACCTCTCCGATAATAGTACTTCAGTCATAGATGCTTGCCCATGTGCATATGTCTAAAATTCTACTTAGAGAAATAACCAGCAAACAGTTTATTAGGACGGATACATTATGCCTGTTAGAACGAATACACAGTTGGCACAGAACTCGGCAACATTTTGTCATCTATTCGTGTAGCAGTTGCTGCATGTTGGCATTGCACTTCCATGCGGGAGAGGGAGAGATATTGGGAGTTTCAATGCGGGCCTTTATGGGGAAGGAATTATACAATGGGAGGAAGGATTTGAGATGATCTCTGGTTAGAATTGTTGCTTTTACCATGAGGTTCAATATTTTCCTAGAGAGGAGGTATATATTTACAGATTGTACAGTCACGGAAGCAATTAGCTAAGAAATGTTTAATATATTTGACATGCTGCATTTCATCATAATATTAATTCCTATTTACCTAGGAAATTCTTCTATGTTTTTCAGTAAAGCTATAGACAACTTAACCTCAAAATGATATGCAGTCATCAATTGCCAGAGGGATTTCTGAAGCAAAGTGACAATTATGAATGAGACAAGGAAAGAAAACATTTGAAGATACTTGTTAATGCATCACTTGAGGGTAAAAGAGGCATAACACAGAATATAAAAGAAGCAACTAATTTCCTGGTATTGTTATTGTTTCACATTGCTTACTGATACAATATTTACACCCATTGCTTTGAATGTGTCCCTAAGAAAGCTGGTTACTGGGTAATGGTTGTTTGGTTGCCATGACATTGAAGACTGGTTGCTTGCTATCTGTTTGAAGTATAGCTGATCAGCCAAGGCATTGTGAAGTTGCCCTGTACTACTTTAGAAGACTGCTGTATTTTGTGTTTATTTTTATATCCTTAGAAAAGTAACTTAACCTTTCCCTTAGGGTTTGGATTTTGCCCTCACTGACTGCTATTGTGAAGAAGGATTCTCACTCATTTTAACAGCACTGCACCAAAATCAACTCTCGCGTAGCTCTACTGAAATCAAAGGAGTTACACCAGGATTAATTTGCTCCACTTTGTTCTTTTGAGGACAGCTTTTTATGCCATTTCTCATACTGAAAGGTACCTTACTCCACAAGTAGAATTTAATTTCAATTGGACTATTCAGAGTAAAGTAGTAGAAGGATGCAGTAGTTGATAAGACACTGGACTTGGACTCTGATTCCATATTCAGCTCAGCTTCAGTCTTTATGTGACCTAGAGTAAATCAATTAAACCAACCTGTTCTTCAGTTCCCCATCTGTTAAATGGGTATACTTCTTCCGTACCACACAGGGTGTTGTGAAAGTAAAACCCACTAATGATTATGGGTCACCTAGATACTACAGAGATGAGGGCCATTTAAGTAACTTGATAGAGAGAATCTGTCCCTTCATGGTTTGGTTATTATTGCTCATAAACGGAATTCTGCAGCCTGAGTTTTTCTAGCCCATTCTCTTTGTTCTGGTTACCAATGACATCTTTAGCTGTGTTTAAAGTTGTACTTTTAACACAGAAGACCTCAGATCAATTTTGGACATGGTTATACAGTAACTACTGTCTATATTCTGCAGTGCACCTTAAGGTTAAACAATGCAGGCTTTAGATGGTATAAAAACTTTACATTGTTTCAGTCTCTTGGTGCTATGCTTCATATTTTAGGGCAGTTTGACTGCCTTGGCTCATAACGTTACAACAGTCTTTCAGATTTAATTCTTCTTCTCAATTTATGTGCCTAATTATCTTTTCCATAATTTATCTGAGATGTGCATATTATTGTGAAGTTCCTTGGGATGCATAGCATGAGAGGTGCTGTACAAGAAAAGTTGTTGTTCTTATTAGAGTGAACAGCAACAAGACAGATTAAACATTCAATTAAACAAGAAATTTGCCCATGTAAAAAGCTCGGAGGAAACAGCTTAACAATTCATTGTTATGAGGTATTAAAGTTTTTAGAATTAATTGGGCTAAAAATTCACCTTCTTTGCTACAGGTAAAATAACTCAACTGGCTCAGAAATAATGAATAGCAGCAAAGTGTTCTTTATGAAAATTTCCTTTGTAAAAAAATGGGTATCTATGTAGAAGTCTGTGTTACCCGTCCGTGCCCAGGGTAGCCCACTGATAATGCCAGGGTCAGGGCAGGCTGCAAAAGGAGAGCAAATTCTCCCAACACTGGTGGGTGACACTGAAGTCAGACTTCCCAACCAGCCACAAACAGTGCTTCTGATTCCCCCACACTGGTTATCAAGAAGCCACTGTGCAAATACACACAGCCCCCTTTACTGCATTTCAGTCTCTGGCTCCCAAAACCGACACTAGGTCCAGTAAAGAGACCAGTTGCTTTAACTCTATGCTCTTTACTAAAAGATTCCCTCTGATCCCAAGGGACCAGCCACAGTACCAGTTCACTATAAGTTTGGATCTTACCCAAAATACCACGCTGCCAGCCAATCCTTTAGTAACTAAAACTAAAGGTTTATTAGTGTAACCCTTCTACCAGAGTCGGCAGCAGCAAGGGCCGGGTTCTATATCTAGGGGTCCCTGTCAATGATACACAACAACCTGGCTCGAGCCCCCACCCAGTCACCTGGGAAATCACACACTATCCCCTGGGCGCCCCGAAGGGCAATACTTCCCCTCTCGCAAGCACAGAGTCTGAGTGTAGAAAGTAAACCTTTTAATAACAGAAGAGAGATAACACAGCACTGGTTTGGGAACCAGTGCGAACAAGAATTCATGAACTCAATGAGCTAAAACCCACCCCAGAGTACAGGGCATGTCCTTCGCCTCCCCCTTCATGCCTTCCCCTGTACTGACCATCGTACTGTCAATGTCCAGTTGGGGGCTCAGTCTGCCCCTCTGCAACTTCCCCTGGCCACCGGCTGACCAGGCCTCCTCCGTAGCTGTCTTCTGTTGCCTCCGGGGCTTGCCTAGTCCCCAGCCGCTGACC
>ML675603.1:20361767-20435529 GCA_007922155.1 Mesoclemmys tuberculata
ACCGCGCCAGGCTCCCGCTGACCGCTGGTGCCGACTGCACCTGCTCCTGCTGACCACACCTGGCTGGCACCGACCACGCCAGGCTCCTGCTGACCGTTGGTGCCGACTGACTCAGCTTTGTCAGTCATCAGGCAAGGTTTCCCAGGCTCTCTAATAGTTCAGCTCTTTAGTGAGTCTCAGCTTGCAGTGATTCAGCTCTTAGTGACTTTCAGCTCATGGGTAAACCTTCTGCTGGCACAGAAGCAATGTCCCTGTTCTCAGGAAACAAAAGGCTCCAAGAGGAGTCATTAATTCTACCTTTTAACAATGGGAGGAGATCATCACTCCATGCCTGGGAGCAGCCCTTTCCCAGGACTGGTGCAGTCCCCCTAGGCAATTCATCATATCTCCCCCCCCTTTACAATGCTAAAACATCTGTCCGCCACCTCTGTGGCACTCTATTTAGTTTATGGTAAAGTATTTTATCATAACAAGTTAGGCACAGTTTTGCTGACATCTGTTCATACAATTGAAGGACAACATTTCCTTACCCCAGCAGTTAACACAAAAGTGGTTTGTAGCCCAAAACCAGCCATGCTAACCATTTCCCATTATGCTCAGCACCTAGGTGTGCTAATTTGCAAATACAACGCCCATGCTACAAAGTGCCCCCCCTCCTTTCAGCAGACTGAGCATGAGGGAGCACCACTCACCACTCAGACTGTCTGAGCAGGGGGAAGTTCCACTAAAACCTTCCTTACATCAGTAAAAGAAAAACAAACAATAAGAGAAGTGTTAAAGGCTTAAAGCAATCAGATACATACAAGTGATTTAAAAGTCCATATACATCAGGTTTCTAGAACAATTGTGGAGTTGCAGGCTTGTATAGTTCCTCTGGTATACATCCAGTACCTGGATGGGTCTAAGTCCTTCAGTTCAGTTGCAAAGTGTGTTAATCCAGAGGTGTGTCCGCAGCTGGACAGGAACAAGGACACAAGGCCAAGACGAAGACAAAATGGTTTCTGTGGTTTGATCTTAAATACCCTCTGTTTCTGGCCATGTGGCTTGTGGAACTTTACTGGAACCAAAATGAAGTCCATAGTCACATGGGCCAATCCTGGTAACTCTTCAGGTATGCCTTTAGTTTCTTCCCGGGCCTCTGGCTTCTGATAAGGCCTTGAATGGGCTATTAAGCAAGCCATTGTCCTGCCGCCTCTCTGTCTGGGGTGTGTCTTCCACGGCACAGTTTGAAATACAGGGATATCAAAGATCTCCATAACTTTCCTTACACATATTACACATGAACCCAAATATTATCATCTTATTCAGCATATCATAACCTTTCTAACAGTACCTGACATGGTATGTCTTACATGAATCACTATGATTTTGACATATTAAGGTCAAATAACACAAATGCCCCCCCTCCTAATGCAGCCCGCGTGACAGTCTGTACTTCTTTTCAAAGTTTAAACAATTTGGCACAGAGAAATGAAAATATTTACAGAAGGCGACTACAGTATGTTATAAGCCACCTTTATTATACATTTGGGTTAATGTTGTTGGATTAGCACTAAACATTAATGTTTGCTTAAAATATGCATCATTATTTTAATACTCTGCTACTGTGATCAAGTTCTGTAATGCTATGAAAGGGACTGATATGATACGTGGCTAAGTCTGACACATAATAGAAGTATGATATATTTTCAACAAAACTGGTCAAAGGTATTTTCAAAATCCTCACTTATGTGATAACACTTCAAAGTCAATCTGTGGCAATGGGAGATTTTGTGTTCAGCTCTCATAATTAAACTGTTTTCAGACTGCAGGAAATGTAATTCACCAAGTAGTCAAGATGCTTTGAGAATGATGCTTTTTGGATTTTCTCCTACATTCTTTAAGTCCTAGATATTGTATAGAGTGTTCTTGTTTTAAACATTGATTATCTTTGGCTTTATGCCTTAGATTACCTTGAGAATAATGATAAGTTTTATGCAGAGTCTTGGTAATCTGTACCTAATTGACAGATTTCCTCTCTTTCCGGTGAATTGCAAGTAGGACTGTGCAGATAAGCACTTGAGTCACAAACCAAGGGGATTTATTATTTATTCTTTTTAAAATGTTGATTTCTTTAAGATGCTATGAAATAATTACAGATAAGTATTCTTTCAAATTGTGCATGTGTTTGTGTGTAAAACCTGTAAACTTATTAGGCAAGGGACTGGCTTTTTGTATTATGTCCGTCTAGTGCTTAGGACAACGACAAATACAATACAAATAAATAACTACACATAATAGTAAATACATTAGGCACTCATGACATATTTATCTATCTAGTCGTGCTGCCAAATTCTGCCCGGTCTGTACAGGAATGTTCAGTGAAGGAGAAGGCGTAAGAAGCCTCTAGACCCTTATCCAGCCGAGGTAAAGGCTAAGATGATTTCCAGTCCCTGTGCTCACAGGAGTGCATGGGCTGCTCCTGGCCCTTCGAGGAGTTTGTGGTGCCCAAAGAAGGAAACCATGGCTATGCCCTCCGTCCCTACACACGCACACACATACACAGACATCCAGAAGCAAGCTGCGTGATGGATGTGGAGCAGTTCTGTAATAATTTATTAATATTGTATGTTGACCTGGTTAATGGGATGTTTGCTGTGTGAATATGTTAGTTTAGTTTAAAAGTGTAAGGAAAACAAGCAGAAAGGAATAGAATAGCTCAAAACAAGTCACCCCTCTGCAAATACTTGTAGGTTATTGCAAGACAATGACAGGAGCGGAAAAGGCCTGGGAGTCAGAGATCAAAGGGACTATAGCAGTTTAAAAAGGGACTTTCTGAAGAGAAGGTGGGCGGTAACTGTTTGGGAAATAACCAGGCTGTGATGGGGTACACGGGGGGTGTCTGAAGAAATTAGGCCTGCCAGTGGTACCTTCAAGGAGGTAAGCTTGTGGAAAGACAGACGTGTGTGGACTGTCTAATTTTTTAAAATCCTTTTCTCTAAATGCTTTGTTCTGATGATCAAAATAAGCTTTGCTTGGGTTTAAAGCAGTTCTCGGTCACTCTATCTGCCTGGTCGCAGACCCCTGAAGGAAGAACCACAGAAGTCAAAGCCCATCAAATCTGCAGGCTGATCATAGCTGATACACAAGATATTTTACTCTAGAGCTTGGTCTCAGAGTGGGAGAATTGTGGAACTGAACCCTGGGATAGGTAAAGGTACAAGGCCTGACACATGAGGCAGTGCACTCAGAGACCAGAAAAGAGAGAGGGGTGCAGCTGGTCCTGTAAACATGACAGTTTGCTCTTTATAAAGTGAGATAGCAGCAGTGTCTATGTACCTGTTAGCTTCGTGCCTCCTTGGGGAAGAGGATATCTCCCAGCGGTTTGGGGCAGGGCCATATATATTGGTGTATGCTAGGACAAATCCATGGGAAAGAGCACTACAGGTATTGTTCAGAAAAGCTCAAGGCAAATGTATTTCAGAATTTTTGTCACAAAAGGGAAAAAATGTATGTGATAAGCAGCCTGATTCTCCTCTTAACTAATATCTGTTTTACCTTGGTGTGGTGTCATAGACCTCAGTGGAACTATTCCTGATTAATCTGTTGGCACTGAGTGGAGAATCTGCTCCGAGAAAACTATACGCTCTCATAAGACAGTATTGATACTGAACAAGCAATGATGCATCCGGAATATAAGAATGCAGTTCTTCATAGAAATATGAAAAATTTCCATTACTAAGGTGCATCTGGGGTTCAGTCTCTGGGGTCCTTGATGTTCAGATTGAGGGACCTAAAGTTAGGATCCTATATCCACATTAAAGGACATAACTATAAGGGGTCTAATATTCACAGGTACTGAGCCCTCATTGGTCCTATTGCCTTCAGCTTGAGTTGCAGCTACGTGATCCCTAGGATGTCTAAATATGGATTGACATGCATAATCTTAGGCATCTAAGTTTGAAAATTTTGGCCACTGCATTTAAGTTTTATTATTTGGGTAGTGTAAGTATGGAAAAGTATCCATGTCCCTGTTTAAAAGGTAGGGGAATTCTGAAGTAACATATATAACTCTATTAAATTCCCCTTTTTCCTGCACTTCAGCTTAACTCTTTGCTGAATCACAGACCAGAATACTTTCTTTTCAGGATTCATTAGAAAATATTACAGAGCTGTATGGAAAATCCTGACAAGCAGGTGTTAATGCTCCCCTGTCAGTTCCAATGAGACAGAACCATCTGATTTCTTAGTGAACAAACATTTAATGCACACAGACTACATTGTAATTGCAATACAATGTTTTAAATAGTTTTTGGAATACCAAGAATAACTTTTACATAAAGGCTATTAGGCAGTAAATCTAGTGGTATTCCTTGCACAGACTTCCTCCTTTTGTCACTGTTACATATACTTCAATGCAAGGGTTCAACAGGACATTTACACTTTACTTTAGCACACACCTCTGAACATACTGCACCCTAATCTTCCTTCAGAGATGATTTCTCAGCTTGTATAGTGTGACCACAATATACAGTGTATGTATGTCATCCGGACTTTTCAGATCTGGAGAAGAAAGGCAGCATTTAAGTTCTTTTCCAGAAACTTCAGAACCCAGTCAGCTAACTGGCAGTCTGGAGATCTTCACAGCTAGCAGTACTCCACCTGCTGGGTTACTGGGTGACAAGTCTTCCGATGCTGCTGAAACAGAAATCTGTAGCCTATATCACAAAATGGTATAGGAATTAGGACCCAGCCTCAGAGCAGACACATCTCTCAGTCCTGTATCAATCACTGAGTCCACAGGGCTGTCTTCAACACCTACATTTATAACTTCTCCACCCTTCTGTGATTGGCTCCGCTCTTGGAGGGTGCAGGGGTTTGACCTTCCAGGCCGCTTGCCTACAACGAAAACTTTCTGCACAGCTTCAGAAACAGCTACTGAGCATATCTAGTGACTGCCACTCTACTTCTGGATGTTTCTCGGCCCTTCTAGCTGAGTTGCCTTGCATTGCTTTTGGCACACGTGCAGAGAATCAGAGTATTACAGCTAAAGTCCATGTCTCCTCCCCACTGCTTCTCTCCCTTTCTTTGGTCCAAAAATATAAAATCCACTCATGTACAGCATGTAGGCTACCCTTGATTTTAAGTACTGGGATTTTGTAAAGGATGGGCTAGGTATGTACACTATTTTGTTGTCACTTAGCAACTTTAAGCCAAATTCTCCATTAGTGTATATTGAAACTGGTCCAATTACTTCATTCTTGTCCAATTTATAGCATCAGAGAATTTGTCATCTTTACTAGATTTTGAAAGTAAAGTTTTAGGGTTTTTTATATTAGATATAAAGATGTGAAAACAGGTTGAACCATCCTATCGCTTTACCTAAAACTCTAATGGAAACTTTGCTATTATTTCTTATTATATATATTGTGTTGGCACTGTCCTAAAAAAACACAAATTCAAAGAAGTCTGGATAACCCTCTTCATTTTTCATTTTCACATGCCCCTACACATCTTGGTTCTGTCAAGGGCCAAAAGTTTGGTGTTGCCAAGGACCAAATGCACTGAAAATTGATACTGTTAACCCAATTAAAAGCCTTCTACTAGAAGATGTTTTGAAGATGGTATAACATAATTTATGTAGCTAAAGGGATTTACCTCTGAAAAGCAGAAATCTGAAATAGATTTTGATCATAAAACCCCCCATGGAATAGTCTTAATATTACAGTTGTGAAACATTTATTAATGCCTATAAAACTCAGAGAGCTCTTGGTGTACTGTATAAGTAACAGAGCATATTTGGGAGATGAGGTAACATTCTTCTGCTAAGTGATATCAATCTTAATGGAATTAATTCTAACCGCGTGCCCTTCATTATTTTTTTCTATTTTTACTGCTGTTATCTTCATTTTCTCTTCATTCAGCAATGTCTCTTCGTCTGTCAGCCCGACAAGAACTTTCTCAAAGACAAACAATGCTAATGAGCCACAGACGTGTCTCAATCAATGTCTGTCTTTCCACATCTTGATGGGAATCATATATAGCTGCTAATTCCATATTAGGTTTGTTTTTTTTCCCCCTCCACTTATGGCCTCTGAGGCATGGATTGAAAATGGTTTCAGCAGTTATCAAACAGCTTTTTATCACACTGGCTGGGGGGCACTCAGTGACATGGTTGATCACTCCCAGAAGGCATAGTTTCAGCCAATACAAACTAACAAAGGTCATTGAAAAACAATTTACTCAGATTATGTTGGAACACACAACAGTCATAAGGAGCTAAATAAGATGTTGTGCATAAAAGCAGGCCACCACGACTCGTTCCCAACTGTCTTGCATTTAAATATTGATAGGTTTTGGGTACAGTAGTCGGTAGAAATCATTGTGGCTTCAACGTTATAGTGCAAAAAGCCACCGAACTGACATAAATTGTATTTAAATGGGGATTTCATGAGCTTGGCTGGGGTTGTTGCCTGACTGCAAAGTCTTAATTAACCAATGCATCACCTTACATGAGACAGCAATGCAAAGTATTGCATAGATTGCTTATGCTGTATGTAGCTACAGTTCTTTTTAAAAAGGAGGATAAGGTAAAAAAGGTAATGTAGGGTTTTAGGTAAAGCTGGCCAGGAATTTTCTATTGTAATGTATTTTAAATGGAAAATGCAGTTTCCACAAAATCTGACAATTTTTTTCTTATTTTTTGTTAGGAAAATGAAAACAAAACAATTCATTTAAGAATGGATCTACTTGAATTGAACTGTTTTGATTTGTCACACTGAATCTAAACATTTAGTTTTGAATCAGTTCAACATTAATCTCCATTTGTCTGAACTGCTGTCGTGCCTCCTGGGAGCTGTAGTTCAGGTGCTTTGTGCCCCCATTCTCAAATACGAGCCAGACTCCTCTGATTGTTGGGGGTATTCTCCTTCCTTTTTGTAGCTTATCACCCCCCAACAAATGGCCTGACAGAAAGAATGAACCAAATCCTGGAGCATTATCTCTGGTACCATCAGAATGATGGGGCTTCGCTCTTATCCTATGCAGAGTTTGCATATAAAAATGCTGAACTTGCCTCAACAGGAAAAAGCTCTTGTTTTGTGAACTAGTGATTCTACCCCAATTTCACCCAGAATTACCCACAACTCCCACACCCTCACAGCATCAGAATGGGTACAATTGATTCATCATACCCACAGGGGAGCTTAAAAGATCCACCTGGAGCTAGCAAAACAGGATGATAAATGGTATGCAGACCAAGGATGATAGATGGATGCCACCTTCTCCATAGGCCAGAAAGTATGGCTCTTAGCGAGGCACCTCTGAACCGATAGACCATCTCATAAACTTGATGACCAATTTCTTGACCCATATCAAATATGCCAACAAATCAACCCCATTGCCTTCAAATTCCAGCTGCCTCACTTTCTCAAAATCCAACCCATATTTAATGTTGAAACATTATGTGGCTACTTTTTTTCCCCACCAGATCCAGCAACCCCTTCCCTACCCCTGGTGCATGTTCAGGACCATGAATGAACATCATCCATGAATTCCTTGATTTTATAACCAAGCAGGGTATGCTGTGGTATTTGAATGATTTGGAGGGTTATGGGCTTGAGGAGTATTCCTGAGAACCTGCTGAAAATGTCTATGTCCTTGAACTCTAAAAAACTTTCACAAGAACCATTCAGAGAAGCCTTGTCCCTTGTCACCCCAGGGAGGAGGTGATGACTTGTTCCAGGTCTCAAACCCAGATCTGTGAGTTCCGAGCTGGCCATCTCATCCTGGCCACCATTCAATAGCTGCTGAAACCCGGAAGAGTGCGGAGCTAGCAAGACTACAGCCTCAGCCAAAGCACCACATACAGGAGCCCTGATTGGAGGATTGCCCACTCTACTGGTTAGTCCAACTATGCTATTTAAGACAGAAGAAGGCACAGAAAATTGAGCAGCTACACCATTTCCTGCTTCTGATGCTGCTGCATTGGACCTTACTTCCTGTATTCTGCACCTAACCCGGTTCCTGATTTCTGTTTTGCTCCTGGCACTTGCTTCACATCTGTATTTGCTCTAAGTTCTCACCATTCAAATACGTTGTACCCGATCCTTGCATCTTCTCCAGTTTCTGCCTTTATCCCTTGCTTCTGACCATTGGTTACCTTTTCAGACTTTGATCCTCCAGCTCTCACTTCTCACTCTGGCTTGACCCTTGTCCCTGGTATTTGGTATTTGACCCTGACTCTGATCTTCAGCTTTGATTCCTGGCTCTGATTCTGGCTCTGGTAACTGGCAGTTGATTCTGGTGCTGACCCTTGACTCCATTTTCTGACTTGGATACCTGTTCACACACTAGACTGACTCCTGCTCTGACCAGTAGGCAAGACTGCCTATGTCCCACTCCCTAACACAGGTACTAAAGTGTTCTTTAATCTAGTGGAAAACAAAAGAACAAGAACCAATGGCAAGACAAATGCAGATCTGAAATAAGGCACACATTTTAAATAGTGAGAGAGACTAAAGATTAGAACAAAAATACCAACAAAAGTTGTGATTCTCCATATTTTGAAGTCTTCAGATCAAGACAGGATGCCAACTTGGAAATCACAATTTAGTCAAATACAAGTTATTTGGTCCAATGTAGGAGTAACTTGAGGAAATTCTATGGCTTGTGTAATAGAAGAGCTCAGATTGGATGATTTAATGGTGCCTTCTGGACTTAAAGTGTATGAATCCATGAAAAAATTCACTTTGGGAATATTGAATTTTTTTCCAACATTTCCAAATGAAGTTTCTTTGGAATATTCCATTCCATGAAAAATTTCAGTATTTCAATATTTTGTTCCAATTGGGGATGAAAACAAATTTTGGTATTTCCTGTGGGCTGGAAAGTCCAATTTTTGATCATTCTAGTTTTAGGCCTTGATCCAACAAATCTCTTAAGCATGTGGGTAACTTTAAAAATATGAGTAGTCCCATTAACTTCAGTGCACAACTCATGGGCCTAAATGCTTAACACCCCAGTGCAGTAACTAAGTACTGAGGTAATGGACTGTGTTTCAATATATCTATGCACAGGTATATATTCAACACTGCCCCTTACCAGCACTAGAACCTCAATCCAGAAAATCAAAAGCATTTAAGCCTATAAGTAGTTACAATGAAGTTTACATGTAGTGCTGGATTTAAAGTGGAGCTTCAGTTGCCAAGTAATAGTGAGTAAGGTTGTTTGCAAAATGGAAGAGATCCTGGTTAATTATTAGGAGCAGTTCAATCAGTTAACCTAACCCAAGATGTGCCTGTTGGACACTGCACAAGGTAACTGAAATGCTCTTATGATTTCTTTGACTTTCTAGAAAACTTTAAGAGACATCTGTGACAAAAGTGGAGATGTGCTGTAATAATTTATAAATAAAGTTTGTTGACACGGTTATTGGAATATTCACTGTATGTATGAATATGTTGGTTTAGTTTAATAGGGGGCTGTAAGGAAATCAAGGAGGAAGGAGTCAGAATGTCTCATATTAAGCCATTTCTCCCTTGAGAAGCATTAAGGGACTATGCCATTATGGGCCAAGGCTTGTGAATCAGAAGATAAAAAGGACTATAGCAGTTTAAAAGGAACACTTTCTGAAGAGGGCAGTGGTTATTCAGTAGTAGTTGTCTGGGTGTAACCATGCTGACATACATTAGGCCTACAAAGGACATTGTCACTGACTGGTAGGGCTTTAGGTAAGATAGACATGGACGTAGACTTTTCACTCATATGCTTTGTTACTATTGTTTAAAACTTTGGTTTAAAGAAGACTGTTTTGTCACTCAATAGCACAGACTCTCAAAGAGGAAGAACTACGGATGTCAAACCCAGATGGACTTGATGGGTAAGTATGACTGATACAAGGCTTCTGTAGCCTAGGATCTGGTCAAAGAATGGAAGAATTGTGACATTCTACCCCAGAAGATGTAGAGGCACAAGGCCTGACACCTGCTGAGGTGCACTCTGAAAGACCAGGGAGGGAATAGAGGTGCAGCTAGCCTGCAACCATAACAACATCCTTGCTTGGTATAGGCTTCCTAACTACACATGTGAGAAAGTAATGATGGGATATTGCAAATAACTACATCTATCATCTCTTTTTAGATGTTATTTGGAACTGTGAGTGCTTGATCCCTCTGCAAATCTGACCATTTATTTTGGTGCCTACTTTTGGATTTATGGGCGCCTAACTTAATCCTGCATATTGGAGAATTTTGGTCTGAATTCAAGTGGATGCAACTGCATTGTCATGAGTTAATTTACACCTGCTTACACCAGATCTGATTTCAGGCCCAAGATCTTGAGAAAAACTATATTAATACCAATATAAAATGTATCCCCCTTAAAAGTACATCATCCTTACCTTGCATACTTTAATCCTGTAACAGGAGAGATGGACCTGAAACATACTGGGTATTAACATAACTTAGATGAAGAATGTAATTAATGCATTACACTTGTATAATAATTTTTGATATTGTGCCGCTGTATTAAATAATTAATCTCCTTGAAGAGCACTTTTTTAGTGTTACGTCCTCTTTTTTCCAACACTAATTTTGAATAAAGACACCAGACTCATGATGATCAGAAGTGGAGGTTAAGAGCAAGTTGAAGTAAAAATGAGCTTCAGGGGGAAAAACAGAAAAATTAATTAGTCAAAGCTGCCTTAACATGCAAAAGAACAACAGTGGCTTTGGTCAGTGAGAAAAAATGTTAATTGGTTTGCATGATATTTGCTGAAGATTCATTTAATTAGAGGAAGATTTTCCTCTTTTCATCGCTGGGAAATCACAGGTCAGAGCTGTCCTTTTTCCTCTATGTTTCACACCTTCAAAATATTCTTCATCAGATCCTTGCAATCTCATGACAAACCCCTAGAAGACACTGAGAGCTTCAAGAGCTGATGGAAAACATGATCACATGCTGTGGCCAGTGCATGTGTTGCTAGTTAAAAATACATAACACAATCTCAATTTTTCCCCTCTAAGTTTCAAATGAATTTAACTTAAAAGAGTTTTGGATTGGTAGCTGTAGAGTCTGAATTCCTCCATTTAGCCACAAAAAGAGTAAAGCCAGAGTGGCAGAAGTAGAAGCTTCCCTAATGTTCCACCAGTATAACCTAGCATTGACCTGCATAGACTTCCTTTCTGGGAAACATGATAGTTCAGTTTCAATTGTTCCTTGGCTTCTCCTAGTGGTGGGATTTTTACCACTGACATTAATGGGAGCAAAGTTAGACTAACCATTGTTGGACAATCCTATTTGACTGCTTCGCATTTTAATTTAAGATATTTCTTGTCATTTTGTCAAGTCACTAGTTTTATTAGATCCCTTTCTAATTCTCCGCAGTCTGCTTTGGATTTAATTACCTTGTGTAATATTTATCGTCTACAGATTTTGCTACCTCCCTGTTTACGCCTTTTTCCAGATCATTTATGAATATGTTGAAGAGCACAGGTCCCAGTACAAATCCTTGAGGACCCCACTATTTACTTCTCTCCATTTTGAAAACTGACCCTTTTTTTCCTGTCTTTGAACCAGTTAGTGATCCATGAGAAGACCTTCCTTCTTATCCCATGACTTTGCTTCAGAGTCTTTGGTGAGGAACTTTGTTAAAGGCTTTCCAAAATTCAAGTATACTCATGACCCTTGTCCACATGCTCATTAAGCCTCACGTCAAACAAGTCTAATAGATTGGTGAGTTATGATTTCTCTTTAAAAGCCATATTGGCTCTCCCCAACAAATCATGCTCATCTATATGTCTGAAAATTAAGTTCTTTATTATAGTTTCAACCAATTTGCTTGGTACTGAAGTTAGACTTACTGGCCTGTCATTGCCAGGATCACCTCTGGAGCCTCTTTTGAAAAATTAGTGTCACGTTACCTATCCTTAGTAGTTCTGCAATTTCATATTTGAGTTCTTTCAGTAGTCTTGGGTGAATATCTTCTGGTCCCAGTGACTTACTACTGTTTAATTTATCAACTTGTTCCCAAACATCCTCTACTGACACCTCAATCTGGGACAGTTCCTCAGATATGTAACCTAAAAAGAATGGCTCAGATGTGGGAACCTCCCTCATATCCTCTGCAGTAAAGATGGATGCAAAGAATTAATTTAGCTTCTCCACAATGGCCTTAGGAGTGCTCCTTTAGTACTTGGATTATCCAGTAGCCCCACTGGTTGTTTGTCAATCTTCCTTCTTCTGATGTAGTTAAAATATTTTACTGTTAGTTTCTAGTTGCTCTTCAAGTTCTCTTTTGGTCTGCCTAATTATACTTTTATACTTGATTTGCCAGAGTTCATGCGCCTTCCAATTTTTCTCAGTAGGATTTAGCTTCCAATTTTTAAAGAAGACTTTTTTCCTACCACTTCTTCTTTAACTTTTTTTTAAAGTCATAGTGGTACTGTTTTTGTCCTGTTATTATATTTTTTAATTTGTGGTAAACGTTTAATATGAGCCTCTATTATGGTGTTTTTAAAATGTTTCCACACGGCTTGTAGACATTTCATTTCCGTAATTGTACCTTTTAATTTCTGTTTAACTAGCTTCCTCATTTTTGTCGAGTTCCCTTTTCTGGAGTTAATTGCCCTTGTGGTGGATTTCTTTGGTGGTTTCCTCCTCACAAGGCTGTTACATTTAATTATATTATGGTCACTATTACCAAGTGGATTGGCTATAATCATCATGGTATAAGTGAATATATTCACGGCTATATTCACCAGATTCTGTGTACACTTATGACTGAATCAAGAAACACCTCTCCTCTTCTTGGTTCCAGGACTAGCTGCTCCAAAAAGCAGTCATTTATGGGGTCTAGAAACGTTATCTCTGCATCCCATCATGTGACGAGATACTTTGTCAATATGAGGATAGCTGAAATCTCCCATAATTATTGAGTTTTCTATTTTTATAGCTTCTCTAATATCCCTAAACATTTCACAGCCACCATCTCCATCTTTGTCTGGTGGTCAGTAGCATATTCCTATTGCTGTATATTTATTATTGAACCATGGATTTTCTATCCATAGAGTATCCATGGATACTCTATCCATTTGAGTATGCTCTCTTTCATATATATAGCCACTTAGCCACCGGCACAACTGACCCTGTCATTCCTATATATTTTGTACTCTGGTGTTACCATGTCCCACTGACTATCATCATTCCACCAAGTTTCTTTAAAGCCAATTATACCAATAATTCCAGGTACTCAAGTTTACCTATCTTAGCAATTAGACTTCTAGTATTTGCAGCTACCAACATGTAAGATGATGAGAGCCTGAGCAAGAGTTTTAGCTGTGTCCATTGATAAGAAATACCATATTATAGAGACGTTATGCACCAAGAAGCTACATAATTTAGATGTAGCCTGAATGTGAGGACCTAGAGACATGTCCAACTGAAGATGACCACCCAGGTTACAAACCTGAGTGACAGGCAGGATGATGGTGTTGTCCACAGTGATCAAGAAAGGGAGGCAGCATGGAGGGCTTGCAGTGGAAGATTAGGATCTCTGTTTTAAACATTTTGATCTTGAGCTGGCAGCTGGACATCCATGAGGAGATGTCAGACAGACAGGCTGAAAATTTGGTTTGTATAGATGGAGATGGGTCTGCAGTAGACAGGTATAACTGTGATTAATCCACATAGAGATGGCAGTTGAAATTGAGCTTGTGGGTGAAGTTACTCAGAGATAAAGTAGAGTGAGAAGACAAGGGGACCGAAGACAGAGCAACATGTACATGTACATATATTTTTTTTTAAATACTACCAAAAGATAACACTCTACTGCAAATTTTCTCCCTGTGCAAAGGAACAAACAATACATTAGTCACATTGCTTAATACACTACTGGAAATCGCTCAATCACTACAGTGATGCGCGTGGTATAATAATCTATATAGAATCGAGCTATATAGAATAGAGTATCAAGAGCTAATTTGTTGTGTTACTTTGAGAAAATCATTTCATCTCTCTCTGCATTAGCTTCACCAGCTGTAAAATGGGAGCAGTAATAATTATCAGCTGCACAGGAGTGTTGTGAAGCTAATTCACTAATGAGGAGCTTGGGCAAAAATGTGGAGGAACAATAATTACTACTGCCAGACATGACTCTGAATATTATAAGGATAACAGAACCATGGCGGAGTAGCAGTTACAGCTGGAATAGTAGTATAGCAGGGTATGGCTGTTCAAGAAAGATAGAAATAAAGGTAAATGTGGTGGGGTAGCATTGATTATTGATGGTATGGTTGACTGTAAAGAAATAAGAAGTCATTGCAGGGATAAAACAGAATTAGTTTGGGTCAAAATCACGTTGGGGAAGGATTGCAAAACAGGTTCTACTGGGGTAGTGTTAGAGTCTGGTGTACACCCCCTAGGTTTTATTTTGATATGAAAAGAGATCTCTTTTATATTAGATGGGAGAGAAACACTACTAGGTGTCTTTATGGGACACTTTAATTTCCCAGCTATACGTTGGAGAAGAAATGCTACTAATAATGACAGAGCCCAGTTATTCCTGCCTGTGATAGCTGACAGATTTCTTCACCACATAGTCACTGGACCAACAAGAGATGATGCTATTTTAGAGTTGTTTTTTGGTAAATTGACCGCATGAAGAATGGAGGCTGAGATTTCCAAAGCTGCCTAATTGCCCAATTCCCACTAAATAGGGAATGTGTTAATTTGTTACACTAATTAATGGGAGCTAGGCTCCAAATTCTCTTGGATCCTTTGAAAATATCAGCTGGAGTATGTAAGTGATAGGTTTGGGAACAGGAATAAACATGGTTTCCCTCCAAAGCCCTCAAAAGTGCTGGCTTTGTTACAGTTGCATTTACTTCCTTGAAAGTGTCCTGCAATCTTTATTTCTATTAATCTAATGTTTTAGCCATGGGAAAATCTAAGCTGTATTTTAGAAACTGAGATTTCTACCCCTTTTGAGGATATTCTCTGACTTGAGCATTTCCCTCTTGGAATGTCTTGAGGGGAACTGTGATGATGTCTAACTATAATGGTTCCCTTAAAGTTACAGCACAGAAAGTCCATGATTCAAGGTGAAACGTTTGTCAAGTACATCTATAAAAAACTGTACTTAGTTGCTATGGGGAAACTAAGTTGTGTCAAGTTACAACCCCCCTTGAACATTGTGAGTTCAGCAGTAACTCTTCTGGATTTACATTAGGAGGAATTGGTAAAAGATGGAGGAAACACAGCAAAAATAACCATGACAAGGTGAGCTAAAAAAACAAATGGGGTGTGAGGAGGAGGGAAGATAGAATAAGAGTAATACAAGCATATGTTTTCATTTACCAGTTGTGTGACAACACTATTAGTTTAATAAAAAGTTCGGTGACAATCAACCTTAGAGGGTTCTGAATACAGAAGTAGAAGAGCTGCAAAGACAGCACAGTTACCCAGGTGCCTTCTAAAACCCTTTGTTCAGAGGTACCTAGCCATTGCTGAGCCAACAGGGTCAGGTTAACAAGCAATGGAAATTTATTTTATAAACAGCAAGTGCGTTTCTTAATGATTTATTAAGCAAACCAAGAGAGCAACTGCAGAATCATTCTTACTGCCTGTGTCCTCATTTGTCTAACAGATATTTTATTTTCAGATTCATAGTTGCAATATGCTGGCTTTAATTACTTGAATACATTTTAATGTAATTAATAAGTTGAAATTTTACTCTGGCACTCAGGTGATTATGCACCCTGAGTGGTAGGGGTGAAATTTGCATGTTATTACTAAAATCATTAGAAGGCCTTCTGCATGCTAAGTAAGGTAATATTTAATTTTAACTCATTTATATCATTAGTTTGCTTCCAAAAAGTAGACATAGACAATAGACATGATTTTCAAAATAATTACCATTTGTATGGTGTAAGTATGTTTTTCATAGTGCATGCTATGCATTTTGGAGTGCTAAAGGTTCCATTTTATTTTCAGAATGGAGCTATCCTGCAATTAAACCACATTAATTTGCAGAAGTCAAAGCAGAGGAGGACTTAAGAAAACTAATCTCCTTTTTAAGGAAAAATGCTAATACATTGGTAAAAGCCCATGTATTCGGCAAGGAAGAGTTTACATTAGTAAAGCCCCTTCTTCAAGGCTTCCAATATTACCTTTTTCTTTTCATACCATGGCAAAGAGTGCTATACTTCATGTGTCTAGAGCTGGTTGAAAAATCGCATTATTGAAGAACAACTTTTCTCTTTTTTCAAAATTTCACTAACAAATTGTTTTTAAAAATTTGATACTCCTAAAAAAATGATTAACTGTTTGTTTGTTTTTCCTTTCTCCATCTTCCCCCTACCCTCTTTTCAGTGGCATAATTGGGAATAAGAACAAAAGAGGAAAAGGACAATATGGGGGCAGAGGCAAGTGGAGGTTAAAAACTTAAAAAGTAAAACCCAGAAAATGTTTAAGCCTAACACTTTTAGTAAAAAAATTAATGATATTTTACAATCCTTGCTTTTAAAAAAACTTTGAAATGAAAATGTGTTTGTAATTTTGGAAATGTTCACCATTTTAAAAATAATTTGTTGATTAGCTCTACATGTAGCAGATGTGTTTCTCATACAAACATATGAGACATTCTCAGAGGACAAACTCTTTAGGTTGTTATTGTACTGTATTGACCTTTGAGCTCATGCACAATATCTGTGCTAAACAACCACATATTTATCACTCCCCATACACAAAATAGAAATAGTCATACCAGTCCAAATCATTACTCCACTTAATCTGGTGTTAATTCTCTGACAGAGGATACTACCAGATGCTTTTAATAAAGGTGCAAAATGCATGTGATTGACAATCATGCAGTATATATATATGGTGCATGTACATATGGGAAGCAATTTATAAAGTATGTTATGTGGGAAAACAACTGCAAAATTAGAAGTCTGTAGGGGAGTTTTCCATGAAGCATCTAGTCACATTCAGAGACCAGATATGGGAGTAGATGAAGAAGAAGTTACCCACCTTGTGCAGTAACTGGATTTCTTTAAGATGTGTCCCCCTGAGTGAGTGCTCCACTTCTGTTGTACTTACACCTCTTGTGCCTTTAATCAGAAACTTTTGGTAGCAATGTCCATTTGGCTCATGCATGGCACTTCAAGTTCCTTCTGCCCCGATCAAAGGCTACATAGGGCTACAGGGGCGAATTGTCCTTAGTTCCTTTTCTACTGCAAAGTCCCCAGAGGAAACTCTGAAGCAGAGGGGAAGGACGCTAGGTAGTGGAACACCCATAGGGACACATATATTGAAGAACTCCAGTTACTGTACAAGATGAGTAACTTCCCTGTCTTCAAGCACCTGTGGGTACGCCTCTTCAGATGATACCAAGCTGTACTTTCAGTTGTGGAGGGCCTTTGGAGCCAAGTCAAAGACTGAAGAAAGTACTGCACTTCCAATGGCAGTATCTGCTCTAGAAGACTGGGCCATTGCATTATGCCTGGAGAAGGTCTTCATGGAAGATCAAGTGGCAACCTTACAAATATCCAGAATAGGGACATTCTTGAGTTATGCCACAGAAGTAGATAGAGATCGCGTGGACTGGCAAACACCTTAGAAGGAGGCTGTATAACTGTTATATAGCACAATATGATATGGTCAGAGATCCACCTGGAGAGTCTCTGGGTGGGAATTGCCAAACCTGTCAATCTATCTGCAATAGTCACAAGCAGTCTGGGTAATTTCTTAAATGACTTTGTTCTATCTATATAAAAGGCTAACTTCACCCTAATATCCTCTGTGGATTGATGAGGCTTGGGTGGGCTGCGAGTGGGGAACTGGAAAGTAGATAATCTGGTTGATGTGAAACTCAGATGACATCTTGGGGTAACAATTTAGGGTGTGGACTTAACAAAACTTTGTCCTTGAAAAATAATGTAAATGGACTATTTGCTATAAGAGGCCCTAATTCTCCCACTCTACAAGAAGAGATGATAGCTATCAAAAACGTTGCCTTCCATGATAATTTAATGATGGATAGGATGACCAGATAGCAAATGTGAAAAATTGGGACAGAAGGTGGGGGTAATAGGCACCTATGTAAGAAAAAGTCCCAAATATCAGGACTGTCCCTATAAAATTGGGACATCTGGTCACCTTAAAGAGGGAAGATGTAGCCATTGGCTCAGAGGGAGGGCTCATAAGGCATTAGATGCTGTTTTTGTCATAGTCCTATATAATGTCAGTATTTGCATATGCTTCTTTTGAAGCTAGGTACTTTATTAATCAATAATCTTTCAAAAAGTAGATGCTTTGTGTGTGTGTGTGTGTGTGTGTGTCTGTGTGAGAGATAGATTATATAATAAAATAGAAAACTTTCAACAATCCCTAATTAATTGATCAAAGAAATCATGTTTGCAGCACATGCAGTAAATATTGCAGCTTCTACCCAGACACAGCCCCCACACACAACGCTTTTGCCAGCAGTGACAAATTTTCCCACTGGTGAGGTCTGCTGCAGCCCCAGTTTGCTGCTCTCCACAGAGAGAGGGGCTTTGCATTGGGACTGCAGGTTTGTCACAAAGAGCTCTCCTGAGCTACTGTCGCTTCCAGTGGTTTGATCCCCAACTCCCATTGACTCCATCTACTTCACAGGCTGGAAGGGCAGGGAACGAGAAGATGGCCCCTGGGTGTTTAGCGGATGAGGAGGAAAGGAAAGAGCTAGCTGGCACCTGCCAGCAAAGGCCAGCATTCAAATTTTGTCTACTTCCCTTGTCACCTTGAGGTGACAGGGCACTGGCATTATCTTGGTCTTGAGTATTAATGGGCGTGGAGCTGGAAGGGACTTCCCAACAATGGACTAGTGTTCCTGAGAGACTCTATGTGGATAGCTCCTTTGTTCCTGAGGTGCACAGCTGTCATGGCTGTGGAAGGAGAGACAGCCTCTTGGGAATCTTGGTCCCAACTGATGGCAGGCTTTGAAGATCAGGACCATACCCTCGGCTTGGTTGTAGCATTATTTGGGGAACCATTGCAATGACAGTAGTGTGGCAATGATGGGTTCCTACTCTGGGCTGTTAGTTGGCGTTCCTATTATTCTAGGCTTGCCTAAGGACTGGAGGAGAACAGGATAGGGGTCTATTACAGGAGTGGGTGAGTGAGGTTCTGTGGCCTGCAATGTGCAGGAGGTCAGACTAGATGGTCATAATTGTCCTTCTGATCTTAAAGTCTATGAGTCTATGAGTTTTGAGAATGAAAATCACTCTCCACTCCATCCCTCTCTAGAACTGCAATAAACTCTCTGGTATGTTGCTGTCTGACTGTGGAAAGCAAGTTCCCCAAAGCATGTGTTCTTGCTGTCATTTACCCAGCAAACTTTGCTTATGAGCCTGATTATGGCTGCCACAAAGAGGAGGCTTACAGATAGTCTCCATGTTTATGAGTAAATAATTCTCAAAAATTATTATATTATATTATAATTGAAGAATGAGACATCATGATGCAATGATCTTATTCAGCATCTCCATCTCATAGGAACAGGAACATACTTTTTTTCAGTTGATCAGGCCATTGGTAATTTAAATTAATCACTTGCTTCTAGCTGGTGTTTCAGAGAAAGGTGAAAACAAAAAACATGGGTGCACTAAATTCTTAAATGACTTCACATGAGGCCTCTGACGGGGAGTGCAAATTGGGAGGAGTCTTTCTTATCCCTGATAGCAAGTGAGTGATGTAAGGCATTCTCTTGTCCCAGTCACCATTGTGTTGAGAAATCCTGCCTGTTTTCTTTCTCACTGTCAGTATGTAAAGGCATAAAAGGTTTTCAGCAAAATGGGCCATTCTTTCCGACTGTTCCCTGAAGCATTCTCTGTCTACAGCACACAACTAATGGGAGGGACTTGCGTATGTGAGTGAATGATATCACCCTCTAGAGACTAATCTACAGAAAGGATAAGAACTCACTACTACCCTACCATTTCTTTTTTTAATTTGGCTCACGTGGACAAGAGCTATGATTTTGGAGTTGAAGGCCAAAGGTGTTACACCTGTCTCCCCAAATGTGTCCATGTGACTTTTCTAGTAATTGAGTCTGTTGTTGACTCATGACACATTTTTTTTTTGTTATGCTAAGTCAGTTGGGATGCGACCTGTCTTAAATCTGTACAACAATTTGTGCTAGGACATAAATGGTCTTAATAAATATGCATACTGACTCACCCATGGCACTTCAAACTGCTCATTTACCAGGCCTTGTTAATCTGGTATGCAAGATCTTACAGTATTTCAAGTAATGTTAAATCAGCAGTGACAGGCAGCTCTGAAAATTATTTAAAATTCAAGTGTTTTTTTTTTATCTACAAATATATATCAACATGTATTTGAGTAGCTGGTGCTAATCTGGCTAATCACTGCTGTTAACTACCAGATTGCTGCAATTCACTTCAAATTTTGCTCATGTTTCTCCTGATAACATGTAACCTCCCTGTCTTTTCAGGGTCACTCAGAAGCAGGGAACTCTCACCTGTCACCAGGGCACCTTACATCATTAAGAATAAAGGAGATCCTGGAGGTCTCAGCTGAGATGGGGCAGTAGGTAGAATTCCCCTAGTCACTCTGCTGCAGTAGTCCCCTTACTCATACGAATATCTATACTTGGCAGTGCCTCCACCTGGACAGTCACTGCATACACTTATGAGTGCACCTCGGTTGCCTGCAGGAAAAAACCATGAATAATGGATGCTATACAGGCAATAAACACTCAAAAAAACCCAACACAATTTTGCTTAAAAGTTATCCTAGCAACATATAAGGGAAAATGCAACAGATTAATATAGGTTAGCTGTTATAATTGCACTGGATCAGTAGGCAGTGCTGGAATAGTTCCGCTAATGGCTGCATCTTGCAACAGCAACATACACCTAGTCAGCATGCTTAGCATTATACACAGATCCACCCCATCCCTAAGTGCATGTTCTCCTTTATATGGACATTTTGTAATCATCGGCCCTCTCTTACGTTGGTGGGCTGAGTGAGCAGGAGTTCAAGCCACCACTCTAAGTCTGGTAAAACAAGTCCAGGGTGAAACAAGGAGTGAGAGAATTTTTATATGGTGACAAGCTTAGGTTGCAAACTGCTAGCGAGGGTCCTAGCTGGCAGTAACAGGTTATTATGTTAGAGAGCAATAGCCCTGGATGCTGACCATTCCATAAATTCCCCCCTGTAGATTTAATGTAGCCAATCCAAGTTTTAAGGCTGCCTTTTCAATCCAGAGATTATAGCTCAGTGGTAACTCACTCTTTCCTCAATTGTCTGTAAGCCAAATTCAAAACTGCTGTGCAACCAACAGGCTTCAACTTCACTCTCCATATCTAGCTGTGGAGAAGGACTCCCTGAGCTAGGGCTCAGCACAGGGCTTAATTTGTAATGAAAGCGGTGCCGGGGCTCAAGCATTTAGGTGCTGGGACTCAAGCAATTTTTCTACATTCATAACTGATGCAGCAAGGCCAGAGGTGCCAGGGTTATGAACTGCCAAGCCTAGAGGAAGCCCTGGCACAAATTAAGCGCTGACTCAGCACTATCCAGTTGTTAACTGTTGGGTAATTTTAACCCTGTTCGTGGTGTTCAATCCCAGCAACTCAACCAAAGGGCTCCATCACAGCTTTCTCTCAGCTCAGATCCCACAGAGAACAGACGCTCTCTGTTCCAGCTCTCTGCCCATAAAAAGAAGTACCTTTTAGAGATCTAGAAGTTAGAGATCTGTCTAATCAGAATCCCTCTAGCAGGGTTCAGAGGCTCCTCAAATACAGGCCTACAAATGTAATAGACATTACTCGACTAGCAGTTAAATCCAATATAGGACCTGGGCATTGAGGAAAGACGAGAAATGGTTAAGGCTATTAAAAGACAGATTCCTCTCTCTTTTCTATTTTGTATGCACAACTTCTACAGTCTTTTGAATCCCTCTGCTGTAGTGGTTCTCAACCTGTTTACCATCATGGGCTGCATATGTAGCTCTCCATGTGTTACGTGGGCCTCATACACACAAAATCTGTGTTACCAGATTTGCCTGTCACTTTGAGGTATGCTTATTAGGGTTACCTTCTTGGAAGAGGGGGTGTGAGTCTATTAATGTGCTGCTTGTGTTACTTGTGTGTTCATATGGCTACAAGTCCCCTCCCAGTGGAGCTATCCTGCAGGACCTAAGGTTTTCAGATTCAAATAAACCCCCCACAGATACACATAACCATTCCAGATTAACTGAGTGTGTCTGAGCAGACCAGGCTATCAGCACTCTCAGCTGACCCCTTATACGTCCCTGAACTCAGCAGGCTGGTGACACAGCACTGTCAGCTGTCATCTGCATGTGCCCGTTGCACCGCACCAGAATGGAACACACTTATGAGCAGGCTGGGTCCAAACAGCACTTTTCAGCTGTTCCCCTTATGTGCCTCTGGACTCCACAGGCTAGGCAGAGCAGCACGTCTCAGCTACCCCCTTTATATGCCTCTTTGCAACACAATTGTTCTAGCAGTAACCCCCTTGATAAGCAAACCCCATAGGATTTTGGGCACTCCAGGGATCTTTGGCTTAGGTAAAAGAAGCGTTGCTGCAGAGCAAGGTAGGGAAGCCGAGAACATAAAGGAGTAAGTGCATTTGGAAAGAGAGAGAAACTGGCAACCAGCTTGATTACAAGTTAGTTTATTGCCAGGTATATAAAACTTATGATACTAATAGTGATGCCATACAAGGAGAGAAAAACAGTCTAACACTTACAATACAACAAAATTACAGGAGGGGTATTGGAGAAGGCTAGCCCAGGTTTGATTACAAAAGTAGAAAGTTATACCTGGATTATACCTGGAGAGAGAGAGAGAGAGAGAGAATTGGGGAAAGATGGGGGGAAGGAGGATCTCACCACTCCTTGCAGCTCAGAAGTTTCCAGGAGACAAGCTGTTCAGCTTAGGGTCAGGAGTGTTTGAGAGAGAGGCAAAACCCACACAGGATCAGTCAGGAAATGGGGAAGCAGGCAGCATTTGGGTCCAGGCATCAGAGAAGAGCAGCAAGAGAGAGGTTTGAACTTGGGTAGGGGTATTTTGTAGAACCAGGTTTGTTTGTGGGTAAACAATGTCTCACTGAAGTACCCCAGGGTGTTTTTCTCTATGCTGGACAATAGGAGCTGATCACTCCCAGCTATGGTCAATGTTCCTTGGGGGAGCTCACAATGCAGCCAGGCAGATTCAGTATTTTATATATCAATATTAGAATGGTCTGATAACTGCAGAGCTGAATGGGTGTAGGTGTGAGTTCATTTACATCAAGAGCAGAGATCTCCCATTGTGCAGTGCATCCCTGCCTTGCCAATCCCAGAGTTCACTGCGGTTCCTGCCCTGGAGCTTGGTTCTCCATTCTTCATGCTAATTCTTGTTCCATCTTCAATGTAAATGAGGCTCCAGTTCTCCATTCAATGTGCTAATTGAGATGCCTCTTTTTACATCTTCTGTGTATATGAGGCATGGGGAGTTGTCTCAGCCCTATCACCCTTGTTTGGAGGGTTTTAGGTGTGTCTCCCACAGCATTTCCATAGCTTTTGTTTCTGGTTCAAGCAGAGGCTGGGGGGGATTCAGGTGAGCCAGAGAGAGAATAGGGGTTTTTCACCCTGGTTCTCCAAGAACACAGAGCGACCAGGTAACATCTGCACTACCTGTATGGCCCTGAGGAGGTCACCTGGGCCCACAGCTGTGTGTGCTGATTAGGCCACAAGGAGCCCATAGGTAGAGACCACTATTCTACTGACGTTCATGTAATCTTTCCCATATTATGCTGATAGAGTAGTATCAGAAATAAAGAGCTATTTTTGTTTCAAACTCCAGGCATAACTATTAGTTTATTAGGTTTCCTTGATACTTACTATAGGTATGGTTGTTGTAATACTACTCCCAAACTTATATCTAATTGCTTTAGATTTACCCATAGCACATTCATGAAAGATTACTTGTTCGTCTGGAAGGGCTTTGATCTGATAGAATTTGAAGGGAGATCAAATAGCCTTCACTAAACCATGTATCATATAATTACACTGGTGATTCCTTTCCCAGGCTGAAAAGTAATTGTTGACAGGTGAAACCAGTGCCAACATGCATAATGTTGAGGAATTAGCACCTCAAGTCTTATCACTTCCTTCAGTGATTTGAGCTGTCAAATTTTGCTGAATGATTCTAAAAGAAATTGGGGATAATAATGGACTCTGGCTGAATTTTCTCTTCACATAATTACGCTGCCATTTTTACATTATTTTGAGACTATTTTATTTTTTCCTTTTTTTTTTTTTGCTCATAACAATGCTTTGCATTTTGATAGCTTCTTCAATAAAAACATCTGAAGTCTTTTACATTAATGAAGTGGGCCTCATGTGTTTACCATATATTTCATGTATGTTCCATAGCTCAAAGCACTATATTTTTACATTACCTTTGAAGTTATTTTATTATTTTTTATTTTTTGCTCATAAATCTTTCAATATTTGTGAAAGAGGAGGAGTATATAGCACAAACTGATGAGCTACAGCCATGCATAAATATACAGATGTATATTTTACATAATAATGCTTTGAACTTTTGTAGTAGTGTCAGTGAAAGTATCTCAAGTCCATTGCATTAATTAACTGAGCCTCATGTGTTTACTGTGCATTCATATGTATGTTCTGTATCTCAAAAATACCTTATTAATATACTTAAATCTTTTCCCCCAAATCCTCTTCTCATTCAAGATCAGAGGAGTTGAAATGTTAGATGGAAATTATTTTCTCTGAGGGTTGCTTAACTCAGTTCTGTGAGGTATAGCTGTGTATGCACACATTATGGTTCTCAGCTTGATATCAATGGACTACTCATGTGCTTACAATTAAACAAATGCATATCTACATCAGACCTACACAGGCTATGCATATGTAGTCTATGTATATAGTTTGTGCATACCTCAGAAAAGAGAGTTAAGGAATCACAAACAACCTTAATTCTGCCCCTTTGTGACCCAATTGTAGTGTAGCAACTATGTATGGATAGGCATATATTGTTATATACATACACATGTTTAAAACATGGAAATAGAGGTCAGTGTGTGTAATTCACCATATCAGTATGTTAACAAAGGCTTTTGTCTGGGAATATAGGATCTGATTATGATCTCACACTGGTTTTAAACTCTAGTGAGTCCAGTGAATTCAGTGGAGTACTCCTGATTTACACAGATATAAATTACAGCAGAATCAGGCCCATATATTCCATTTTTATAGGTTGCAGGCATTTACTTGAAAAGAGTGCTGATTCACACCATGCAATAATTATTTTTGTGCAAAAACCTTTACAGTTCTGAAATGCTAAATTAAAATATTTTGCATCAAAACTCAGAGTTTCTTTTCTCTGTTGGGAATAGCCTATACAGTGGAAAACTTGGACCTAAACAGAAATACCATGGCAAAATAAAATAATTTCAAAGATGTCTATTCAAACCTTAACCCAGCACATTGTCAAAATGAAAATGAAGCAATGGCTGTATACGTCACTGGGGATAACACCCACACTATCAAAACACAACAAAGCATTGTCAAAGTCAGTCTATGGTGACTACATTAAGATGTAAAAATGAACCAGACATCAGTACAGAGTATTTTTACCTCTAAAAATAAATGAAAGAAATTAAACAAAAATGTTCTGATCTCAATCAAAGTGTACCAGTTCAGTGAATTCTCATCTTACACTAAAAATTGCCCATCTGCATGTGTGTGTTCCACATTTTTTAAATAACACCACTATATGTTTCTGTGTATTTCAGCTTATAATGGAGGGCATTAAAAATTTAGTTCAGAAGAAGGCAAATAAACACTTTTAAAAAAGATTTTATAGTATTTTGTGTCCAATTTGTATAAAGTTCTATGTCAGAAGTTACTTATCACTAAGTATATTGGTAAGTATTTTTCATTGATATAGCCTATATATGGAGAATAAATGTTTTGTGGCCCACTAGCACTACAGTTTTAAAAGCTCCAGATGAGTGGCTAAGCTTCAGGGCAGAAGCACCTAGATATCTTGGAATTACAGTCTTAAATCCTGTCAGGGTTGACTCAGCCATTTATTTCTCCAAGGCAGATAAGATTAACTGAATATCATGCTGGTTTTTTCATAGATTCCAAAACCAGAAGGGACCATTGTGATCATCTAGTCTGACCTCCAGTAATAACACAGGCCATAGAACTAACTCAAAATAATTACAAGAACGTATATTTTAGAAAAACATGAAATCTTCTAAAATATATGTTCTAGTAATTATCTGGATTTAAAAAATGTCTGTGGTGGAGAATCCACCATGATCCTTGATAAATTGTTCCAATGATTAATTACCCTCCCTGTTAAAATGTGTGCCTTATTTCCCTTCTGAATTTGTTTAGCTTCAACTTCCATCCATTGGATAACGTTATATCTTTCTCTTCTAGAATAAAGAGCCCATTATCAAATATCTATTTCTCATGTAGGTATCCAGTTCCTCTTAACCTTCTCTTTGTTAATCTAAGGCTATGTCTATACTGACTGCGGCAAATTCGCCACCATCAGATTGATTTATCTGGTTCGATTGAGCGGCAGTGAGGGCATGCTCAATCAATCTGGAAGTCGATCTACCAAAACCACTTCCAGAAACAGCGTAGCACTGCATCGATGAGTATGCATTTTCTGTTGGCACAGTGTAGTGGAGCTGGTACGTAGAACAGAAGTTAGGAAGTCGACGTATGTTACACAAATTATTCTACATAGCTTACGTAACTCCCATCGACTGCTACCAAATTTGCTGGTCAGTGTAGACCAGGCCTAAGTAAACTACTATATAAAATACTATAAGTAGGTCTTTGGATGCAACGTTAAAAAATCCAAGGTTCCGTCTGCTCTATGTAAACTCTATAAATTCTATGGAATTTTTTAAAAGGCAGAGGTTTGACTCAGTTTAACCAATATTTCTCTGCTTCCTGAATTGTTATGTAGTGTGAAGCACACCTGCTCATTTCTGATTCCCATCCCAGCAGTGTTTCATGTATAGTTCCTAAAGCACACTCAAATGTTATGCTCGAAGGCACTATAGAAATATAAGATATATTATATTATATATATATATATTATATGTAATAGAGATTATTGTTATTTGTAAAGAATAACCAAAAAGTTATACAGAGTTTATCTATAATCAGAAAGTGGATTCAAACTGTCTCAAACTTTGGAAAAATTCAGATCAGTTCTGAATCCAGAAGTGAATTCATCTCCAATTACATTTTTTATAGTTGTGTTAGTTTATATCTTAGTAAAGAGGAGAGGATAGAAGTTGATAAAGTACAGGTAGGAGCTAAAGAGAAACAGTCAAATAAAAAAGAATCCCATTCAATTATATCACATGAATGGAGACAACTAAAAGGTGACAATTTTTTACAAATGCTTATATACAAAATAAAACAAGTCTAAATACTAAGATGGGTCTAACCTGAGTGCCTGGTGTTAAATGGGGATATTGATATAATAAGCATCAGAGAAAGTTGGTAGAATGATGGCAGTCAATGGGACACTGCAATACCAGTGCTAAATATGTAGACATGACAGCGTAGTCTGTGCTGGTGAGAAAGTGGCAATATATGTGAAAGAAAGCATAGAGTCATATATAGTAAAAATCTTAAATGAATCCAGCTATATCATAGAATATCTATGGATAGAATTCCCATGCTTGAATAATAAGAGTATAGCAGTAGGAATATATACTACCAACCACCTGATCACAATGGTGACAGTGATTGTGCAATATTCAGGCAGAGTAGAGAAGCTATAAAAATAGAAAACTCAATAATAATGAGGGATTTCAACTATCCCCATATTCATCTCACCTCAAGATGGGATGCAGAGGTAAAGCTTCTAGACATGATAAATGCCTGCTTCTTGGAGTAGATAGTTCTGGAACTGATAAGGAGAGAAGCAATTCTTGACTTAGTCGCAATGGAGCACAGGATCTGGTCCAAGAGATGAATATAGCCAAATCACTCAGTAATAGTGACCATAATATAATTAAATTTAACATTCTTGGGAGGATGGGGGAATACCAAAGAATCCCAATTTAATAGAATTTAACTTCAGAAAGGGGAACTACACAAAAATGAGGAAACCAGTTAAATGGAATTTAAAAGGAAAAGTCACAAGAGTGAAATGCATGCTAGCTGCATGGATACTATTTTAAAAACACCATAATAGAGGCTCAAATTAAATGTACACCCCAAAATAAAAAATATAGTAAAAGGACCAAAAACAAAACAAAACAAACAAAAATTGGCTAAACACCAGAGTAAATTAGGCTGTTAGAGACAAAAAGGCATCCTTAAAAATGGGAAGTCAAATCCTACCGAGGAAAATTGAAAGGAGCATAATCTCTGGCAAATCAAGTATAAAAGTATAACTAGGCAGACCAAAAAATAATTTGAAGAGCTATTAGCCAAAGACAGAAAAACCAACAGCAAAATGTTTTAACTATATCAGCAGAAGGAAGCCACTAGGGCTAGTGGATAATTGAAGTGCTAAATGAGCACTCCTAAGCCAACTGCGGCTTGACAAAACCCTCACTGGGATGATTTAGCTGAGTATAGTCCTCCTTTGAGCAGGGGGTTGGACTAGATGACCCCCTGAGGTCCCTTCCAACTCTAATATTCTATGATTCTATGAAACTAAATGAATTCTTTGCATCCGTCTTCACTGGTGAGGATGTGAAGCCTTTTTTTTTAGGTGATAAATCTAAGCAACTGTCCCAGATTGAGGTGTCAATAGAGGAGGTTTTGGAATAAATTGATAAATTAAAGAGTAGGAAGTCACCAAGACTGGAAGGTATTCATCCAAAAGTTATTAAGGAATTCAAATATGAAATTGCAGAACCACTAAGTGTGGTATATAGCCTATAATTTAAATCAGCTTCTGTGCCAGGTGACTGGAGGATATCTAATGTGACACCAATATTTTTTTTTAAAGCTCCAGAGGCGATCCTGGCAATTACAGGCTGGTAAGCCTAACATCTGTATGAGGCAAATCAGTTGAATTAGGTACAGAACAGTTATCAGACACACAGATGAACATGATTTGATAGGGAAAAGTCAACATGACTTCTAAAGGGAAATCTTGCCTCACCAATTTATCAGGCTTCTTTGAGGGGGTCAACAAACATGTGGAATAGGGAGATCCAGTGGCTATAGGATACTTCAACTTTCAGAAAGCTTTTGCCAAGGTCTCTCACCAAAGGCTGTTAAGAAAAGTAAGCAGTCATGGGATAAGACAAAAGGTCCTCTCATTGATCAGTAACTGGTTAAAAGACAAAACAAAACCAACGAGAGTCCTGTAGCACTGCAAAAACTAACAAATTTCTGCAGGCATAAGCTTTCGTGGGCTGCAACCCACTTCGTCAGATGGTTAAAAGACAGGAAACAAAGGATAGGATTAAATGGTCAATTCTTAAAATGGAGAGAAGTAAATAGCAGGGTTCCCCAAAGATCTGTACTGGAACCAGTGAAGTTCAACATATTCATAAGTGATCTGGAAAAAGGGGTAAACAGTGAAGTAGCAAAATTTGCAAATGATACATCATAACTCAAGATAATTTGGTCCAAAGCAGACTGCAAAGAATTACAAAGAAATCTCATAAAACTGGGTAACTGGGCAACAAAAGGGCAGATGAAATTCAGTGTTGATAAATGCAAAGTAGTACATATTGGAAATAATCCCAAATATACATACAAGGTGATTGGGTCTAAATTAGCTTTCACCACTCAAGAAAGAGACCTTGGAGTCATTGTGGACAGTTGTCTGAAAACATCCATTCAATGTGCAATGGCAGTCAAAAAAAGCTAATAGAATATTAGGAACCATTAGGAAAGGGATATATAATAAAACAGAAAATATCATAATGCCTCTTTATAAATCCATGGTACCCCCAGTAGCACAAGATTGTATCTCAGTTGTCTAAACTGCCAAAAAGAATGTTGATGTAAAGGCTTGCCGAAAAGCCTTGGAAGGGGTTAAAATTCTGAAAATAATAGTTTTGTTATCTGAATAATTAAAGAGAGGTGTTGGTATCAGAACATTTTCTGATCTTTAAAATAACAATTTGTTTTAGAATAGAAGTTTTCTTCAGGTAAGAATTAGTCATGGAAAATCCAGTAGTGGCAGTTGGAAACAGCCGTTGGGAAGGTAAGTTCCATAGGAATACATTGTGGCCTATAGACTTGAATTGGAACCAACTACTTCCTGTGGGGAATGACTCAGCAAAGCCCATAGAAATATATTGCAGCCCACTAACTTACATAGGACCTCCACACAGGAAGTACATGTGACCTCCTCCCCGATCAAATGCAAGTGCATGTGACTAAATGTCACTAAATGTAAATACTGAGAGTTCATTGGCCATAAAGTCACATGGCGATACATATGACTGGTAACCTTTAAGCTCACTGGTTGAGCTTGGGTGACCAAATTGTATATAAAGCCAACGGCCAACAGACTAAGCTTTGTAGGGAAGTGGACCCTGAAGGGGACGATAGAAGAGCAGAAGCAGACCCAAAGAAGAAAAAGCAGCAATAAGTGGCAAAAAGAAGAGCTTGAAATCACTGAAAGGCATTAATAACAAAGCAGCGGCTGTCAAGCTGCACCGTTTGCAGCAAAAAGCAGTAGCCATCAAGTAGCACGTTTTACATCAGCAGTGATGTTGAATAACCACTTCAGTAGCAGCTACAATCACCAGAATGCTGTGAAGGACCTTGATGGTTTCTGTAAGCTTCAAAATCTTTGAAGGTTTCGTGGTTTCTGTAAGTTTAACTATTATTTATTTGTCCAAAAGCATATGAGTATGGCTGTAAATAAGGCTGAGTGTCCGTGGTCTGAATGAGATCCTTCTCTACCCATCCAGAAACCTCCTGACCTAATGCTTTCTGGATGATAGCTAATTTTTGATAGTGTTAAGTCTATTGTTCATTGATACGATATAGAGTATTAAGTATATATATTCATTTAATTCAATAATTCCTGTAGTAGTATTAAGAATATTATCTGGAATGTTACTGTATGCATATGTAATAAGCTGGAGTATTGCAGCTTATTGTGCTAAGGATTTATACATATGCATGTAGGATTTCCTTATGTTATATGCTGCTACTTTGTATGTTACACTACGCTGAGTATTCATAACCTTGTAACCAATGCTAAAAGAATGCCATAGTATGTTGTGAATGCTGTATAACAATTTTTAGAATTCTTATATCCTATAGTTTTATAATCTACTGTAATAAGCAGTTATTTCTAAGTTTTACTGTATGAGTTTCAATGGAAAGCCTTGTTGTATTAGAATTAGTAGTTAATAATGAGACATTTGTTTTCAAAGAATTTGCTGTTTAAGTGTCAAGCCTTCAAATGGAGGGCTGTATCCATGTCCTCTCAAGGCTAAACTGAGGCTGACAGGCTGAGGGAGCATCTCAGTGATTGTAAATGAGAAGCCTGGTAAATCCTTGTAAAACTCCGGGATACTGGAGTTGAAAAAGGTGCAGAAAAAGGCAACTAAAGCGATTAGTAGTATGGAAAAGCTTTCATAGGAGGAAAACATAAAGACTGGGACTGTTAGAAAAGAGATGACTTGAGTGATCATGGTAAATCTATAAAAATCATGAATAGAGTGGAGAAAGTGAATAAAGAAATGTATCTCTGATTAAATTAATAGGCACCAGGTTTAAAAGGAAATACTTCTTCACACAGTGCACAGTCAACTTGTGGAATTTGCTTCTAGAGGCTGCTGTGAAGGCCAAAAGTATAAATGGGTTAAAAAAATCAGGTAAGTTTTTGTGGAGGATAGGTTCATTAATGGCTATTAGCCAAGATGGTCAGGAATGCATCCTATGCTCTGGGTGTCCCTAAACCTCTGACTGCCAGATGCAGGGACTGGATAACAGGATGGATCACTTGATTGCCCTCTTCTCTTCATTCCATTTAAAGCATCAGGCACTTGCCACCCTCAGAAGACAGGATACTGGGCTAGATGGACCATTGGTCTGATGGAATATGGCCATTCTTATGTTCTATGTATCATTGTTTTAATGGAGTCTTCAGCATTTACTAAACTGCATATGTTTGGCAATACAAAAAAATCACTTATATTCAGTGACTATGCTGTGACTCTCCTGCTATATGGTCTCACTGTTCAATTAAGAGCCAACGAAAATAAAACAGGTATTAAACTGCCACATATTTTGTTTAGTCTTTCAAAGTTTATAGTACTTTCCCTTTATAGCCAGAATAAAAATGTGAAGAACATTTATTCCTCCATGGTCAGCTGAAAGCCAGTGTGCGCCAAAAAGCAATGACATTTTTGAATGTTAAAGGTTAAGATTTGTTCTTGATTTTAGTGAAAATGTGTCACTCTTTAAAAATTTGATCTGGTTTGCCCATTTCTACCTCAGGATACAAAAGAAAAATGTTACTTTCTGATTGATATTTTTTGATAATATTGACCCTTACTCTCAAGTCCTTGGACAGGCCAACTCCTGAAAATATAGTCTTTTTACATGAGGGTTATAGGATTGGGACCATTAAGATTTAATGTTTGTTCCAACTCCTGCTTATCAACATCCACTGAGACAGATATATATAGTCACTGATAATACAAGATAATTCAGTTCATTTTACTTGACCTTTTCAAATAATTCTATAAAGTCAATTAATTTCTTCAACTTCTCTCCCATTTAACCTTCTACCAGATGTAGCAGTGGCTCCATTGCAGTGGGTTCTTTATCTTTCTTTCTTTAGTGAAAGATGCTTTTCTAGATTTTCTTCCTCCACAGATGTTCCCAAAATGCACTGTTTTCTCTTCTTTTGTACGGCAGGCTCAGTTTGATCTCCTGAGGTTTCCCATTCCTTCTGCTCCCCTGGCAGATTGATATGGAAATTCTGTTCCTTTTAAGCTTATTTTTTTCCCTCCCCAATGTGCCAAGTAACAGGAGTCTTCTTAAAGATCTCCTAAAGGCTTTTGCCAGTTTGCGAGGAGCATTCTGCATTCACTGGTTTCTAGTTGCAATAAAAACAAAATTTGGCCTTGTTGCAATTTTCATTTTCTGGCCAGTTGGTTTCACACACAGTCTTAGCCCTTTAGAATATTAAATATTTTTATTGGCAGTTTTATGCTAGTACAATTCAATTGACCCTAGATATGCCTAGTGTGATAAGGCAAGAAAACAAGAGTGCAGCTTTGTTTGTATTCACTGTAAGTGAAAAGCAGTTGAGCCAACAGGAATATTCCTGTTCCCAACTTCTTCCATTGGTTCAAGGCCCGATCATGCTAGAACTCTTTGGAGATGCTCAGAACATTCAATTCCCGCTGAAGTCTTGTATCCTAAGGGTATCAAGCACTTGCTGGCCACCTGCCCATCCAATAGAGGCCAGTGAAGTCACACTATGGATGAATGTGACCCATTGTTGCTAGATTTCCTGTAAATATGCAGAGTGCTTGCGGGGGATCAAGATGCATGGTAAAAATGTTACTTGATTCCTGAGCACTGAAATAAATCTCACAGCAATGGATGCTTAGGCTCCTGTTTGCTATTATAGTCACAACGTAATTAGAACAGTTAAATGAGCACCAACAGTGTTACAGCTATAGCTGTCATTGGTCAAAAGGCCATGGCCGAGAGAACACATTCAGACTGCTGAGCTACATGTTGTTGACTCTAGACCAGCGGTTCTCAACCTGTGGGTCGGGACCCCAAAGTGGGTCGCGATCCCGCTTTAATGGGGTCACCAGGGCTGCCGTTAGACTTGCTGGGGCCGGGCACTGAACCCAAAGCCTGAGCTCCACCGCTCTGAGCCCTGGGTGGCGGGTCTCAGGTCTCCCCCACCCCTGTCCAGGGCTGAAGCCCTCAGATTTCAGCTTTGGCCTCCCCCACCTGGGGCAGCGAGACTCTGGCTTCACCCCCATCCCCTTCCTGGGGGTCATGTAGTAATTTTTGTTGTCTGAAGGGGGTCGCTGTGCAATGAAGTTTGAGAACTGCTGCTCTAGACCATGACATTCCCTTTTGAAATCGCCTCTCCTTTGTCCAGGATGCAGCTATAGATTGCCAGCTGGGCTGTGTGAAAAGTTTGCCTAACAGATAAATTGATTTTATTGCTGCTTTATAGATTAGTACCAACAAAATGATGTAGAAAGCCTCATTCCAATAGAGAAAATCCTATTAAATAAGAATCTGTATGTAAATACCCTACTTGCTTTCAATATTAGCCAATATTTGAAATCAGAATTGTTTTTTTAAGTTAAAGCTGCTAACTCATACCATAAAGCACACTAGGACAATTTTTTTCCTAAGCAGAGCTAGATGACATTGTGCTTAGAATGTTGATGGCACCATAAACTTCTAATCTCTGCTATCACTCTTACCATTGCTACTGCTAGTGAAGCTGAACCAATGGTAACAATGGACTGGGAAATTTAGAGAGGGGAAAAAAAAACCCCTGATGTGGATCCAGCCTAAAATATCTGGCAAGCAGTTGAATATGTGAGCTTAAAATGAACTTTCCATGAGGAAACATGCAAAGAGAGCTTGATATCTCCCCTTTCTGCCTCCCACATAAAGTCTCTGAAAAATGTGAGCAGATGCTTATAGAAAAATGTTTATAGTTTGTACTCTGTACTTGGGAGAATAAGCATTAGAATGATCAGTTAATGGACTACGGCCTAAACACTGTAAGGCCATAAAAGCCAGTCCATCTATTGATATTCCAAGTAATGGAACCCTCTCTTCTTTTGCCTTTTTTTTGTCTCTAGTTCCTTAAATTTGATGGGGAGGATGTTATTTGTCTGAAACATGGGTGTTCTTTTCCCTAACTGGTATAATATTACTAATGTGCTATATGTGTGTCTCAACATTTCAATAAAATTATATATTTTAAAAATTCCTGAGTTCCTTCTGATTATTTATGTCTGCAGTCCACATGCTGCATAATTCATGTTGAAATCATTTGCTGATATGGCAAAGAGTTGCTCTTTATAGCAATTGTTTAAAAGAACAAAATGGGGGTATTTAAGTGGCTAATCATACAGTTTCTCTGGGAAGATATGAGCATTTAAATTACATGCTGATAAACTGATCAGAAAGGAATGCTGGCAGCAAGATATCGTACTAAAAATACAAAACAAAGGAAATGTGCTCTATCCACAGCTGCAGCATTTATTGAAGGAATAATTGTGTTTTTAAACCAGTGTCATGCCTAAAGTACACCTTTTTTGAAGTGCATTGCTTTCTCAAGACCCCAATACAATCTGGTAGATTAAAACCAAGAAGAGTCAAAACCAGAAAGTTTTGGACAGAATTGTTTTACTCCATGCATTTTAGACAGCCAAGAAACCTGGTGATTATATCCCCCATTCATTATGGTGGTCTTAGACTAGTGTAACTCACTTGTATACGGTACGGTGACACCTGAGTAGGGCTGGTCAAATATTTTCAAGGCAATGTGGTCCAACAAGGGATACTGGCCTATTTAAAAAAAAAAAAAAAAAAGCGGGAGGGGGAGCATTAGACCCTGAACTACAGCTCCACAGACACCAAAGCAATATTTCAAAATAAAAATATTTCAGATTTCAACCAACATTTTTTTGGTTTCAGCTGATATTGCTAGTGGAAAAATTGAAAATTTTCTATGGAAAATATAGATAAAACCAATTTCTAAAATGTTTTCATGTAGATTTTCCATGGATAAAATGTCCATTTTACCATCAGCTCTATGCCATATGCACAATAAGTGAGAGGACAATGAGAGCCAAGAAACGTCTAGGTTTCCAAGAGAAATAAGGAAAATCAAACAGAAAAGGATTCACAATTATTTTTGCAAATACATGTGTTGTGTTCACTCCACTGTTATTCATGAAGTCCTATTAGCACTGGTTCAGGAAAGCTCCCCTATACTGGAAGGAAGTTTAAGTGTATGCTTAATCACGTTGAAATAAGTGCTTTTCTGAACTGGGATAGACTTACACACATGTCATTATTTGTTGCTCACAAATATTCACATGGTCTATTGTTGAAAATGTTCACAAATTCTTAAAGCTTCACATCATGAAAGATTATTCCTCTAAAAATTTCAACAGAAGAAGTTTGTTATTCATTATGTGCTAGCCTCCTGATTTAAAAAGTATCTGTCCTCAAATACCCCATAACATCATTTATTTGAATAAACTATTTGGCAAACATCTATGAACAACAAATATATTAATAAAAATCACGACTAGTTTGCAAATGATTCATGTACATAAAAACAGGCTGCATTTTTAATGGATATTATTCACAGTGAATAATTTAGCCAGCTCTTTTCATAGATTATCTCATATTGATAAGACTCCAGAACTACAATACATGAGTTCTCTAGTTTTAATTATAAAACCAGGTAATGCATAGGCTGTCCCTCACTGTCTGCCTCTCTCTTGCTTTATTATGAGAGTGACCTACTTTATGTAAGTTACAATGATCTTACTTGCCACAAGACTTGTGTATGAAGTGGCAAATGTAGAAAAAGGGTTAAATCAGAGAAAATACAATCTCTCAAGAGATTTGCAGTACTTCCTGCTTCTGAACCTGGCCAAAAGTACAGAGGACATGTATAAAGGAAAACATTGGACAAGAAATTTGATCTAAAATTTCAGATTCTTCAAATGGTTTTTGTCCAGATTTGATTGTGGAAATAGACAAAAATTTGCGGATGGAAATTTTGCTATTTTGCTAATTTTTGCTATTTAGTTCTGTAAACGCCACTTCAACAAAGCATTTAACTATGAATCTCTTGAAGTATCCAGAACAAGACTGGATACTTTCCTGGGAGATCTTCTTTAGTCTAACACCGACTATTGGGCTCAATATAGGAGTAGCTAGATAAAATTGTATGGCCCATGTTATATAGGAGGTCAAACTAGATGATCTAATAGATTCCTTCTGGCCTTAAAATCTATGAATTAATGTGCTTAAGAGATTTGATTAACTGGTTCTTAGTGTGGAAGGGTTTAGAATGCTGGAAGTGTCTTGATTTAAAATGTAATTTACTCTTACTTTATCCATTGGCTATTACAGTCATTTAAAAACTATTTTATTTTTAGGATTGCATCATTCCCCTTTCTATTTTGTGCAGTTCAATTGTTCGTCCTTCTTGAAACGGATAGTACACCTTTATCATTAACATGCTGTATGTGTCTCCTTACTTGACTTTTACATTATTACTCTAGCTATTACTATACATGCATTATTTATATGGTTGGCTATCAAGGAAAAAAGGCAAGCAATTTACTTGTCAAAACATATTAGAATGCATGACTTTAAATCAAAGTTGCACAGGTTGGTAAAAAGCTATAATAAATGCTCTTTGGCTAATATGTTAGTTTCATGCAGTGGGGATGGTCAATGTATTGACTAAGAAACCTATAATTATTTCTAAAACTCATTGAATAAAACAGCATATCAGATGATTAGACTTTGCTTTTAATTGTATAATATTAAACCTTAATTTGTGGGCTCTATATTTTTTCAGTAGGTGGGATTCTAGCCTGTGCTTTAATGCTAATGACAGAAGAAATAGGCATTCACTGAGGATGAAAATTATAAACATTGTAGAGCCTATTTCTCCAAAAGTGACTTTAAAACACAGTTGTAGAGACTTCAAATCCCATCTGAGTGGCACAGAGTTTTTTGCAGAGTGAATTCCTTTGAGTAACACTGAGTTCCTGTAAAGAAGACAGTTCCTTCCTGTAAGAAATTAACTTTATGGCTCCTCTATTATCCTGTTGCAGGATTCAAGGACAATCAAGGTGCTAAAGGAGCACTCAGGGAAGTCAAAGCCATTGTGGAGAAGCTAAATTAATTCTTTACATCAGTCTTCCTTGCAGAGGATGTCAGAGAGATCCTGACACCTGGGCCATTCTTTTTTGGTGACAAATTTGAGGAATTGTCCCAGATTGAGGTGTCAGTAGAGGAGGTTTTCGAACAAATTGATAAATTAAACAGAATAAGATGGTATTCAGCCAAGAGTTCTGAAGGGACTCAAATATGATATTGCAGAACTACTAACTGCAGTATGTAACCTGCACTTAAATTAGCCTCTGTAGTAGGTGACTGGAGGATAGCTATTGTAACACAGTTTTTTTTAAAAAGGCTCCATATGTGATCCAGTCAATTAAAGGCAATAAGACTAATTTCAATATTTGCTGAATTGGTCAAAACTATAGTCAAGAATAGCATTATCAGACACACAAACACCATTTGTTGTAGAAGAGCTAACATGGCTTTTTTAAAAGGAAATCATGACTCATCAATCTATTAGAATCCTTGAAGGAGTCAAAAGCATGTGGACAAGGGTAATCCAGTGGATATAATATACTTGGACTGTCAGAAAATTTATGCTAAGATCCCTCACCAAAGGCTCTTAAGCAAAGTAAGCAATCATGGGATGAGAGGTAAAGGTCCTCTCGTGGATCAGTATCTGATTAAAAGACAGGAAAAAAGAGGTAGGAATAAATTGTTTGTTTTCACAATGAAGAGAAGTAAATAGTAGTGTCCCCCAACAATCTGTACTGGGACCCATGCTGTTCAACATATTCACAAATGATCTGGAAAAGGGGATGAACACTGATGTGGTGAACAGATAAAAAATTACTCAAAATAGTTCAGTCCAAAACTGACTGCAAAGAATACAAATGGATCTCAGAAAACTGAATGACTGGCCCACAAAATGGCAGATGAAAGTCAGTGTTGATAAATGCAAAGTAGCACAAATTGGAAAACATAATCTCAAGTGTATATATACCAAATGATGGGGTCTAATTTAGTTGTTACCGCTCGAGAAAGATAGGGGAGTCATAATGGATAGTTATCTGACAACTTTCATTCAATGTGCAGCAGCAGTCAAAAAAAGCTAACAGAATACCTGGAACTGGTAGGAGAGGGATAGATAAGAAGACAGAAAATATTATGGCACTATATAAATATATGGTATATGCACACTTTCAATATTGCATACAGTTCTGCTCACCCCATCTAAAAAAAAGATATATTGGAATTGGAAATAGTAAGAGAAGGACAACAAAAATTATTAGGGATGTGGAACAGCTTTCATATGAAGATTAAAAGGACTGGGGCTTTTCAGTTCACAAATGAGATGACTAAGGGTGGAAATATATTAGAGTCCCATAAAATCATTGATCGTGTGGAGAAAGTGAATAGGTGGTCAGGGATTCAAACTAATACTCTTGCTCTGTGTATCCTTAACTTCTGACTGCCAGAAGCTAGGGCTGAATGACAGAGGATGGATCATTTGATAATTGCCCTGTTCTATTAATTTCTTCTGCAGCATCTGGCCCTGGCCACCGACAGAAGCCACGATATGGGCTAAATGGACCATTGGTCTGACTCAGTATAGCCATTGTTATGTTCTTTTACAAACTACCCCAGCTGAAGTCAATTTGTCCCATCCTACAATTACAGGATCCCACTGAAATTGATGAGAGCCATCTGTTTCCAGCAAAAGGAGAATTAGAGCTGTGTGGATTCTACATCAATAAAGTTTTCTAAAATATACAAAATGGTTTCCAGGGTTTCATTCCCTTTAATATACAGAGAGACCCTCCCTCTCTGTCTATGCAAGTTTCTAATCCAGCCCTTTTTCTCTCTGTACTGCTACTGCTATATATTTTCTTTGCCCCCAGGCCTCACTTTGCTATAAGCTCTCCCCTCTGTAAAGGTGCCACTCTTCTTTAGCTTAGTTGTTCTATTTAAAGTCAAGCCTACTTCATTTTAATTTCATTGTTATACATGTGTTTTAAATGTATAGCATATCAAGATAAGCATGAAACTCAGTTCTTCAAACTTTATGCTGCACATCTTGTCCTGAATGCCACAAGTCTTACTGAAACTTTTCTTTTAGGTGTTTGACAGCCTGTTAGCTATTTCCCCTGATACTGTTTATGTCTTGTGGCCGAGGTCTTACATTCAGAGACACAATATAATGACTTCTTAAAATCCATTGCTTAAAGGAAGAACTCATGAAGTTCAGCTGAAAGATTTTCCCTTCTTCTGATAAATTCTATGGTGGGTCATTTTAGAGTGATGTTCTAATTACCAGGACCTGTCTGTTGGTAGGCAGTTGTCCACATGCCGGTAAACATGTTACCTATAGTTAGTCATAGTTTCTTCTTAAATTGGTTAAATTCACAGTACTGTGAGGGAACTACTGTAGGTTTACGTGAATCTTGAAATAATTCAAGTGTTCACAAGCAGAGGATACTTCAGATATTCTGAGAATCACAACTGATATTATACTATATTAAGTAGAAAGTAGAAAAACTCTGTGAGAGCCTTGAAAATTTAGTTATATTTGACCAAAGTAATACTTTCATGACACCTGGAAAGCAACATGATCTATGGCAACTAATGACCCATTATTTTCACTGTGTACTCAAACACCAGGTTGCCCAGTTCTAAGTTTGGCAGTGTAAAGATAGTGTTGGGCTCCAAGGTCTTAGATCAGTCTTCCTTGGTCTACCACAAAACAAAATGGTATGCATCTTTGGGCTCTCCTATGTCTATCTAGTTGATGTCTGGGAGGACAAAAAGACAGTGGGAGGTGGTGTCTGATGGAAAGGAAGGCCCTCTCCTGTGGCCAGTCCAATAAAGAATCAGTATGAAAATCAGTAAAGAGGGGTAAGATAAGTGCTATTCGTCAGGATCTTTACACTCTTCCTTTGGGCACAAACTCCTACATAAGAAAGAGGTATCTGATTCTACAGGAGTCTTCAGTCCAGCAGACAAATAAATAACAAGATCCAATGGCTGAAATTTAATGCCAGAAAAATTCAAATTGTAAATAACATACACATTTTTAACAGTGAGGGTAATTAACCAATGAAACAGATGATCAAGAATGTAGTGAGTTCTCAGCAATTATAATCTTCAAATCAAGATGAAATGTCTGCCTAAAATATGTGCTCTAGTTCTATCACAATTTATTGAGGTCAGAGCAGGAATTACTGAGGGAAATTCTATGGCCTGCTTTCTTCACATATTCAAAGAATTTAAGGCCAAGAAAAACACTGTGACCATATAGACTAATCTCCTGCATAACACAGGCAGAGAACACCAATTCCAGGAGTAAGCCAATAACTTGCATTAACACTTTTGACATAGTGCATCACAGTGGGAGCTCATTTTCAGTGGGTTATCCACCTTGACACCTAAAACTGTTTAATAGTTACTGCTTTGCAAAATACAGTCCCCATCCTGTATATTCTTTGTTCCTGGACATTGCATATGAAAATACTTTGTGGAGTAGATCAAATGAGATAATTATATTAATCACTTTTGGCTTTTGAATCTATTAAGAATTTTGCTCACGCATCTGACAGGATTGAAAGGGAAGATAGTTATCCATAGTGAAAAACTAGGTAGCTTTATTCCCTGTACCTACTATCCTTTACCTCTCTTTCTGTGTCTCAGAAACAGCCACTTCTACTGTACAGTCAGAAATATTTTTATAATAATTTCTTTAAAAAAAACAACCTAAATTCTTACTTTTCTATCACACTCCTATTCCTGTATTTCTTTTTCCGTCATGATAACTCAGCTGTGTGCATGCACTGAAGTTGTGAGGGCCTGATTAAATTCATCCTAGAGTACTCGAGGAACTAGCTGATACAATCTTGGAAATATTAGCAATTATCTTTGAGAACTCCTGGAGGACAGGGGATGTCCCAGAAAACTGGAGAAGGGCAAACATAGTACCTATATTTTAAAAAAGGGAACAAAGAGGAGTCAGGGAATTATATGTCAGCCAGCCTAATTTCACTAACTGGAAAGGTAGTGAAACAAATTATTAATCATTCAATTTGTAAGCACCTAGAGAATAAAAAGTTTATAAGAAATAGCCAACATAGATTTTTCATGAACAAATCATGCCAAATCAACCTAATTTCCTTCTTTGACAGGACGAGTGGATGGGGGAAGCATTAGATGTGACATATCTTGATTTTGCTAAGGCTTTCGATACAGTCTGACATGACATTCTCATAAGCAACCAAAAAATATGGTCTAGATGAAATTACTATAACATAGGTGCACAACTGGTTGATAAACTGTACTCAAAGAGTAGTTATTAATGGTTTACTATCAAACTGGGAGGGTGCATCTAGCAGGGGACCACAGGGGTCAGTCCTAGGACCAGTCCTAATCAATGTTTTCATTAATGACCTGGATAACGGAGTGGAGAGTATGGTTGGACAAAATCTGCAGAGGACTCCAAAATGGGAGGATTGCAAGCACTTTGAAAGACAGGATTAGAATTCAAAATAACCTTTACAGTTTGGAGAATTAGTCTGAGTTTAAGATTAAATTAAATAAAGAGAATTGCAAGTTACTTCACTTTGGAAGGAAAATTCAAGTGCACCACAACAAAAATGGGGTATAACTAGCTAGGTAGTAGTACTTCTGGAAAGGATTTGGAGGTTATAGTGGATTACTAATTAAATGGAGTCAACAATGTAATGCAGGTGCAAAAAAGGCTAATATTCAGGGGTGTATTAACAGGAGTTCTCTATATAAGACATGGCAGTTAATTGTGCTGCTTTACTCCACAGTGGTAAAGCCTCAGATGGAGTATTGTGTCCAATTCTGAATACCATACTTTAAGAAAGATGTGGGCAAATTGGAGAGAGCCTTGAGGAGATATACACATTATAAATGATCTGGAAAAAGGGGTAAACAGTGAAGTGGTAAAATTTGCAGATAATACAAAACTACTTAATATAGTAAAAGTCCAAAGCAGACTGCGAGGAGTTACAATGAAATCTCACAAAACTGGGTGACTGGGCAACAAAATGGCAGATGAAATTCAATGCTGATAAATGCAAAGTAATGCACATTGCAAAACAGAATCCCAGCGATACATATAAAATGATGGAGTCCAAATTAGCTATTACCATTGAAGAAAGAGATCTTGGAGTCATTATGAATAGTTCTCTGAAAATATCCATTCAATGTGCAGCAGCAGTCAAAAAAGCTAACAAAATGTTAGGAATAATTAGGAAAGAGATAGATAAAAAGAGATAATATCGTGTTGCCTTTTTATAAGTCCATGGCACGCCCACAACTTGAATATTGCATGCATATATGGTCACCCCATCTCAAAAAAGATATACCGGAATTGGAAAAGGTACAGAAACGGGCAACAAAAATGATCAGGGGTATGGAAAAGCTGCCATATGAGGAGATAAGACTGGGATTTTTCAGCTTGGAAAAGAGATGACTAAGGGAGGATATGACAGAGGTCTATAAAATCATGACTGGTATGGAGAAAGTAAATAAAGAAGTGTTATTTATCCCTCAGAACTAGGAGTCACCAAATGAAATCAATAGGCAGCAGGTTTAGAAGAAACAAAAGAAAGCACTTCTTCATACACTACACAGTCAACCTGTAGAACTCTTCCAGGGGAAGTTGTGAAGGCCAAGACCATAACAGTATTAAAAAAAAACAAACTAGATAAGTTCATCAAGGATAGTTCCATGAATGGCTATTAGTCAGGATAGGCAGGGAAGCAAAACCATGCTCTAAAGTGTCCCTAGCCTCTGTTTGCCAGAAGCTCGGAATGGCGACAGGGATGGATCATTTGAGTATTATCTGTTCTGGTCATTCTTTCTGAAGCACTTGGCATTGGCCACTGTCGGAAGACAAGATACTAGGTTAGATGGACCATTAGTCTGACTCAGTATGGCCTTCTTAACACTACATCACACAGGCAGTCTCCAAGGAACTGTGCTTCATGGTGTACATGGTATGGGAACCACATCTGTGGCTGGGTTTCCCAAATCTTGCTATGCCCTTGGACAGCAGCATGACACCAGATCCATGTCATTTGGGAAATCAATACCTAAAGTGCTGATAAGGGTATTTTTGGGGTGGTAATGCTTACAGTGGTATTTCTAATTTTGGCCAATACAATGTAAAGTATTAAATTGACACCAAATAAATCTGTAACAAAATAAATAAATACTAAAGAAATAGCTCTGTATCCAAACAAGTAAAGACCTTTCCTTAAGAAACAGTTAGTGTCCGGGATTTCACACAAAGCAAGGTTGTGAAAACTTTCAATGTCAAAAAGAGTTATTTGAAAATAATTTGAGCTTTGGAAAAACTGCCTAACTAGTTCTTACAGACTTAAGAAGCTCCATCCATTTAATTTATCATATAGTAGGTGAATAGGTGACTTGATTAAAGTCTGTTGAGTTCCTACATGAATAGAAGATTTCTGATAGCAGAGGACTCTTTAATCTAGTAGACAAAGGCATAAAATGATCCAGTGTCTGGAAACTTAAGATAGACAATTCAGACTAGAAATGATATGCAAAATTTTAATATTGAGGGTAATTAAGCACTGGAACAATTTACCTAGGATAATGGTAGATTTTTTTTTTTTATCACTTGGAGCCTTTAAATTAAGTCTGGATGTCTTTGCAAAAGATATGCTCTAGCTCAAGCATAAGTTACAGGTTTGACAAAGGAACTACTAGGTGATATCTTTTGACTGGGTTTTACAGGAGGTTAGACTAGATGATAGACTTAGACTCTAAGGTCAGAAGGGACCAGTCTAGTCTGAAATCTAGTCTGACATCCTGAACAAATCAGGTCCACGGAACCTCACCCATCCACTCCTGTAATAGACTCCTAACCTATGACTGAGTTACTGAAGTCCTCAAATCATGTTTTAAAGATTTTAAGGTACAGAGAATCCACCAGCAAGTGAGCTGTGCCGCATGCTACACAGGAAGGCAAAAAATTCTCAGACCCTTAGCCAGTTTGCCCTGGGGAAAAATTCCTTCCCAACCCCAAATATAGTGATCAGTTAAACCCTGAGCATGTGGGCAAGACTCACCAGCCAGACACCCAAGACAGAATTCTCTGTAATAACTCAGAACCCACCCCATCTAACATCCCTTCACAGGCCATTGGCATACCTACCACCAGGGGTCAAAGATCAATCAATTGCCAAATTAGGCAGTCCCATCATACCATCCCCTCCATAAATTTATCAAGCTCAGTTTTGAAGCCAGGTAGGCTTTTGTCCCCACTGCTCCCCTTGGAAGGCTATTCCAGAACTTCATTCCTCTGATGGTTAGAAATAATGTTAAATCATGATTTATGAAAAAGCTTTCACACCTATGATGTGTGTGTGTGTAACAATGATCTTTTTTTTTTAATTGTTCTCAGTCCCAGCATTTGAACAGAGGGACCCTACACAGCTGCTGGAGTCAATGTCTGAAAATAAAATTAATAAAAGAAACCAACTTTGCCTTTTTAAACTATTTTCATTCACATTGTTATTTTTGTTCTCATAAGAAGAGAACGGACATTTTTACCTCAGGAAAACATCCCATTTTTAGAAGATCAATTTATCAGAACGTAAAAAAGAAGAGGAAGCAATTAATAATGTGCTGCAGAGAGAAGAAAATTATGGAACTTTACTTGTCCAAAATTGTTCAAAATAAAGATACAAGCAAAATTATTAGTTGTGTTTCCTGTGTGGACAGAGCACGGAAATGCTAGGTTAGCTACTTAAACAGGATATATCAAGATGATGCTTGATATATTGAAATACCATTTGAAAGAGAAAAAATATCATTCTTAGCAAAGGAGAAGATTGGAAAGTTTAGCAGGATTTCATTGTAAAGAGATTGATGGACATTTGTAGGCATATGTAAACAGGTTTAGTCAGTGCTTCAATGAAAAAAAAAGGAGATAAGAATAAGAAAAATGCCATCTTCTTCCTGTTGTATGGTGCAAGAGACGTGAAGTCTGACTGGATTTTTTTGTCTCTCAGTAAACCTGATAAAGACATGAAATTACCCCAGACTGACAGGGACTAAATGCCAACCATTTACCGTAAATGGATTATTACGCTTTAAACTGGTAGAGGGGAAAAAAACACATTGTATAGAGTGCAGAGTTTATTTTAAACAAGAATAGGAGAACTCTCTGGAATCACATGATCAAACTGGCTATTAGAATGTTAGCTGCTAAAAATAGAGAGGAACTGCAGAGTGGGTGAGAGGGGCAGGAATAGGGGAATTATCCAAAGGCCACTTATGTCAATGGGAGTCTCTCTGTTCCCTTCTATGGTCCATGGACTATTAAGCACAGACTGCAGAAGAGTTTGGACTGAGTGGGAGTCAGGCACTGAAGACATTAGATTTCTCATTGTTGATTTTAGTGAGATAAGAAAGCTCAATACAAATTCTAAACCCACTTAATGCCCAGTCAGGAGAAGGGTAAAGAAATCAAACACTGATTTAAAACCCAAGTGAAATTAGGACTGATCAATGGAGGCCGTAGACCAAGAGTTCTCCATGCAGCAGGAATGGTGTCTGGGGCAGAGCAGGGGTGGAGTGGGGGGAAGGGCTTCAGGGGAGGGGTGGAGGTGGGGACACGGTCTGAGTGCTGGATCCTCCTTGCCTAGGGTCTCCCCAGGTTACTATGAATGAAGAACATATTACTACTTGCTAACTGGGGTCAAGCGGCATAAATTTGTAGTAGATGGGTAATAGATGTCATGAAGTGAAAGGAGAGAATCTGGCCATACTCCAATAAAAATATGACCTCCCCCATCTTGTCTCTCTAATATAGCAGTAGCCATTTTTAGCACTCAAATCCTTGCTTCTTTCCAAAAAACAATAATGGTCCTGCCAAAAGTGGATGAATCATATAGAATCTGGAGCAGGAGCTGTCCCAGGATTACTTACTGCAATAGGTATTTTCCATTTCTAATTTATGATTCTTACTTGATCTTGCAAAAGATGGTGTCAGGATGAGAAGTCTAATCATCTTTCTTTTTCAGTGTTGAGATGTTGCTCTTTGGCTTGAACCTTTTTCTTGAATATTACTGACCCTTTACAATCAGCTGCTGTCAACATTTTAAATGGCCACAAAACTATGACTTTCCAGTTGTACCTGTGACACTAGCACAGAAATTATCATGGACACTGAAAAGTAGAATTAACTAAAAGTCAGCAAGTTCATACAGAATATATGTTATTGGTTCTACTCTGCCATCTCTTTGCAGGCATAATTCCCATTACCAGTAACTGTATCCACAATAAGGCATCAGGATGGAAAGAGACTCTACATATTTAGCTATGAAAAGATATAAAGTTTTATTATTATTTGTAATGATTTGTTTTACAGTAGTGCCCAGAAGACCCAACTGAGACTGGGGCTCCACTGTAGTAGGCATTGTCCAAACTCCTAGTAAGACACAGTCTTAGAGCTTACAGTCTAAAAATACAAAATAGATCAAGGTGGAAAGAGAAATAAAAACAGTGTAGGTGGTGAGTATAAAAATCTTGGGAAGGCTAAGTCTCCTCAATCAGCTGCCACCGAAAGCTCCCACTCTGTCTCTCTGCCCCAACCATGCTTCACTCTAGGCACCGCTACTGCTGAGCCCTCCCACCCCCAGCTCCTCCACCCGCCGCTTATGTCTCTTCACTTCCTCCCCTGTCTGCTAATTGCCCCTGTTTCCCAAGGGGCGTGAGTCCCAAGGGGAGACTATGGGGAAGGGGGCAAAGAGGAGCTAACAATGGGTGAGGGGGACCTGCAGGGAAGGGACAAAGAAGTGTGAGTGGTAGGTGGGGGGACCTTGAGGGAGGGGGCCAAGCACGAATGGGGTCTGGGATGGAGTGGGGGTGGCACATGTATAGGGCCTCAGGGAGAAGGTGGGACCTCAGGCAGGAGGTGGGACCACGGTCCGAGCACTGGTGCCCCCTTACCCAGACTCCCCAAAGGCAGGAGTCATGTGCTGCCCATAAGAGGCAGAGCCTGAAATAGATTCAGATCTCCCTAATCTCAGTTCCTAGTATCCTAAACTAGTATCCTGACTATTAGCCCACGCTGTCTTGCTCTTTTATGTCAAGTATTCACAAATCTGCTTGATTTCTGCACTCCTGTCATTTTTGGGCTTCCTTCGAAGCCTTCTTTATGTAGTTATTTTTATTTATCAAAATGTTCCATGATGCCTAATCTTTGATAAAAGCCATACATAAGATGCAGGAATGAAATCAGGAAGGCCAAAGCACAATTGGAGTTGCAGCTAGCAAGGAATGTGAAGGGGAACAAGAAGGGTTTCTACAGGTATGTTAGCAACAAGAGAAAGATTAAGGAAAGTGTGGGCCCCTTGCAGAATGGGGGAGGCAACCTAGTGACAAAGGATGTGGAGAAAGCTGAAGTACTCAATGACTTTTTTGCCTCTGTCTTCACAGACAAGGTCAGCTCCCAGACTACTGCACAGGGCGGCACAGAATGGGGAGGAGGTGAACATCCTGCAGTGCTGAAGGAACAGGTCCAGGACTATTTAGAAAGATTGGACATACACAAGTCCATGGGGCCAGATGCAATGCACCCGAGGGTGCTGAGGGAGTTAGCTGACGTGATTTCAGAGCCATTGGCTATTATCTTTGAAAGCTCATGGCAACAGCAGGAGGTCCCAGATGACTGGAAAAAGGCAAATATAGTGCCCATCTTCAAGAAAGGGAAGAAAGAGGATCCAGGGAACTATAGGATGGTCAGCCTCACCTCAATCCCTGGAAAAATCATGGAGCAGATCCTCAAGGAATCCATTTTAAGGCACTTAAAAGAAAGGAAAGTGATCAGGAGCACTCATCATGGATTCATCAAGGGAAAATCATGCCTGACCAACCTGATTGCTTTCTACGAAGAGATGACTGGTTCTGTGGATGAGGGGAAAGTGGTGGAGGAGATATACCTTGATTTTAGCAAAGCTTTTGATACGGTCTCCCACAGTATTCTTATCAGCAAGTTAAAAAAGTATGGCTTGGATGAATAAACTATAAAATGGATAAAGAATTGGCTAGAGCAAAGGGTTCAATGAGTAGTGATCAATGGCTCCATGTCTAGCTGGCAGCCGGTCACAAATGGAATGCCCCAGGGGTCGGTTTTGTTCAACATCTTCATTAATGATCTGGAGGATGGGGTAGCTTGCACCCTCAGCAAGTTTGCAGATGACACTAAGCTAGGGGGAGTGGTAGATACCCTGGAAGGGAGGGATAGGATACAGAAGGACCTAAACAAACTGGAGGATTGGGCCAAAAGAAATCTGATGAGGTTCAACAAGGACAAGTGCAGAGTCCTGCACTTAGCAGGGAAGAATCCCATGCACAGCTACAGACTGGGGACTGACAAGCTAGGCAGCAGTTCTGCAGAAAAGGATCTGGGTGTTAGAGTGGATAAGAAGCTGGATATGAGTCAGCAGTGTGCCCTGGTTGCCAAGAAGGCTAATGGCATATTGGGCTGCATTAGTAAGAGCCTTGCCAGCTGATCACAGGAAGTGATTATTCCCCTCTATTTGGCATTGGTGAGGCCACATCTGGAGTATTGTGTCCAACTTTGGGCTCCCCACTACAAAAAGGATGTGGACAAGTTGGAGAGAGTCTAGTGGAAGGCAACAAAAATGATAAGGGGGCTGGAGCACAAGACTTATGAGGATAGGCTGAAAAGACTAGGCCTGTTCAGTCTGCAGAAGAGAAGAATGAAGGGGGATTTGATAGCAGTCTTTAACTACCGGAAAGGGGGTTCCAGAGAGGCTGTTTTCAGTGGTGGCAGATAGAACAAGGAGCAACAGTCTCAAGTTGCAGTGGGGGAGATCTAGGCTGGACATTAGGAAAAAGTTTTTCACTAGTAGGGTTGTGAAGCATTGGAATGGGTTAGCTAGGGAGGTGGTGGCATCTCCATCTTTAGAGGTTTTTAAACTGAGGCTTGACAAAATCCTCGCCGGGATGATTTAGCTGAGGATAGTCCAGCTTTGAGCAGAGGGTTGGACTAGATGACCTCCTGAGGTCCGTTCCAACTCTAATATTCTAGGATTCTATGAGATAACAGCCTCCTTCACATGTTGCTAATGCCAAAAGGTTAGCTTGGTTACTGTTTAATGAAGAAGTACCTCATAACCTCAAAGATGCAAACACCAGAGTTATGGACTGACTGGGCAGCCACAGCCCACGTGGAACTGGAAGTAAGCAATTGGGTAGCAGCAGAGACAGAGAAAAAAAGCAGCAAATATTGTACTGTGCCCGTATTGTATCTTAAAGGTAGGCACAACTGGACTGCCTGTCTCCCCTCATTCACCACACACAGGGTGAGAAGATGGTGAGGTTTGCAGGCACTGGTGAGAGCCCCTGCTGCCTGCCCAAGGCAGCCTAAGCAGACAGAGCAGGAGCAGCGCTGAGGTCTGTGACATTTTTCCATAAATCGCTGATGCTGTTTTCACCCCATCCACCACTTTGGCAGGAAAGGAGACAAGCTTGCAAGCTCATCCCAGCCTGGGAAAGCTGCTTCAGCCCGAGCTGCTGATGCTGCAAAGAAGCTGCAGCTTGGAGCATGAAGTGCTGGAGTCAGAGCCACCACACTGCACTCTGGAAGAGCATCTCAGTTTTAAAGGGCCCTGGCCTGTACCACACGTGCTCTGATGAGCCGTGTCTGCGCTCCTGGGTGTGTGTTTTGTTCAGAGTTACTAACTACCTCCATTTCCGAGGTGTTTATGTCTTTGAGCTTCTACTGTACATCACATTTGATCCCTAGCAGAAGAAACAGGAGCTCATGAGTCTGTAGACAATACAATAAAGGATCTAGTCTGCCTGCAACTTTATAGTTATGTAGACTGTGATGAACTTAACCACTAAGATTTTAGCAAAAAAGAAATCTCTGTGGAAGCTGGACATCTGTCATGGAGCTGATACCAAAAGAGTTCAGAGATTATGGAAAAAGTTTGCAAATTGGATATGTGTATTGGGGGGAAAAGCTTGCTTAGATGAGGGTGTGGTGGTGCCTTTATTTTTTGTTGTGGCTGAGTCTGAAGTGATACGACTGAATAGCTAGAGAAATAATGGGGAGAAAACTCTCCTGGCTACTGAATCATCTATTTCTTCCTCTTAGTGAAGCTTGGGAAAGTTATAGATTGGTTTATATTGACCTGGAGGAATTAAAGAACCCTTTTTTTTTTTAAATTAATGTCATTGTTGGTATTCTTTCTGTTTTGCTAAGGGTTTATTTATTTATTTAACTCTTTGGGTCTTTGGGGCCTCTTTTATTCTCATTTTATTAATTGATTAATTATTATTATTGTTATTAATAGTAGTAGTATTGTAGCACCTAGGAGCCCCAGTCATGGACCAGGAACTTATTGTGATTGGCACTGTATAAACATCTTCTATGTTTGCATTAGTTAAAAGTGAGATGGGCTATATATGATGTTCTTATTTCAGTTATTCCAAACTAATGTTTTAGTGTCTTATTCTGTCACCATCACATGCATATGGTGAACAACGTACACAGAAGATGTGGGTATATGGGTGCCCATCTTTCAAAAGGTTTGGTAGTGGTGGTGACAAAGAGCAAGTTACACATTTTTCCTCTGTTTAAAAACAAGCAATTCTGAAACATAAGAATATTGTGTTGAAGATTAACACTGACAGTCAATTTAAATTTCTCTACTCAACAAAAATCCAGATATGGTTTCTAACCTACTTCAAGTATCAATTGCTAAAGAGATTTTTTTCCCCCCAGGATTATTCATATCTTAATATGTAGCCTGTTTTTGGTGTTTTAGTAATTTGAATGGGGTTATAGGCTTGCCAATTGATCTGACCAGAAGATAATGAGGTTCTTGTTTCGGAACTAGGCTCCAGAAGAGTTTTAGAGGGACCCAGGGGTGCATGACAGGAAGGTTCACAGTGATAACAAAATTTGTATAATTTTATAAGCTTTTATTAAGATAACATAAAATGATAGACAAATGACTGATTAAAAGAAAATGAATAATCAAATGGATAATGCAATCTTAATTTAGAGACTCACGTAATATATATATTTCTATGGAATGCTTTGGATTAATATACTCACACCCTTCCCTGATGACCTGGTTGAGGGAGATGTCTGGTTCCTCAACTCTTGTGTAGTGGGATGGAGAGCTAGGCGATGCTCGAGGGCTAAGAGCTATAAGAGTAAGACTAACACTACAAATAATACCAAGTATAAACCAAGGACAAAATCTTAAAACTAACACTTAAACTTCAAGGAGTAGCTGATGATTGATCACCCCAATTAACATGATTAGTCCTTTCTTATACCCTGAGCAATATGGGTCCTCTGAAATCCAAACTGGGATTCTTCACCCCCAATTATTAGGGCACACTTATTCTATAGGCTGCCAGGTTTGTGCATATTAATGACATATCCACATCTTTTCCAGATGGTTTATCTCATCTTTGTTATTTCTGGCCCTTTTGTGGGTTCTGTGGTGTACCTGTGAAGTTTACTTAGGGCATAACCTGTGACGGCCGCCCCTGTCTTGATGCCTCCTGACTTATCTAGGTTAAAAGTTATAACCATATATGTCTTATCCTTTAACTCATCATTACTTATCTGGGCCAAAGGTCCTGAACATATGTATGCTAACTGCCTTAGTTTTCATACAGGATGTGTCCTATAGGGTACCTTGCATTACAGCTATAATACTTTAATATAAATCTTTGACTCTATTATAATAAAACAACCACACTTAAATCTATAAGGAAAGAGATATACGCAAGCAAGCAAGCTTGTCCTATAGGCTATGGGCACCATTATGAAAGTCACAGTCCTGTATCCGTTATGACAAGTCATTCAATGCCAGTTGTCAACATTTTTGCAAAGTGCAAGAAGAAGGCATGCAGCCTAGATGACACAACACATGAGCCTCCGATCCTGGCTTTGATCAAAGGGGAAAATGAACTCAGTGGGGAGGGTCTCATAGCACATCTGTTATCCTCTCAAAGTAAAAGACAATTTGGGACTCTTTCAAAAAGAAGCCCAGGATAAAACTATCGTAGGGGTGATGTATGGGTCAGTACTGAAGGAAACTTGCCATTCATAATACTGTGATGTACATTGCATGCTTGCATAATGCCGGGCTGCAGCCATTGCTGTTAGTTCTTCACTTTCTCGAGCACTAAACTTAACAAGAAAACTTACAAAAAAGAAGGGGGAGAAGTCTGGCTGTGTTTGTTCCTTTTGAAAGCAATAAAGATCCATGAAGAACACGATATTACTAAACATCACTGGCATGTGCTTTTATAGCTGTGAAGTTCTTACTTTGAGGAAATCCCTAATGAGATTGTGCTTGGCCCTTAAAGTGTCCTTGTCCTAAAGAATTTTCTGGTTTTGTCTTCAAATGCATTTTTTTCAGATCAAAATAAGGAATGATTTACAATACTCAGGGGGGGGGGGAAAGAAGTTAGTGTCTCTAACCCATAATTCTACAGGCAATTTCTTGCACGTTGTACACAGTGTTGGTATAGCATATGGAACAGAAAGGAGGCACGGTCTTGGGAGAGTCACTGGACCAGGACTCATGCTGTCTGGGTCAATGCCTGGCTCTGCCATAGATTTTCTGTGTGATCTTGAGCAAATTGCTTAATCTCTTTATGAATCAATGGGAATACTAATACTTCCTTTCTCCTACCCTTTGTCTATTTTGATTGGAAATTTTCCAGGGCATGGATCTGTATTTGTACAGCACCTGCACCAGGGAGTCTCAGTTTTGGTTGGAGCCCAAACCTGCTACCATTGTACATAATAATGCGAATCTCCTTCAGCTAGTGGCTGAGGCAGAGTTTCAGTTCTGATTTAAGCTTCTAAGTGCAAATGCACAGAATAGACCTTTATATGCTTTATGCTGTTATGTACTGTTGATTTTATAGAAGCATCCAGAGGTCCTGATCAGGATCAACACCCTATTATGGTAGATGTTGAATAAACATAGAGGAATACATCACAAACATCAGCTTTTTTCTTTTAGTTCTGTAATTATGTAAATAAATAAATAATTACTTTTATTAACTTCCCTTCATCCTAGCCCTTAAACGTTAGTTGATGCAAGAGTCATGGCAGAAGTGGTCTTCAGAAAGGATTGGAAGGTAAACTAGCTGGGTGATCTTAGCAAATGTGTTTTTCATGGCTTGGAGGGAAAGGACGATGATGGTGTCAGGGAAAACAGGGCAGAGGAGATTGCAGTAATTAAGTGAGGCAGTGATGAGGATCTGGATGAGATTTTTAGCATTCTGGACAAAAAGGAAAGGTCCAATGTTATAATTGTCACAGAGGAAAAGTTGGTCATATTTGGAGACTGTCTCCAAGTGTGTGGTGAGAGAAAGAAAAAAGTTGAACATGGCTCCCAGGTTAAAGACCCGATTGTCAGGAAATATTGTTGGTATGCCATATTAAAATGTGCTGCAAATAAAAGGGTGAATTTATGTATGGACTTGAACGTGGCCTTGAATGTTATTCATAAAGTGTGAGTTAAAACTGAAACTAACTTATGGCCAGATCCTTATCTGGTGTAAATTGATTTATCTCCACATGTCTCTAGGGTTGCTCTTTATACCCAAGAGTAGCTTGCTACCAGAAAGAATATTGGATCAATCAGTTAAACAGGATAAAAGCAGTGGATAACAATCACTGAATGATTAACAGTTCTCAAATGCAAACAGGACATGATTATCATGTTCACAAGATTCATCTTGAACATTCAACTTGATTTCACACCAATAACTGTTGGCATGATTAACACAGTAAATAAAATAGGTATCAAAGACAAGAAATGTAGCCTGCTTTCAAGTAGAAATCAACCTATTATATTTTCTATGGGGGCAAATTTCAAAGGCACAAATGGGTTTTAGGAGCACAACTGAGTGAAGTCATTGGGAGATGGATTTCGAGTTGCCTTTTAAGCCTTTGAAAGCCAGTAGATAATGGGAAGTGATTATTCCCCTCTATTCAGCATTGGTGAGGCCACATTTGGAGTATTGTGTCCAGTTTTGGGTCCCCTACTACAAAAAGGATGCAGAGAAGTTGGAGAGAGTCCAGTGGAGGGGAACAAAAATGATTAGGGGGCTGGAGCACAAGTCTTATGAGGAGAGACTGAGGGAACTAGGCTTGTTTAAGTCTGAAGAAGGGTACAATGAGGAGGGATTTGATAGCAGCCTTTAACTACCTGAAAGGGGGTTCCAGGGAGGATGGAACTAGGCTGTTCTCAATGGTAGCAGATGACAGAAAAAGGAGAAATGGTCTCAAGTTGCAGTGGGGGAGGTCTAGGTTGGACATTAAGAAAAAGCTTTTCACTAGGAGGGTGGTGAAGCACTGGAATGGGTTACCTAGGGAAGTGGCAGAATTTCAATCTTCAGAGGTTTTTAAGCTGTGGCTTGACAGAGCCCTGGCTGGGATGATTTAGCTGAGGATAGTCCTGCTTTGAGCAGGGGGTTGGACTAGATAACCTCCTGAGGTCCCTTCCAACTCTAATATTCTATGATTCTAAGTCTACCAGTATGATCCTTCTTATCTGTTTACAGGTTTTCAATTATGGAGATGATCCTGTGCCTTGAAGCCAACAGGAGTTTTGCCATTGACTTCAGTGGGAGCAGGATGGAGACCTGTATGGGATATACTGGAAAAGTTACGTCTGTGCTTTACCTGATTTTTTTAGGATATAGCTGTATTCTCTGCTATCATCTCTCTAGCTTCCATTTACATTTCTAATTTTCTAGCTCTTTTTCAGTTGCCTTTTACAGAGATTGTAGAACAATGCCCTGAAATCTTTCATTAAAAAAGATATTATAGTTTTAAAATGTATTTGAAATATCTGTATTTTCCTACATCCTGCCATAGCTTACAAAACAGTCAGCCTAAATATATATATTTTTTAAGTTTGTTTTAAAAATGTGCTCACAGGCTGCCTACAAAACTCATACAGATCATTTTTGCAAGTTTCACTGAAGAAATGGATTTACAATTCAGTAATAAATCCCTGGAAACAGGTATTAAGAAAACACCTACATAACATTAACTACAGTTATATTAATGGAGTTATTTAAGTTATTTCATGATAAAAAGCTTTGCTAGGCTGCATAAATTATTAATTATTAATTATTATTATTATTATTAACTAATTGTACTATGGTACTGACTAGTAACCCTAGTCCTGGAGCAGGACCCCATTGTGATAGGTGTTATAAAACACAAACCTCAAAACATATAGTGGACTAAAATTTTATGCTGGACAGCAGAAAATTATATCACATATAGGGAAAATTATAAAGTTACATACATAGAAGAAGCATAAGAAATATATTAAAGGAGATAATGCCTCATAGCCAATAAATTATTTTTCTGCACATTGATTCTTTCGAATTCTGATTTTTATTTTATACCATGCTACTGACCCATTTACCTCTTGCAATCTTGCTAAGTAGGTCAATCTCCTAACTTGAATGCTAGGAATTCTTGATGAAAATAAATTTTCCTGCGAGGATTTGTAACATAATTCTATCTAATTATGCTTGGTGTTTTGTTCCTCATGTTATGATATTCTCAAAGAGGAAAGAAATAAAACAGCTTGTCTGCTTGACAGGAAGGTACAAACAGACTGGAAAAAATTAGTTGCTGCAATTAGACAATGTGATATGCAGTTCTGAAATGATCCCAGAACAAAAAGGGAGCACTTAAAAAGAGTATGAAGTTCCCTATGAAGTGGGATTGAAAAGGATAAGATCTGCAAGTTCTAAGGTCTTTCAGCAATAATCAAGTAATTAACTTTCAACAGGAGGAATGGAGGCTGCTCTTTTTATTTTATTTTTGCATGGCTTAGCATCGATCTTTAGCAGCTTAGCCTATTAGGTAGGAGACAGGTGTTTGTCAAAACTCCTATTTATTAGAAATTGAGATATTTATGAGATTTTACTGAAAAAAATCCATGGGCATAAATTTCATTTTGCATTTGGACTCTTTGAATATGATATCCTATTCTTAATTTAGACTGCACATTTCCAACATTATTTTGTGGGAATTAAGCCATGCAACTTGCAGAAACTTGGAACTTCCAGGATAAAGTTTCATCTACTGCTGTGAAAGCGTATGAGTAAGTGCATTTTTAAATACATTTTGAAAGAATTGGATACTCAACAAAAATGAAGAATAATCCCAAAAAGCTGATTGAGGGTTGAGGCTGACATTTCAAAACAGTTCATGAACTATGGGCTTGGTTTTAAGATGTGTCAATCATGCAACTCCATTGATTAAACTGGAGTTACACAGGAAGGAGGAAGATGGAGGGAAGGAGAAGAAAAATCCCAGAAGCTCAGCACATCTCTGTTCCTTTCCCTTCCTCAAATAAAAAATAGGTTGTCGCCTTTCTGCTGATCTATCTTCGTTGCTCTGCTCTTGTCTAATCCTGCAACACTGGGCCGGGGAAAAGGCTATCCCACACCTCACTGAATGAGTGAGGAGTTGATGTGGGTCTGTGGGGCTGAGATAGAGATGAGATTTGTGTTGACACCAAATTAATTGATGTAAAAATGAGGGGGTATAGAACTAACATGGAGGTCGTGGCTACATACTTAAACTGATGGACTAGGGACAAGCAAATGTAGGGCTTTGGGGGCACAGCATTAAGTCATTTGAATATTTAGGCATGAGGAGAAGTGGTAAGATCTGTGCACCATCAGGAAGCACTTTAAACGCTTGTGTAATGTGATCTCATTTGTGACTTCTAACAAGAGCTTGTGTAGATGCCAAAATCACTTTGCTATCACTTTGTGAGAGCAGGCAGCCCTTTAACTGCAACATGCTTTGTGGCTGGACAGGATGAAGTCCACTCTCAGAAGGCAAATCCCAAAGCACAATATACTTTTTTTTCAAAAATGGCATGATTTGAAAAATGGCATGGGAGGTCCCTGATGACTGGAAAAAAGCAAATATAGTGCCCATCTTCAAGAAAGAGAAGAAAGAGGATCTAGGGAACTATAGGATGGTCAGTTTAACCTCAGTTCCTGGAAAAATCATGGAGCAGGTCCTCAAGGAATCCATTTTAAGGCACTTAAAAGAGAGGAAGGTGATCAGAAGCAGTCAACATGGATTCACCAAGGGCAAGTCATGACTGACCAACCTGATTGCTTTTTATGAAGAGGTGACTGGTTCTGTGTATGTGGGGAAAGCGGTAGACATTATATACCTTGACTTTAGCAAAGCTTTTGATATGGTCTCCCACAGTATTCTTATCAGCAAGTTAAAAAAGTATGGGTTGGATGAATAAACTATAAAATGGATAGAGAAGTGGCTAGAGCAAAGGCTCAACAAGTAGTGATAAATGGCTCCATGTCTAGCTGGCAGCCGGTCACAAGTGGAGTGCCCCAGGGGTCGGTCCTGGGGCTGGTTTCGTTCAACATCTTCATTAATGATCTGGAAGAGGGGGTAGATTGCACACTCAGCAAGTTTGCAGATGACACTAAGCTAGGGGGAGTGGTAGATACCCTGGAAGGGAGGGATAGGATACAGAAAGACCTAAACAAATTGGAGGATTGGGCCAAAAGAAATCTGATGACAAGGACAAGTGCAGAGTCCTGCACTTAGGATGGAAGAATCCCATGCACAGCTACAGACTGGGGACCGATGAGCTAGGCAGCAGTTCTGTAGAAAAGGATCTGGGGGTTACAGTGGATAAGAAGTTGGATATGAGTCAGCAGTGTGCCCTGGTTGCCAAGAAGGCTAATGGCATATTAGGCTGCATTAGTAAGAGCCTTGCCAGCTGATCACAGGAAGTGATTATTCCCCTCTATTCGGCATTGGTGAGCCCACATTTGGAGTATTGTGTCCAGTTTTGGGCCCCCCACCACAAAAAGTATGTGGACAAGTTGGAGAGAGTCCAGCGGAGGGCAACAAAAATGAAAAGGGCGCTGGAGCGCAAGACTTATGAGGAGAGGCTGAAAGGACTAGGCCTGTTTAGTCTGCAGAAGAGAAGAATGAGGGGGGATTTGATAGAAGCCTTTCACTACCTGAAAAAGGATTCCAGGGAGGATGGAGCTAGGCTGTTTTCAGTGGTGGCAGATGACAGAACAAGGAGCAATGATCTCAAGTTGCAGTGGGGGAGGTCTAGGTTGGACATTAGGAAAAAGTTTTTCATTAGGAGGGTGGTGAAGCATTGGAATGGGTTACCTCGGGAGGTGGTGGCATCTCCATCTCTAGAGGTTTTTAAGCTGAGGCTTGACAAAACCCTCACCGGGATGATTTAGCTGAGGATAGTCCTGCTTTGAGCAGAGGGTTGGACTAGATGACCTCCTGAGGTCCCTTCCAACTCTAATATTCTATGATTTTGTTACCAATCTCACAATTCTGGGAGGTCATGACATATTTTTGAACCTTTGGGGTTTGCACTGTGCTATAAAGTAAGTCCTCCAGGAAGTTAACAGAGATGCCACATTTCCAGTAAGCTCTTTATACAGTCTTTGGTTTCCTGTGACATACTTCCTGCTGGCTAGGATAGGGCAGTCGGAGGCAACAGCTACACAGAGTAGTAGGAAGTTTGTTGACTCATTGCTGTACATAGTTTCTATTCCTAAGAAAGTGTTTGTCCTGATACCAGTGTGCTCATCAGTGAGCTATTGCACAGTACCAGAAATTGAAGGCATGGTGTGTTGGAAAATCTCGTGAAAGGTAACATTGAAATGGCTGCTACAGAGTCTGTGCAACTGCAAGGAACTCCCCACAGCCCTGAGAATTAGGGAAAATGCTGATTGTGGCTAGAAAAGCAATTTGAACTGTATATGGAAGCCACGAGGGCAAATAAAAAGGAGGATGAGCAAAAGAGTGCTCTGTTCTTCACTGTGTGTGAGGCAAAGAAGCTCTATATATGTGCAATGCATTCCTTGCTGAGGTGGAACTAGAGAGGAAAACTTTGCAGAAATAATGATGATATTTGAGAATCACTGTGTCCTGAGAATAATGTCACTTATGTGAGAGAAATGTTCAGGGTAACAACCCAGAATGAAGGGGAAACAATAGAAAAAAGTTTTTCACAGACGAAACTAAAAATTCAGGTCTATGAATATGGCCTATTAAAAGACTCTCTTCTTAAATGCCAGATTGTCCTGGGTTATAACAATGCCAGGGTCCATGAACAGTAATTAATGAAGATTGTTCCAACACTAAAAATGCCAATATGTACATGCCAAGCAGGAAAACAAACAGAAATACAAATGAAGAGTGTAGAGAAAGGCACAGAGTATATGACCATGAGTACTATAGTTAAACCAGGAAGAGAGAAGTTCACAGAAATTAAACTGTCTGAATACAGAAACACGAAAATCAGGAAAGAGTGCTAGTGATGTAGCAACTAGCATGAATATAGAAAATGCCACCTATTGGGCAAATATGTAGAAGCTGTAATAAGCCTAACCATTATGCTAAAATGTTCAGAGAAAGCAGCAAAGTACATGTACTAAGTGCAAAACCGTATTTCTCAAGTGAAGAGGAAGAGCTGCGCTTACAGCACAATAATGGAGGAAACTGAAACCTCAAAATATTGGCTAATTAAAATGTGCACAAATGGCAGGTATGTGACATATAAGATAGACACTGGGGCACAAGTAAATGTAATAAAAAAACTGAAATAGAGAGATGTAAAAAGCATGTAAAAATGGAAGAGTCAAAAGAATCCATAAAGACTATAATGGAGGAACAATTTCAGTGTTGAGAGAGTACATACTGAAATATAGAGGGAAAATGATCAAATAAGAGTTTGTGGTGGTAGACAAAAGGTGAGACCAGTCTTGTGCCTACATATATGTTAAGTGCTTTATTTCATTAAGAGGATATATGCCCTAGAGGAACTGAGGGACAGCATAGAACCAGATGTGAAAGTATTAACAGCATCAGATGAAGCTGTAGACTTAGGAAATGGGTCCCTCCCAGTCACATAAGATATGTTTCAGAGAAGATGCAGAACCTGTGGTACATATGACACAAAAAGTTCCATAAGCTTTAAGAAAGAGTCTAAAAGAAATGATGTAAAACATGACAGCAAATGGTATTCAGAGAATAGAAGAACCAACAGATTGGGATCAATGCAGGACGACTAGAGCTGCGTATGGACCCTAAGGAGTTGAACAAAAACACAGAAAGAGAACACTTCCACTTGCCTGAGATGGAAGAAGCCAAAATTAATCAACATATTAGATTATCAGTTGGAACGGACTTATGGTGCTGCTGGAGAATTTCATAATATTAAAAACAAAGAAAAGAACGTCTCTAGCCCTTCTCCTTGAAAGGTAGACTTGAAAATTCAACCTGATACAAACCAGTACAAACCTATCACTGGAAGGAACCAGAAGCTGAGACCCAGTTCCCCAGTAAGAGGCTAACAGGACTGAAAGACCCCTACCTCTTGAAACAAGTTAGATTTTTTTGCCCCCACTACTCCCCTTGAAAAGCTGTTCCAGAACTTCATTACTCTGATGGTTAGAAACCTGCATCTAATTTCAAGCCTAAACCAGTTGATGCCAGTTTATATCCTTTTGCTCTTGTGCCAACATTGGCCTTTAACTTAAATAACCACTCTCTCTTCTTGGTATTTCTCTCTCTGATGTATTAATAGAAAACAGTCACATCTCCCCTCAGCCTTCGTTTGGTTAGACTAAACAAGTCAAGCTCCTTAAGTTTCATCTCATATGGTAGGTTCGCCATTCCTTTGATCATGCTAAAAGGCCTTCTCTGCACCTGGTCCAGTTTGAATTCATCTTTCTTACACATGAGAGACCAGAACTGCACACAGTATTCCAGAGGAGGTGTCACAGCTACCTTGTACAATGGTAATAACACCCCCTATCTCGAATGGACACATATTGCCTGATGGATCCAAGCAGTGTATTAATCTTTATCATGGCCACATCACATTGCCAGGTTAGAATCATCCTGAGATTGGCCAATACAACCAGGTCTTTCTCCTCCTCTGTTCTCACTTCCAACTGATAAATCCGCAGCTTATAACAAAAATTCTTGTTGTTAGTCCTTACGTGAATAACCTTTCACTTTGCACTCTTAAATTTCATCCCAGTTCTATTACTCCCGTTTTCAAGGTTGTCCAAATCTCCTAGTATGATATTCCAGTCCTTCTCCTTCCAACGTTGTGTCATCCACAAATTTTATTAGTACACTCTCATTTTTTGTTCCAAGGCCATTAATGAAAATAATAAATGAGATTGGTCCCAGGACAGATTCTTGAAGAACTTCCCCCAGCCTGACAACTAACCTTTCAGCATGACCCATTGTAGTCTCCCCTTTAACCAGTTCTTTACCCATCTTTCCATTCTTTTATTAATCTTCTCCAATGTAACTAATAAGTTCCCATGTGAAACTGTATCAAATGCTTTACTAAAATCCAGGTGGATTAGATATACTGAATTTACTTTGTCTGGAAAATCAGTTATCTTCTCAAAGAAAGAGATCAGGTTTGTCTGGCATGATCTACTTAAAATAATGTCTTTTTCTTTAAGTTGGACCCCAAAGAATAAAGGGGTGATGCAATGTTAGTAAACATAAAGAAGAAAAAAAGTTCTTGTATGGAATGGATTGTAAAGAATTGCCTAATAATGGTGGTGGTTAATAAATCCCCCCCCCCCCCCAAGGGCTTCTTCACAGCATCATTGGATCTAGAGAGTTAGCAAAACTGAAAGCCAACAATCCTTTTATACCATCATTTTTAATCTCCTAAAATAGCCCCTCCTAGAATTTTACAAAACAAAACAAAAAAACTCCCAGCTGGGTGTATGAACATCTGAGTCTGGAAAACAAACTATAAATGTCTGGGGAGGTATATTTAGCATAATTATTCTTACAATAATTTGTGAGGCTTAATTAATGTTTCTGATGCATTTTGAGATCACCAGATGGGCAGCACTATAGAAGTGCAAAGTGTTATTATTACAGACACCTTTCATTTGAGGATGAGCGTCAGACCAGAGGGTTGTGATGCAAAGATATAGACAAAGCAGTGAGGCAGGGACTGAGAGGGCTTTTTGGAATAGGGAGGTTCTTGGGAATGCTTCTAGCCTGCTTCAAGAGGAGAACGGCATAGAAGTGTTCATTATGACTCCATATTGCCTACCTCAAATGTTCAAACATCACAAGTCAGGCCTTCCCATACTAATGAGATTCATTTAAAAATCATGAAATATTTTTTAAATATAAATTTTGGATTCTTTTTATTTGCCTTCTTTTTTTTGAACCTTTGAGGGTCACATGGGCTTGTCTTTTTCTTTACTGCCAGGTGGGATAAAAACTATACGTAGACATATAAGAATGAAAGTTGAATTCGCATATAATTATGAGACTCCTGGAACTTTTTGAAATACACCAAATGTCATAAGAATTGTAAGTACTGTTCCAGGAGGCTTACTTTAAGAATGGCTCAACACGACATTACATTCCACACAAAAAATGATAACGATGACAAGACTATTGTTATCACTTACTCGTGAGGAGGAGCATGAGTGTCTTTCTGCAGAATGCCCAAGGTTAGGTGGTAGTAGTGGATAAGAAGAAACAGCTCTCCACAGTAAAGTACTGACATCTGACTTCCTCATTGACCCAACAGAATGTAGTGTGCAAGGTAGGAGGAAAGGGATAATATTAATGGAAAGAAAAGAGGCTTCTGGGAGCAGAAAGGGATTTGAGGATTAGTGGGCCAACAATATGTCCTCATTTTCTCCTGCACGGTTGTCAATTCCAAATTTAGTTTTAAGTGTGTTGAGGCCCTTCTGTACCTCATTTTGGTCTGACCGAGTCTCCAGTGTTAGTAGGTAATAGATTTTAAAGAGGTGGCACATAAAATTTGAACAAATGTAAAATACTGCGTTAATTAGATCTATTAGAAAATGTAGACTGACATTAAATAATCTACTTAATTATGGTAATAAATTATTTTTGTTGTTAGATTAATGGCTTTTGTTATTCAGCAAGATACAACATAAATGTTGTAGCAATATAGGAAGAACTAAAGTTCACAATAGAAGCTAATTCTGAAAATTCACATGTTTCTTCTGTGGAATGTTCTTGCCTAACAAGGGAGCTAATCCTGAACCACAGGAGAGAGCCATTTCAGACTTCTTCTTGCCATCTCAGGGATAGAATTTATGGTAGGTACATTCAGTGAAATCTAATGCTGGGGAAAAGTGTAGCAAAGATGTGGTGTAGGGCAGCAGGGCAATGTTGCTTACATCAAGAGAAAAAACATAGGAGGGTAGTGTCTCAAAGTGAATAGCTCTGTCACTGATTGAATACTCCTGGGTTAGAAAATCATGGAACTCATTCTTAAAGAGTTAGATGGACTGCAAGAATCTAGTTTGTAGAGGCTGATGGAATGCTTTGAGGGATTTCAACAGTGGGCTAATCTACTTTCAAACTATGTTAATGATGTTGGCCTAGCCAAGGTCAATAAGAAATTACTTTTAAGGTGTCTGACAAGAAAAAATTACAACAACTCAGACAATTAAGCCTTCCTGGTGTTTCTGAAGAGATTGTGTCTTGGATTCTTCTTTTACTCTTTGGGAAATAGCTGCATTTATTTGGGGCAGAGCACTATCCTCCAGTGCTTCTATCTAGAAGACACCCTGGAACGGAGATAAAAGAGTCTTCAGCAGTATCTATACCAAAAAGTATATTGGTCATTTGTGGTTCCTTGTCATTTTGCAACAATATTCTTAGAGGCACAAGAATATCAAGTGAAAAGCAATTTCAGAACTCATGCAGATTACATACACCTGCTGTACTTGAAAGAAAATATATTTTTCCAGCTAAGAGGCTTCTTAAGAAAAAATAAAACCAAAGCCAAGTCACTGTTTTATATTCTGTTTGGCTAATTGGGGAAATTAGTTGATAGCCATTTATATATTCTGAAGTCTGTGGAACAAGCTGTACATTTTCTACTGATTCACAATGATCATTGACCTTAATCATACCTGAATAATGCTGCAGAGCCAAAGGATAGATTCCTGGCCCATTAAAGTGAATGGCATCTCTCTGACTTCAACGGGACTAGGCTTTTATGTTCAGACTTATACAAGACATGATCTATATATGTATCAATTCCTTACATGTTTTACATTAGTATCCTTGCAACCTATATTCACATACTACTAAACGTGCCTATGACTTGTTCACTGCTATAATGGGAAGATGCAGTCTTATTTTTCTATTATTGTAAGTACTTCATTGCAAATGTCCAAGCTCCTAGAAGCTGTAGGTAATTAAGTTAATCTTCGACCAATTTATTTTGAGAGTCTATTTGATTCACCATTTGTTAGTGACAGAAGTTTTCCAAGGGCACTGCTGCATGGAGTTTAGGTCATTAGTAAACTCAGGCACTAGAATGTCTGTGGGAAAGCACTTCCATTTAGCAATTGCCAAGCTTGTCCTATATTGTATAACCATGAGAGTGTCTTTCCCAGGAACAACCTGAGGAAGGTGAACTCGCATTATTTTTTAGACAGAGCAGATTCTTTCCCCAAAGTAATTACTAATGCCAAGGCAAAAAACTCCACACGTTTCTCTCCCTTGCAGAGAAGATGAGAGAACAAACATGGGACAGATATGTAGTTACATCTCTTAATGCACTACTAGGAGGCCCTCAGATACTACAGTGATATTCAAGGTATAAGAACCTATCTGTAATAGAATAGGTACTTGATTACTATCACTATAAATATGTTTGTTATTTACATTACCTGTCATAGCTGCGTAATTTGCAGTATCATCCTAAAATTCCCCATATTAAATCTCCCTACCCGTTTTGATGTGAGAATAACAATGTATTGCAGTCACTAGCAATGAGAGCTTAGCTTTCATATATAATTGAGACAGTGAGAGCATGCACTGAGCTAACAGTATGGCACAGTCCCTTAAGATTCTCTGTAACATTAAGATGGTAGTAAGGTTGAATACCAAAAGTTATAGACCTTGTGGTTGCCTTAATAGGGTCACAAGAACATCAGCTACACCTTTCCCTTCCCCCATTGGGGTGAATGGTTTTAGTTCAGCCTTCTCAGAAAGTTCCTACCCTAGCTCTCCAGAGACCACAGCTATAGGCAGTCCCAAAAAAATGTAAGCTCAAGGTCTCCCTCCACCATGCTCCTCAGCAACAAGCCCTGAAGGTAGCTGCATATCATCCCAAGCATAGTATACCCAACCCTAGGAGCAAAGCTCTTTCCTAGAACTGAAATCCTTCCTTTTAAAGGTCCACTTCCTTAACAAGGTCCAGCTGGAATTGATAGTTTGCAAAATGCCTGCAGGGCATAGTGGGTAATTTCTTGAAGGGACCATATTAACTCCTTCCTCCCCTTGTTCATGTGTGGGGAACCTTAGGAAGGTGCCACAAGTTATTTAGGCATCTAAATAAAGACCTTGTTTCTTACTGAGATGAACAGTTCAGTGGTTAGGGTGGCCAACTGAGATGTGGAAGATCAAGGTTCAATTCCCTGCTTTACCAGTCTTCCTTTGTGGTGTTTGACAAATCTGCAAAGGGACTCGAGTGTTGTGATACCCAACTTTTAAGTGCCTTGAAAATCAACGGAATCCACAAATGTTCAGTTACAAGGAGAGAGAGGCACCTGATAATGGGATCCACAAAAGCCAGCACACTGGCCTAAGCTAGACAATAGTGGATGCTGAGAAGAAGTGCATGTCCCAAGCTATGACCCCTCTCCCAAAGTCAGGGGCCAATGGGTTCACAAAAATTTGAGCTGGGAAGTATGATTCACAGCATGTTCCTGTGCTACCTGCACATGTGCTAGTGACTAAAGATAGCAGTGTGCCTGTGGCAGCAGGGGCTAGCCTCCCAAGTATGTACCCAAGAGGTCAGGTAGGATTGTACTCAGCTTGGCTAGCTGGAGCAGCTGTCCATGCCATAGCAGACATGCTGCTAGTTTATCTGCTAGCCCAGTTAGTGTCGCTACATCTACATGAGCTGGGAGTCATACTCACTGTCTGTTTGGGATCCACAGTTAGGGACCTTTCCCTGGAGTCAGGTGCCAAAGCCAGTTCTTGCAAGGACAGCATTAGCAGGTAGCTAGCTCCACACAAAGCAGCCTGGGGGTAGGAGGAGTCATGCCTTATAACCTTTAACCCAATTATTAGGAAACTCATTCAGGATATGGGAGACTTTGGTTGGATTTTCCCTCCCACTAGATTAGGAGAAGGGATCTGATTAGGGGGTCTCCCACCTCTTAGGTAAATTCCCTAACCACAGGACTATACAATCATTCTCACTCTGGCCCAATGCATATTTAATTATTTATTCAAAATGGAACAGCTTCAGCAGAAGAGACTGAGACAGAGGCATCCCATAGTTCAGTGGTTGTGGCACTTACCTGAGAGGTGGGAAGCTGCTGTCAAATCTCTTTTTATCAGGCAGAGAAGGGAACTGAACCAGGGTCTCCTACACAGCAGGTTAGTACCCTAACTTTGGACTACATCTTATAAAGGAGGCCGGCTCTTCCCCAGCTCCTGGCCATTGTGTGTGGTGTTAGGCATGCACATAAGATGCCTATCAGATTGGAGCCAGAAAGCGATATTGGTGAAGCAATGTTTATCTGTACCTGGTCTGAGGATTGAGCTGAGGTTTAGGTGTGAGATAAACATCTGGGTGCATACCCAGAGGTAGAAATGTAAGTGCCTATCATGGAAATTTAGTCACTAAGAGAGTTTAGGCACCAGCAGAATTAAGTGGCTGTTGAACAGGATGTTTGTGGGTTGCAGTGGAGCCTAAATCTGGGATTTAGGTGCTAAACTCGGGGCTTTAAGGACCTCTGTGTCATTGTGGATCTGGCCCTTAATCTCTCTGTGCCTCAGTTCTCCATCTGGAAAATGGGGAAATAATTGTATTTCCCTTTCTCACAGGCATGTCATGAGAATAAACACATTAAAGATTGAGGTGATCAGGTGCTATGGTAACAGATGCTGCATACACTCCTATGAGGGACAAACTTTGCTGATTGAATTTGTGTAGCTGGCCAGTGGGGACTGAACAAGCACTTAAACAAGGTTTTCAGGGTTGGTGGCTCTGGGGACTCCTGGGCTTCCAGGGTCTGTGGCAGTCTGCTTGCCAGTTGAATGGGAAAAGGGATTGCTGACTCTGGGACTCATAGCTGAGTTGTGGCTTCTAGACTCCTGCCTCCTCTTCAGCCTGAGAGGTGAAATTCCCCAAATTGTTTGATTATTTCAGTTTTTTTTTCCAGATTTGTTTCCTGGAGTATTTTGAATTTTTTTCTCTCAAAATCAGAATGAAATCACATTTCAAAAATACAAAATTCTCTGCAAAAGGAAATCACTTCTTTCCCTCTAGCTCTAGGAGGTAGCAGCCACAATTAAAATGGCCTCAGTTCACATGAAACAAATGCAGAAGCTGAGTTTGTAAAAGCTTTTTGGCTATTCTTCAGTCTCATTTCATAATTTTCTAACTCTTGCCAGTGGAAGACAATGCTTAGAAGCTTAATTATTATCTTCTGCTGTGTGAGCATACTGTGAAAAAAAGATTATGGGGAGGACGAGAGGAGGAGATAAAATATCCCTGACACAAATTAGTATTTAACATTCATTCTGAAATCAGGCTGCTGCTGCTGCTTTCCCTGTTTCTTCAAGTCTTTAGATACAGCATGTCAGAAAGCCCATCATTTTTATCTCTGTCGCAGAGTATGCGTTTTGTGGGGCTTTTTCTCTTCCATTTAAAAAACATCTTTTTCCCCCCCAAAAAATCTGACAGATGAAAATGACTATAAGTCAGTCCATCTCCACTGACCCCTGGATGAATCTGACTTTAAATGAGTTAAGGAACAAAAAAGCTGCTATTGTGTCCACTTATGAAGAGCTTATCTTTTCCCAGTTAGAATTACCAGAGTTTTAGGCCTAGCAGACGAATGACAACTACAGTTTAAGCAAACTGACAATGTAAATCAGAATGTGTTCAATATTTAACATCAGTATGTAAATGGATTCACGATGTCCATGTGTTTAGTCAGGTTCTCGAAGAAATAACTTATTGGATGCACTGTAGGACAATTTTAAGATAGGTATGTAATTTAATAAACCAAAAAGACTGTAGATTTTAGTTCAATTAAAAAAACTGATAGAAACTAGTCAGGAAATATGGACATTGATCTCTGTTTTCATAAAAATGTGCGCATGGCGTTATTCTCCAAAGCAGTCCCTTAGGCTATAGCAGCAATGACTGCGGTTCAGAGGCAAGCAACAAGAATGATGAGGGCAGGAAAACCGAAATGAAAAGAAATTATACAATCGTGACTGTTTAATTTAGAAAAGAGACAAATAAGAGGGCTAATGATAAAAGGTGTGGAGAAGGTAGATTTGGAATATCTATTCATTCTTTCTCATAATACAAGAACAAACGGACAAACAATTAAATGGAAATGGAAGAAATCCAAAACTGATTAAAGGAAATACTTTTTACACAATGCACAATTTTTCTGTAGAGCTCATTGCTCCAAGATTTATTGAGGCCTATCGCTCAGAAGGGGTCAACAAAATATCAAAGAATATCCAAAATTATATTAGTAAAAAAATAGCACAGGAGTTTTGGAAGTCTGACCAAAGCACACCTGTATTCACCAGCCTACACATTATTGTAATAATCATTGTACAAATATTCCTTGTCTGGTATCATATGAAAACAAATAACTTGCTGGTCAATAATATCATGATGAAATGTATCTAGCAACATTATATGTAAAGTTATTAATTCCCTCTGTATGATCTTGGTAGCACATATTCAAACTCACACAGCTTGACTGGGCAAAAGTTGTTAACAAGTCTATCCTAAAAAAAGGAATGTCTGATTACCTCAATTTACATATAAGTAATAAAGAGACAGCAAGAGGGGGAAATGGCAGGAGACAAGGCAAATCTGCATTTCAGCATACACTGGGGAGAAGAAAGAACATGGATCCACCTTCACCATCAGACACCATGTAACCTTTTTTACTTTTTGAATAAATTTTGCTTTGAGGGGTAATCCTCGGAGGAATCCACTTCGAAAGGTTTCTGGACTATTAAAGGAAGGGGCAAAAATACCACAAGGCATCTCTCCCTATCTCTCTACCTCTCTCTCTTTCACTGAAAAAGGCAAAGAAACCAGCCCTTTGACTTCAGGAGAGATCCTGACCTGAGAATTTGTTCAGCATTGTTGCTGGGAATATGTGGCAAGAATTTTATCTTTAACTAAGCCTAGCTTGCTGGGTTTTAGCTACTAGAAAGTGTTTTATTTTTATTTCCTTTGTAATCATTTCTGAATTTAATGCATCGTACTTAGACTCACTTAAAATCTCTCATTGTAGTTAAACAAACTTGTTTTATTTTTAATCAAAACGAATCCAGTTTTGCATATAAACTGAACTGTTTGGCTATTCCACTTAAAATAGCAAACTGTTGAATATTGACACCTTCCAGAGGCAACAGACCTCTAATATCTGAACTGCCCAGGAGACATATGGACAGTGCAGAACACACATTATTGGGAAAATTCAGGACTGGGAGTGTGTAGGGGTCACCCTGTAGGTAGTAACCAAAGCGCTGGAAGTCAGAGAGTGGTTGGTGTGTTGTTAACAGGCTGCTGGACCATGGCTGTACACAGATACTCAGGATCTGACCTGCATGCTGTTAGGCTGCTTGTGAGCAGCCCAGGTTGGAAGCTATGGCAGCAAAGCATTATGAGGCACCCAAGGCTACAGGTCAGGTGGTGACACAACCTCTCCTAGTCTGGATTGCACCTTGGAATGTGTCAGGAAGGTTTCTCATGTTTCTGGGAACACATCAACCTCAAATTAATAGCCATTAGGAGAAAACTGCATCTGTGGTCAATTTGTCTTCTAGCTGCCTGCTTAAGGGTTTCTTGCACCTTTCTCAGAAGCAGCTGAAATTGGCCATTGCTGAAGACAGGATACAGGACTAGATGGACTGCTGGTTTCATCCCATATGGTAATTCCTATGTTCCTATGAATTTATGGTCAGATTGTACAGTAATAAAATATGGTACATGCATCTAGAGGGCCAGCGAATCATAGGGATCTAGCAGCAGTCCTATGGACAGATTCACAGTTAGCCACCCTTTTACCACTGGAACAAAGGTAGCCCCAAAGAATAAAATCTTGAAGGTGCTAGAGGAATAAATAAATTCCAGAAAACTAATATTTTATGGGTAATAGAAGTTTTCACATGCTATAGATCAGGAAATGATGTACTAAGCCCAAATTCAGCAATGCACTATGTACGCACTTAACTTGAAGTACAAAAGTAGTTCCTCTGAAATCAATGGGTCTATTCACCTGTTTAAAATTAAACTGATACTTCAGCAGTTTGCTGAATCAGGGATTTAAAGATGAGGTTCTTTACTTGTATTATAACTTTGAGATTATATAGGTTTCATCCCTTGTTGTTTCTTTGGATCTGTTCTGCAAATGCCAGGCTTCTCCATACAGTGATACATCAAGTTTCCAAGGACTTGGAGCTATGAAAATTTCCTGCATGTTTCTTTTTTAATTGAAAACCTGTTATTTTTGATGAAGGGTCTGGTTTGCTTACTGTTGCTTAACTTCCACAAAAAGAAATTTATCTACCCTCTTGCCACACATAGAATCCAAGTGCAAGAACTGTATTTTTGGTTGTGGTACATCAATATATATAATGCGGATTTTGTTTTGTGCGAAATTAAATTGTGTCTCACTGAAATTTAAAAATAACATTATTTTATCACGTTATCAAACCATGCTAATGAAATACAAAGGGTCTCCCACATAATGGTTGTTAATTTTCATGCTGTATATTGATCAACTGATAATTAATAAAGAACCTGGTATCACATTTAAATGAAGAAAAAGCATTTCAACTGTTACAGGTTTTCCAATTCTTTACTATTTAAGGTCATCTTTCTTTAAAGACTTAGCTTTTGTAATTTCTCTGTTTGCTTTTCTATATTTTAAAAATATGTTCCCTGCTTTCAGAAAGTGGAAGAAAGAAGAATACTCTTAGACCCCATTTCTGCATTCAGATACACTATTTATATTATTCTGCATCAGCAGAAAAATACATGGTTCCAGCTATGCATGGATGAGGTCTTAGAAATCAATGTTTGCAACAAATCAGGGGAAAAAGACATATAAGGATTGGAATTTTTACTTCCCATTTCTTTTGCATCCAGAGGAATACTCTTCTTGATAATGGTAAAACAGCATTTCAGCCAAAGGACAAATCTTTTATTTAAAATATAATTTAGAATACTGAGCAATGCAATTTTTTTGTCACATTCAACATACTTTGGTTGTACTAGTTATCTAAGCAATGAAGGCTTTCAACCACTAGTGCAGGTTTAATAATGAAGAACCTATAACTTCCTACTAAATCAATATTTGAGCACTGCTTCAGGCCTTTTCCAGTCATCATTGGGTTTGATCGCTCTCATTTTAATATTATTAACAAATGGTTTCATTATATTGTTACATGAACAACGATGTAATGTTAGTAGCACCTTCCTGTGGAATACATGTTTTTCTCCCTATTAATATTTTAATGGAAAACGTACCTCCAGAAAGTTATTGAAGAGTTGTCTTCGAATGCAAACACAGAAGAATTATGAAACAGGAAAACAAAATACAAGCAATTTAGCTTGTTTACAAATTACATGTTAAACATTGAAGAATGACTTTCCTTTTTTTCCAAGAATATAACAGAGTGTATGTTTAAACCAGAATCAACAGAAGACTTCCAAATAGATACTATTTGAAGCTGGGTTTAATGCATCTTTCAAAGAATTCCTTGAGTTAAAATATGAACATATTTTTAATTGTGCAAGTTAATTGGTGCCCTGTCTTTCCCATATAAATGAATGGGAATGAAATTCAAGCAAGGGAAAACATTTGGGAAGGGGATGGCAGATACCTTGACATATGGGTCATTTACAAATTGAGGTCCTGATTCAGTAAGTTCATGATTAACTTTAAGCATGTGAACAGCCCTTTTGAAATCACTGGGACTTGATCTCATGCTTGAAGTTTGGCATGTGCTTAATTACTTAATCATAATCACTTGGTCAGATCCTTCACCTAAAGTAAATCAGATCAGGTGAGCTATGCTGATTTACACCAGCTAAGGATCTGGCCCTCTGTCTACAGCTTTCTCTGGGTCTACTGGCTCTCTGCTTGTTTGGCCATTATTGTTTTCATACATTTATTTCAGCAAGAAGCTATTTTGGGACTAATTCCTTCACCCTCAGTCACACTGAGAAGTAGCTTTCCATGCAAAGATTGATTTCAGTCAGGCCTTCTGTTGTTAAATCTTTGAGCTTTTGCTCACACGCCTAACACCCAATAAGAACAAGAGATGATGATGGAAGCAGGGAATGAAAAAGCACACAATTCACTAGCCTGTTTATTGAGTCATCTATGGCCCATAAATAAAGCATTCCTGAAAAAGAGCAGTTTTCACCACTTCATCCTGCTCCACTGAAGTCTGATGCCCAAACTCCCTTTGATTTCAACAGGAGCAGGACTGGGTCCCATAAGTGGAGAACTCAGATTGCTGCAGCATTTTAAATTTGATTAGTCCCCCACCCCGCAAAATTTAAGCTCAAAACTGGGACCTTTAGGAGTTTTTTTTTAAACCCTGGTCAAAAGCCTTCCCTAATCTAAGGGATCAAGCCTATATTTCAGTTAATCATTTTGCAACAGCTCTCTCTTTGATTTAAAAAGATGTTGTTTAAAACAGAACTTCTGGGGATATTATAGGATTGTGTTGAG
>ML675603.1:20435929-20499018 GCA_007922155.1 Mesoclemmys tuberculata
GGAAAGAGAAAACACCAAATCTGTACAAGCTCATTCAGCTTTATCTACACATAATCTGCCACAGCTGCAAATCACTCCTTGCTCTTCAGTATTTTTGTCCAGATCAAGCATTCATTAGACAGGTGTATCTATCAACACAAGCACCCAATTCTCGGCTTATACCTTGAACTTGAGGTTTGTTAGGGATTTGCAACCAGTTTGTGAGGCAACGTGGTCGTGAGAACTGAGCATGGGACTGCAAGTCAAGAACTTGCAGTTTTTTATGCTGATTCTGTCACTAATTCACTGTGTTCTCTTAGGCAAATCACCGTGGACAAGTGCTGATTATTTTTCAGTACTCAGCTTGGGACACCTAGGTTCTGATTTCAAGAGTATTAAGTACCTTATGTTCATGTTAACTTCCCTTGGAGTTGTGGGTTCTGCTCAGAACCTCTAAAATCATGCTTTCTTAATCTGGTTTAGAGCTGGACAACATTTTTCAACTAAATATATTTTTGCCCAAAAATGCAGATTTAGGTTGACCAACACATTTTTCTTATTCATGTTGAGCTGGCCAAATTGCTTTGATCAGAAAAAAATCAAAACATTTTGTATTGGCATTTTTTAAATAAAAACTTCTCAATTTTTCCATTCAAAATGACTTTTCATTTAGTGTTTTACTTCAATTTTATTTTAAAAAAAGATTTTTTTTAAAAAATCTTGAAAAAGGAGAAAAAATTATTTTAGGTTTAACTAAATGTTCTGTTCAAATGAATGAACATTGCAAATGTTGCCAGTACTGAGGCCTTAAAAAATGGGTTAGGAGCTGGAAGAGCTCTAATCTGGGATGGCACCAAAAATTTGTGGACATGTTTGATAATGTGTGCCTTGTCCTGACTTTGAATCCATTTCCCCATCTGTAAAATGGAAACAATGATGTTTCATGTATCTCAAAAAGTGTAGTGAAGACCAATGAATTAATGTTTAGTTTACATTTGTATATTGATTTGAAAATGCATGGTAATTGCTAAGTGTCATGAGCAAAATATTGTACTGTCTCTCAATAAGTTTCAGGAAGACCATTATTCATTTCCAAACTAGGTCAGGTTTAGAATATGGTATGTGTGTGTGGCTGAGCTGTGGAAAAAAGAATCCTGTATTCTGGAGTGCTTTTATAAGACTGAAGCCTCAAATGTACTTTTTTGTGGTAAACACGGGGATTTTAAAAACAAACTATTTAAGTTAATGAAAATATTTATAGTATAAGATGATTTAAGTGAAAACTGATTTTTTCAGTGTCTGAAGACAATCCCTTGTAATGTCTGAAATCCAACCTTGGACCCATAGCTAGACACAACAGTGATGGGCCTGTTAAAAGTTAGCCATGTGTTTAAGTCCCTTGACAAATCAGGGACCTAAATTGTTTTGCCAAGAGTAGGAATGCACAATGTGTAGGCATGAATTTTGATTTATATTATGGCAACTTTACAGTGCACTCGTCATGAAAAGGGGCCTTAAAGTGAGTAAAATATAATTTACTCCCATTTAAGGCCGCTTTACACATCCAGAGTAATGTAAAGGGGCCTTAGCGTAAATGAGAATCAGACCCATATAGATTAAATTAGATTTGATTTTTAAACCAGAGTTGGAGTTTGAATATACAGAACTTCTGTCTGAAAAGTATTCAGAGGTCTTGCAGGTATGAGTTTTGTGTATCAAAAGAGTCTTGTAAAAGATATATGCTAATAGCTGTAAGGAAGGTGAAACAGAATTAAGAACAACTAAAACTCATCTGGGGGTGGGAATAAAGCACATTAGGAGGAATACAGTCATTTCTAACACATGTAAATGATTCTGATAAGCATAAAACCTATCTTGCCTTGCTAGAGAGGAAGTTAGCATTTGTATTGAGTCATGTATATTGCCTATTTTATGGATTAAAATTCCTCCACACATCAGTTAAATCATAAATGTGCAAGAGAGGACAATTCTTTTACAGATGGAGGATGAGACTCTAAATGGTTTCTGTCTTTGGTATAATAGATAGTGCAGTTAAAATCTCCCCCCAAAATCTCAGGCAGACAATTCGATAAAACAGTGCTTATAATGTAATTCAAAAAGAACACCTTATTTCCCATCAGAACTGGAATAAACGTTAATGAAGCAAATACAAGTTTGATCAAAGCTGTCCTGAACTTTTAACAACCTTTTCTAATACTCTTAAGTCAAGGTTTAAAACAGGAATCTTTTGATTCATATCTAAATCTTAGACTATATATGTTTTAGGTGCATTTTTATCACAAACTTTCTTATTTCTGTCCATGATCTATGATTCATATTTAAATTATATATTGACATTGTATTGAGTGAAATATTTTTAAACGGCCATCCCAGGGTTCTAGATGCCACAAGGGATTTGTAACAGGCTATAGAGTCTTTCACCTCAAGATCACACATTCATTTCTAATCTGGGTCCATAGGTGATAGAGAACTGTTCCGACTGACAACATGGAGCATGAGAAACAGTGTGGGAGGGCTTATTGCAAAAGAACTCATTCAGGGCAGCACAATGAGAGTCCAGGAGACTCTCAGACATATATTTTGTCTCACTGGTTCCTTGTGCTCCCCCATCTGTTTGTTGTATCCATTCATTGTCTCTTGTCGTATACTTAGATTGTAAGTATCTCAGGGCAAGGACTGTCATTTATTATGCCTAGCACAATGGGGACCTGGTCAATGATTGAGGTTACTAAGCACGACTGAAATAAATAAAGAACAACAACATATCCCCCTACAAGTAAGGGAAAATTGGGATGATTTGTATGGGGATGTCCCATTTGTTACTCTAAATGCTTTTCTTGGAGAGAGACTGGATGATTTTCATGTTCTCCTGGATTCTAGGGTGTTCAGGGATGATGGATCTTATTTATCTGGAAAGGGAAATGATACAAGCAGCAACAGAAGACTTTGGAAATTGGGTCATGAACTGGCTGCATAGAGGAGAAAAACAGAAGTGAGAGAACAACCTCTGCATGTTGGTGTGGGGAGAGATTTTAAAACCTGGTTTAGAGATGCAAGATGTGGCAGTTGGCCTTCTTGTTCTCCTTCACATCCCTTTCTAGCTGCAGCTCCAATTGCACTTTGGCCTTCATGATTTCATTCCTGCATGTTCGAGCAGTATTTTTATAATCCTCCCTAGTCATCTGACCAAGATTCCATTTCTTTTAAGCTTCCTTTTTGTGTTAAGCTCACCAATGACTTCTTTGTTAAGCCAAGCTGGTCGCCCACCACATTTGCCATTCTTTCTGCACATCGGAATGGTTTGTTCCTGTGCCCTCAATAAAGTTTCTTTAAAATACAGCCAGCCCTCTTGGATTCCTTACCCTTCATATTAGCCTTCCAGGGGATCCTGTCCATTAGCTCCCTGAGGGAGTCAAAGTCTGCATTTCTGAAGTCCATGGTCTGTATCCTGCTGTTCTCCTTTTTTTCTTTTGTCAGGATCCTGAACTTGACCATCTCAAGGTCACTGCTGCCTAGGTTATCACCCACTTCTACTTCCCCTACCAAATCTTCCCTGTTTGTGAGCAGCAGGTTAAGAGAAGCACGGCCCCTAGCTGGTTGCTTCAGCACTTGCACCAGGAAGTTATCCGCGACACAGTCCAAAAACTTCCTGGATTGTTTGTGCCCTGCTGTATTGCTCTTCCAGCAGATGTCAGGGTGATTGAAGTCCCCCATAAGAATCAGGTCCTGTGAACTGGAAACTTTCCCTAGTTGACTGAAGAAAGCCTCATCTACCTCATCCTTCTGGTCTGGTGGTCTATAACATACACCCACCACAACATCACCCTTATTGTTCTTGCTTCTAAGCTTAACACAGAGACTCTCAACTGGCTTATCTCCAGTTTCATACTGGAATTCAGAGCAATAATGGTGCTCTCTTACATACAATGCAACTTCTCCACTCTGCCTGTCCTTCCTGAACAGCTTATACCCATCCATGACAGTGTTCCAGTCATGTGAGTTATTCCACCAAGTCTCACTTATTCCAATCATGTCATAGTTCCGTGACTGTGCCATGACTTCCAATTCCTCCTGCTTGTTTCCCAGGCTTCTTGCATTTGTGTATAGGCACTTGAGATAACTAGCTGATTGCCCTACTTTCTCAGTACGAATCAGGAGACCTCCTCTGCTGCACCCTCCTCCTTCTGCTTCCTCATGGTGTCCCACTTCACCACTTACCTTCGGGCTTAGTTCTCCATCCCCCATCAAACCTAGTTTAAAGCCCTCCTCACTAGGTTAGCCAATCTGTCTGCAAAGATACTCTTCCCTCTCTTTGTTAGGTGAATCCCGTCTCTTCCTAGTAATCCTTCTTCCTGGAACAACAGGCCATGATCGAAGAATCCAAAGCCCTCTCTCTGACACCACCTGCATAACCAGGCATTTAATTCCACAATGCGACGGTCCCTACCTGGGCCTTTTCCTTCAACTGGGAGGACGGACGAGAACACTCCTTGTGCCTCAAACTCCTTTATCTTCCTTCCCAGAGCCACATAGTCCGCACTGATCCACTCAAGGTTGTTCTTTGCAGTGTCATTGGTGCCCACGTGGAGAAGTAGGAAAGGGTAGCTGTCTGAGGGCATGATGAGTCTTGGCAGTCTCTCCGTCACATCCTGAATCCTAGCTCCAGGCAAGCAGCACACTTCTCTAGTTTCCTGGTCTGGATGGCAGATGGATGATTCCATCCCCCTTAGGAGGGAGTCCCCGACCACCACCACCCTTCTCTTCCTTTTGGGAGTTGTGGTTGTGGAACCCCCATCCCTAGGACAAGGCATCCCTTGCCCACTAATCAACAGGGTCTCCTTCTGATCTGTTCCCTCAGATGAGTCCTGCAAATCTTTCTTCGCTGTACTACCTGTGCAGAGAGCCTGAAAACGATTCTGCACCTCTATCTGCACGGTGGGCATATGGGTTCTCTTTCTTCAGGAAGTCCCATGCTGCCAATTTTCTTCCCCGTTCTTCCGTTTTTCCTTCACTGCCTTCTCTGCATTTTCCTCACACTGTGCTTGTGGTAACAAATCATGCCTTTTATCGAGAAAGACCTCATTTTCTCTAAATCAACACAGGGTTGATATTGGGGTCTCCAGTCCTTTGACCTTCTCTTCCAATATGGAACCCAGGCTGCACTTCATACAGAAGAAGTCGGCTCTATCCTATGGGAGGAAGACAAACATAGCAGATCCTTCACTCTCCATATCTTCCCTCTGAGAGCCTCTTCAGATGCTGCAACTACTGCTCAGCCAAGTCTGAAGGCAAAAACCCACTGTGGGCTCTCTGCCCAGGTGAACTCCCAGGAAAACTCTGCCTGTTTGCCTCTCCTCTGGTCGCAGCTCACTCGGTTCGCAGCTGGCTGCTTCTTATAAGGCTGCTGCCTTGAAGCAGTTACCCGAGCTCAGAGCCTCCCTCTGCAATCAACCACTCAAGGCCTACCTGGAACAAAGCACTCCCAGTTCACACTTTGCAGTTTGCAGTTAATCAATCAAGTTTGCAATCAATCAATCAAACAATCACCCACATGGCCAACTGCCACAGTCCCTGTAACTGCACCAGTCACAATCACACGCACAGTCAGCTGTAACTTGCACCAGTCAAACAAATGGTCTCTCAGATACTCAGCCCTCGAGCACACAACACAGCTCCCCTCACGTAGCACTCACCTGGGCTCCTCTCAGACAGATCCCAGGCAAACACTGCCTGTTTGCCTCTCCTCTGTTCGCAGAGAAGAATGCTCTGGGGAAGAATGCTTATGTTGAAGTTTATGTACTGGGATTATGGTCTGAATTACCAATAGACACAAACGGCTGGGAACGTGTGTTGGAGGGGGGAGGGGCGGGAAATAAAGTTTGTATTATATACAGTGTGTGTGTGTATATATATAATCTGACGAGCAATGTGCCGCGAATTTGTTACCATTATAACAAAACAAAACAAAAAAATGTAAACACATTCTAAAACCAATCTTTTTTATCATTCTAATAAAAAAAGAATGTTGCTTGTTAAAGGAAATAATATTACTGGCTGGAGCTGCTGACTACATGGCCGCTATTTTTTCATTTTGGAATAGGCTAGATTACACCAAAAAGGCAGATTCAGTATTTTACCAAACTCTCCCATTGGTGGATCTCCACTGCAAAATTTCCTGCAGAATCACCACTCCTCTCCCTGGTCATATTATATAAACAGAGCACAGTGCTAAGCTACCAATAAATTCAGTGGCTGTAAGAGACAAAGTAGAAGCATGTCCAGCAAGCATTCTTGGACATGTTTGTTTGCCAAGCAATGTTACTGTCTTCCTTGAGGATGTTTACAAGGAAGAATTTTGATTTAAAAGGAAAAATAAATGAATAGATTCCCCATTTCTCTCTCTTCTTTCCAGGAGCTCATGTTCTCCTGTGAGATGTCTGTGAGATCCCCTTGTTAAAAAAGTAACAGCCAGCACATCAGTGACATGACCCTGGCTGTGAGTAATCTCCCTTGATAAAATACTGTCCAGAAAAGCTCAAAACCAGTCCCCAAACTATTGAGAAAGTATTTATTTTTTTAATTTCTGAGATTTGGGGGAAAAATGAAGCAGTTCTCCTTTCCTTCCATCCCTGAAATCACCTTTAACATCAACCAAGAAACAAACAAATTTACATTCTCCTGCTCACCGTTCCTTCATGTCAAAAGTGTGGTGCTCTCTGCATCTATTAATCTGTGATTTGGTGACACAATACATTCTCTAACTGCCCTCTGCCCTTTTGGAAATACTCTGATCCTTTGAATTCTCTAAAGTTTATTAAGAATAGCAGGAAGTCAATGGATTTTTGTATTCTTCAGAACCATTGCGATGTATAATGTCATTGTGCCTTAGGAAGAGAATGCAGTAGAGTGAAAGATTTACTGCATTCATTGCAGTGATATTACATAAAACCCTACCAAAACCAGCAGAACTTTTATACCTTCAGGATAGCTGTATAATATGAAGCAAATGCTAGAGAAGAGCTGATGTCATGGACACTGAATGCACCATTATGGTATTAACAGGTGGACAAATACCAACTAAAAGGAACAAATAGATTAATAATAAGCAATTTTTTAATTTATTAAACAAAATGATTCCATGCAGTCAAAATTCACAGATTTTATGGACAGAAAAGACAATTATGTCTTCTACCCTGACCTTTTGCAGAACACAGATCATAGAAATTCATCTAGTTACTCCTGTACTGAGCTCAATAATTTGTGTTTGACTAACATGTTGTGACAGATATGGCAACTTCCTGCAATATCCTTGAAAAACTTTATTGAATTAAGTATCTTTGTAGTCCATTGTATTAAACGCAAAGCTTATGTATTATTATGGGCCCAGATGATCAAAGGTCACTATTGAACAAAGTGGCAGACCAGAATAATCTTTGGGGACAACATGTCTGAAGTGTATTTCCTGGAATCTCCAGAGGGATGTGAACGCAGATTTCCCATCTCTGGCTATGCAAAAACCCAGCCTTTTCAAACTACAACCTAAAGAGTGGGCTTTTGTGTGCTGCTTACCTGTTTCCTGAGTCCCAAGATCAAAGGCTGAAGTTTTATAAATGAAAGACTGAACTATTCATGGATGTGCAAGTTATGAGCTGAGGCTGTTATGAACTTGTAACCATAGAAAAAAAACCCTGCCTACTCTTCATGTAGTTATGAGCAGGTATCTTATAACCTTTCTTATTAGAGTAATTCCTTGAGATCCTAAGCCTAAAGATGCAAACAAGTTCCTGGTGAAATATTTTGAAGCATTGAACTTGCCAAACTTCCACTAGACTCATCTCTGCAACCTTACACATGAAAATACTTTGCCAAATTTGGCCCTAAGTGACTGGCCCAAGGTCACTCAGGTCCATGGCAGAACCAGGAATTGACGCCAAGTCTCCTATGTCCTTGTCCAGTGCTCTAACCAGAAGATCAGCCCATTTTTTTTCTTTTTTTTTAAATTTTAGCCTATACAGACCTATTTTTTCTCCTTGTAAATGCAAACAAAACAATCATATTTATGACTGGTTAATATTTTTTATTGTATATTAGCATCCAAATTGTGTTTGGATCTCTGCAGCCTGATAAGAAGGTGTGGTGTCTTTCTCAGGTCATAGACAATCTAAGGACATTTAGACAAGCAGAGGAGAGGGAGAATGGGGTATGATATGTAGACAGAGAAGTCAAGATGTCATCTGGCCATACCTTTGTAAAATAACATTAATTTCAAGGAGGTATATGCTAGGGCTTCACAATTAAATATTTTTAAAGCTGCAACCACTGAGCCTGCCACAAAAATCACATTTCCCCTTCAACTACAGAAGATGAAATTCACTTTTGGTGCAGAGACCCAGTGAAGACTTCCAAATAAGATATATGTGGGACTTCACAGGCCTTGAGATGGCTGAGGAATAGAGTTGAATTTCACGCAGTGTGAACAACTGGAAGTCAACCTAATCAGACCTATACAAAAAATGTAGTAACTTTTGAAAAGTAACCAATACTTCTATATCAGTGAAATGCTGGTTAGTAATTTCATATCATTTTTTATATGAACCTGTAACTATTTTCATTTCCGCACACACTGTAGTTTCCATTATTGAATTTGTCAAGGCTCCACTGTTTTACATTCAAATCAATAAATATGAAGGTGATAGTCTCTCCTTGTTGTATACATGATATAAGGAATAGGTCATGCAGCTGTAAAAGCTAAGGCTGAGAGTGTGAAAGGAGATTTGGAAACGAGCAGGTAGCTTATCAGGTTATACGTCTCCTTTTCCTCAGTAAAAATGTCCCCAAGATTGAGAGAGACAGTTTTCTGAAGGACTGAATATAGCTCCATAGTGAACCAGTTCATCCCTGGTGTCAGTTCATTGATTTCGTTTGGGTTTCAGTAGGGATGAATTTGGCCTGTGGTGTCTGTCTTGTTTAACGTATGTAAAAATCCAAGCTAAAGGGGGCAAACATAAAAACAGACTAGGCCGTTCGTATTAAAATTGTCTGCAGAGACAGATTGTGTAATGTAGGGTTTATTGAATCCCTGCAGCTTTCCAGCAAAGCTTACTGTGTGAGTTGCATGTAGAATATCCTGGTGTAATTTAAATGAAAATGTTGACTAGCCCTAAAAGATCCATTAGGAGGCCTAAGCTGAATAGGCAGCCATTTGCTATGTCCTCAACACCTGCTACTTAAAACAAGAGAAACACTGTTACCATGGGTTACCAGAAGATAGTGCGTTCCAATGGCGAAGTGGTAATTTTAGAAGAATTCATGTTTCTTAGGACTGAATGTTATAAAACACATGAAACAGCTTTGTAATAGAGAGCTAAAGGGCAAACAAGTGCTGCAGCAGGAGGAGTGTCTCAGTTCATAAGAAAGCATTGCACAATAAATATAAATAAATATGTCAGCTTGAATGAATACTTTGTTCCTTGGCTATGATTTGCACATTTCTCATTACAGTGCAGAAACCATGCCTCACACAAGAGCTGTGATGTCTCCAGTTTGGGAAATCTATGGAATGTAGACAAGGCTGTCAAGCAAACATGCATTTCAGAGAAAAATATACTTATGGAGGTTGATCTGCCAAAATGCTGGGCTCCCACTGCAATGTGAGGATGCTCAGTATTCTAGTGGAGACACTCAGTACCTGGTTGGATCAAGTCTTTAGACTGTTTTACATTGGACAGCGAGTCCTATCTATTGCCCATTTCAGCAGTCCATCCTTATTCAACAAAGCTCTTTTCAATACTTTTTTAAAGTCCCATTGACTTCAATGGGATTAAGTATATGCTTAAAGTTTAACATGTGCCTAAGTGCTTTGTTGAACTAAAGTGGACATAAGTATCTGTTTAAATGTTTTGATGAATTAGTCTTAGACACTTTAAGTTTGTGCAACTGCAAGCATGTGAGTTTCCCTGTTGAAGTTGATTACTCTGCTTGGGGGCCTGAGTAAACAGAGTGAAAGCTTTGAGTTTTCCAATCTTAAGGAGTAAAGTCCATATCTTGAAGCATGTGACCACCAAAGTTTTACCCAGCAGCACTAATACAGTTAGGGTTCTGTGATTAATTTGAATGTAGATTTTTTTAAATTATACAGTTCTCAGTGCCACACATCAGTGAGTGTTATTCCAATCTTTCCAGCACTTTAAATGCAAAAAAAAAAAAAAAAAAAAAGAAAGAAGGAAGGAAAAAAAACCTCTTTTACCCTTTGCCTCGGTTTCTTCATTTTAGTGAATTTACATAGAAATGCTTCAAAGGGTTCAAAACGGAATTTGGGGACACTAGAAGGATAAAATCCTATCAAACCCCTGGCGTGGAGCTATGGTAACCTTTTTAGTTTCTGTTATTGTTTTAATATGTTTTCTCTGCAATCCTTAAGAATAAATGTGCTTGCTGAGAACGAACTGTGCAGTAACTTAAAATTGCAGGCAATACACTGATCATAGCCCTTGTAAAGAAAGCAAAGTGCAGGTGTTGGACTCTTAGGCAGTCTGGATTGCTGGGGATATCACAGAGCAAGGCAGACAGCAATGTAACCTTAAAAATCCCCAGTCAGGAAGTAGTGAGATGTGAGATGCCATCCAAGAAAGATGATGGCTGTGAGCCAGAAGCTTGAACCGTGTGTTCTTTGTGAATCACAGATCGAGAACACAGGTGCAGTTGCCCTGAAATGCCCTGTGACATTTGGAATGAATCATCAAACCGATACTTCAAAACTTCAAACCAGCACTGTGCATAATAGACATGTAACAAAGGACAGAATTCAGTTAAATTAAAGGAAAATTATTTCACAGGACCATCCAAAAATGACCTAAAGGTGTAACCCATCAAAATACATGATGAGTATGTAAGTATATTACAAGTCCCTTTTAAAAAATTAAATTAAAGGACTTAAAAGCAGAACGAAATTAGGTATGTCTATTTTATCATTAGAGATTTCCAGGCCAGAGGATATCATACTTATAGCATGTGTCTACACTTGGAGCTGGAGGTGTGATTCCTAGGTTGCATACACATACTTAGCTCTCATTGGGCTAGCACACTAAAAACAGTCGTGTAGCATGGCCAGCTGCAAACAGCATCAAGGGATAGCTTCGTGAAGTGTGCCCACAGAGTCTGGGCAAGCTTGTATTTGCAGTGACTGCCACACACCCCTCTCCATGCTACCATGGCTACGCTGCTGTTTCTAGCACGCAAGTTTGATGAAAGCTAGCACCAGTATGTCTAATTGTGCTGGGAATCACATTCCCAGTTCCTGGTGAACACATACCCTTAGTCTACCAGTTACTATTATTATTATTTAATTAAAAGAAATTCAGAATTCATCATAAGGCAGATGTTGCGGTGCTGTGCATTGAAGATAGTTAAATGCTCAACTATGCTGCAGAGCCAAATTCTATAACTTTACTTGTGTGAGTAATCTTTAGTCACCCCGTTATTCCTATGGGGCTCCTTGTCTGAATATGGGTTACAGGACTGATCCCAAATTTAAGATTCCTTTTGTTATAGTTATTGACATTAGTCACCTTCGGATGTCTTTTATTTTTTTGTTTTGCTATGTTTTATTTATCTATAACTTTCAATTCAACTCTTTGTATGGAAGCGTTAGAAGAAAAGACACCCTCATAAAACTAACATGATGTTTGCTGCCCTCACATTGTTCACACTGCTTTTCCTGATATGTGTCTGTCTTTTCTATTTATTTCTTCAAGGCTCAGACTGTCTACTATTCTGTTTTTGTACAGTGCCTAGCACAATGAGTCTGTGTTCTTGGTGGGCCCATAGGCACTACCATAATAACAGATTATAGTAATTAGTTCAGGCCCATCAAAATCTGCTGAATTAAACCAGGGCACTGTAAATTTGGTTCTGCTATCACCTTTTTGACATACTGCATGAGTGGAGCTGGCTGAACTATTACTGGAATAAAGTGGGAGATGAACTGAGTTCTCCACATTTTGTGCTCTGTAACAAACCTTGAACCTCTCTGGTTTTGCTCACAGAAAATAAGTTATTTGAGCTTCTACTTATGATGGAAAGCAAGTAGGGTTTTCTTAGCTACTTTGCAGTTTCTTCCCAGAGACAAGCAGGAAGAGGGTAAAATTTATTTGACAGGTGACTGCAGTGTAAGCTATCATACATTTTCTATTAAATTTAAGCCTCATAATAACTTGCTGCCCACTGAAACAAGGAAGCCATAGCACTGAAAAAAGAACTTTCGTAATGGAATGGTAAAATTACATTTAAAGATATGGTGGAAAGATATCCAGATAACAAAGCAAAAATAAAATTAATTTTTGAAAGTGTGCAGTAGTAAAGATTTTCCACATGACTAGATACCATTATTGAACTAATAGAAATACCACAGTTATTGAGAAATAATGTAATAGTTTTAGCTCTGAATAAAAATTTAAATCTGAAAAAATGACTTCATAGTTAGATTTAGGAAAATCATTATTTTATAATTTATTTTCCTCCAGAGCATCAAAAGTTGTTAGTGTGTGCAAAGAGTGTTTGTATGTATATACACACAAACACACACACATATATGTAATGTATTATATGTATAGAAGCTCCAGAGATGAAGTACTTTCTCTGTTAGCAAAAAGAGAAGTGTTTCCATAGAGAGCCTCATTTGCACAGGCTGCCTACCCATAAATCTGATAGTGTCACTTGGGAAATCACCAGACCTAAACATGAACTTGGATTTTGGGAGGAAGGAGCTATTAACCACCTGACAGAAGGGTGACATGTATTTATGTTTATATGTATTGTGGTATGGTAACCCCCCTTAGTCTCACCTATTGGCAGCAGTCTCCTCTATCAGTGGGGCCTGCGGTAACTCCACCCTCAATCTGGACAAGTCTTTTGTCCCTTCCCCTCAGCACCTCTCTCACAGAGGGTTTGGTGCAGCCTTACTTCAGGCCTGAGGAATGTCCTTCACCCCACGGGGGAGGGCAGGTAGTCTCAGCCCCTGCATGTGCCCCAGGGAGGTACCTTGCTGTGGCTCCTTCCTGCCAGCAGGGGCCAAGGGTTTTCTCCTTCTCTACCCCTCTGGCTGCAGAGAAGCACCATCTCCTAGCCTGGGCGAGGTTTCTCCTCTAGCTCCCACAAGCCTTTTGGAAGCTCCTTCCTCCCTTTAGGGAAGGCAGGGTTTAAGTACAACTGGAGTAGCCCTTCATTGGGTCCAGGTGTCTCTAATTGGCCTTCAGTAACCCTTCCCTAGCCTGCAGAAAAAAGGCCTTTAACATTTTAGGGCCCACATACTGGCCCTGGTATACCTTTTGGTAGCCATCTGGCCTGACTTTACCACAGTATGTATGTGTGCATATGTGTACTACATATTACATACATATATTATAGGATCATGGTTGTGCCTTTATATTGTGGTTGGATTGGGTTCAACTTTTCACTTAAAGTATGTTGTCAATTTCTTTGTTTTGTATAAAAAATGCAGTGTGTTATCCCCCAAATTTACTTCACATACTCTGTAGGGAAAGATTGAATTCTCTGAGGATTTTCTGTTAAATCTGTTACTTAGTTTATGAGTTAGAATTAACTAAAATGAGACTTTAAAGATCTTTTTCACCACAGTCTGACTTTTTCTTGGATCCTTTGGCTAACAAATGGCTAATTTGTTATCATTCACACTTTTCATATAGTAAAAAATTCAATTGCAGCTTATTTCAAAAGTGCAATTGAATAAATTAGGTTGCACTTAAGCAAGCACACCATAACAATTATTTCCCTCCCCCACGCCTTTACTCATAATGGCACCATTTCACATTACTTACAATGGAACTAAAGGAACCCAATGGGATTACAGCTACTTATGCCCTTAAAGATGACCACTACTTATCAACATGTGTGCATGTTGTTAGTATATATCCCTAGAAAGGGAGCTGCCATTTCCCATTGTTCCCAGTAAGACTGAAGACTGAAGCAGCACGTTGCTCTCATGGAAGAAGGCCCCCATTTCACCAAAGGGTTGTGTGGAAGTATTGGCCAGCATGTGCTACAAACCACCAAAATGTGTAACATATGACCAAAATGGAGAACAACTGTGCTTTGTAGCACCAGCTCAGTGTACCTTTTCCTAGACTAAAGTATATTCTGAGGGTAATCCCTCCCCTTTCCTCCAAACTGGAAGCCTGATTCAAATGAAAAGTGGTACATTAAAGAAATCTGGTAGCCAAGTGAAAGCTCTTGGCTCTTGTTTCCAAAATTACTGAACACATAGGAAAAGGCTGCTACCCCCTATGCTGTATGGCAAGGAGAACGTGATATTGTCTATGTTGTGAACTTTGGCTCAGCTGGTGAGTGGCAACTAGGGTTTTTGGGAAAAGAGGGTCTCATGGGCTCCAGGACACACGTGAAGCTCTGCAGCTTTGACAGAGGCTGCTCCACACTAAGGAGCTATGGTGGGTCTAGCAGAGTAGATGCAGCATTTCATAAAGAATGTGGACACTCTCTTGCTGTAGTTAGGGAGAACTGAGATGGACCCACCTGGTCCCCCAAGCACAGAATTAACAACCCTGACCACTACCATACTGCTTTCACCCCTTTTACTAACCTCGAACATCTCCATGCCCTTCAGAGCTACACAAGACATAGGGGAAGTTTGGTGACGGTGGACAGGGATATGCTCCCTACTTTCCCCAAACCCTCGTACATTTTCCATCTAGAAAACCCAGGTAACTTATGCCCTTATGTTAATGCTGAACATTTGCTCCTGTTGCTGACACTGTAAATCAGGTTTTGCACAGGGGCGTGCATGGGAATAAACATTTGACCTCCTTTGTAGGGGCTCACGCTGTGCCCCTGCTGGGGCCCCAGGGCTGGAGGAACTTTCTTCCCTCCCTTGTGGCCAAATGGGGTGTCAGCTCCCCCCATGCCCAGGTGGGTCAGCTCTTGCCCAATAGCAGGCTCTCCCCCTGTGGCCCTGGGATCATAGGGGCTGGCTTTCCCTTCCCCTGCAGGGTTGGAGGGGCCAGCTCTCTACCCTTCCCCCCCATGGGTCTGGAGGAGCTCACTCTCCTGGGGCTAAAGGAGTTCTGTACCCCTGCTGATTATTGGGGGGGGGGGGTTCCCCTGCTTGCCTCCCATTGTACACGTCCCTGGTTTTGCATTAATACTGTGAAGGATTTATATGTTGTGTGTATTATGTTCACAGCATACACACAGAGAAGTTAGATAAAAACATAAATTTTCTTGCCGGAAGGTTGCAGTCTAACACTAGAATTTCTTAGAATTCAGAACAATTATACACAAGAATCCAAAAACAGAGGGAGACAAAGCAGGCTGCTTCCTAAAAAAAGGGATGCACAACTCACCCCACCTTACTCTAAGCTGGCTGGCTGCAGACTGATTCTCAGAGACTCTAAGGTCAGAAGGGACCAATATGATCATTCAGTCTGTCCTGCACGACGCAGAACCTCACTCATCCACTGACTTCTAACTGAATTATTAAAGTCTTCAAATTATAGTTTAAAGACATTAAGGCACAGAGAATCCCCCAGCAAATGAGCTGTGCCCCATGCTACATGGGACAGCAAAAAAACCAAAAAAAAAAACCCCCAAAAAACCAGAGCCTTTTCCAATCTGCCTGGGGGAAATTTCCTTCCCAACCCCAAATATGGCGATCAGCTAAACCCAGAGCATGTGGGCAAGACTCACCAGCCAGACACCCAAGACAGAATTCTCTGTAATAACTCAGAACCCATCCCATCTAACATGCCTTCACAGGCCATTGGTATATCTACCACCACTAGTGGTGATCAGTCAATAGCCAAACTAGGCTATCCCATCATACCATCCCCTCTATAAATTTATCAAGCTCAGTTTTGAAGCCAGCTAGGTTTTTTGCCCCCACTGCTCCCCTTGGAAGGCTATTCCAGAACTTCACTCCTCTGATGATTAGAAAACTCTGTCTAATTTCAAGTCTAAACTTCCTGATGGCCAGTATATATCCATTAGTTCTTGTGTCCACATTGGCGCCAAACTTAAATAATTCTTCTCCCTCCCTGGTATTTATCCCTCTGTTGTATTTATAGAGAGCAATCACATCTCCCCTCAACCTTCTTTTGGTTAGGCTAAACAAGCCAAGCTCTTTGAGTCTCCTGTCATAAGGCATGTTTTCCATTCTGTAGATCATCCTAGTAGCTCTTCTCTGCACCTGTTCCAGTTTAAATTAATCTTTCTTAAACATGGGGGACCAGAACTGCACACAGTATTCCAGGTGAGGTCTGACCAGCGACTTATATAACGGTACTAACACCTCTTATCTCTCCTGGAAATACCTCGTCTGATGCATCCAAGGATCACATTCACTTTTTTCATGGCCACATCACATTGGGGGCTCATAGTCATCCTGTGATCAACCAATACACCCAGGTCCTTCTCCTCCCCTGTCACTTCCAACTGATGCATCCCCAGTTTACACCAGAAATGTTTATTATTAGTTCCTAAATGCATGACCTTGCACTTTCCACTATTACATTTTATCCTATTTCTATTACTCCAGTTTACAAGGTCATCCAGATCTTCCTGTATGATATCCTGATCCTTGGCAATACCTCCCAACTTTCTGTCATCTGCAAACTTTATTAGCACATTCCCATTTTTTGTGCTAAGGTCAGTAATAAAAAGATAAAATAAGATCTTTCCCAAGACCGATCCCTGAGTAACTGCACTAGTAACTTCCCTCCAGCCTGACAGCTCACCTTTCAGTATGATTTGTTGTAGTCTCCCCTTTAACCAGTTCCTTATCCACCTTTCAATGTTCATATTAATCCCCATCTTTTCCAATGTAACTAATAATTCCCCATGTGGAACCGTATCAAATGCCTTACTGAAATCTAGGTAAAGTAGATCCACTGCATTTCCCTTTGTCGAAAAAAATCTGTTATCTTCTCAAACACGCAAGATCACTTCCCCGCAGAGCCCTCTAACGTGCAAGAAGACACAGAAAACACCCTGAGAATTTAAAGTGATAGATCACAGTTTTAACCCCATTGTAAATACACCACACTGTAAAGTGTATATCCTTGTATCAGTTGAAGGCAGAAGGAAGTTCCTTTGGGATGACAAAGAGTGCATCACTGTCAGTCGACAAATGTTATGTGGGTAGAGAGGTATCCCATCACTTGGTATTCCCTGGCTTTTTAAGGTCTGTTTGGCAGCACGCCACACTTAATCAAATTAATCCCTTTTAAACTGTGTTCTTGTTTGTAAAATATCTCTATATACAGAATACTGTGAAGGTCAGCAATGAATGAGAGGCAAGTGAATTAGTTCTGGAAAAACTTCAGGCTAATACAGTAAATCATTGAGACAGACATGACTTGCATTTTCCACATAACACAATATAGATTAATTTACTAAGCAACTGATCCTGCGAAGTGCTGCACACCTTTCAGTGATGGACTCCCAGTGTGAAATTCATGCCTGTGCAAAACCTAGGATATAGCTCGTGAGCCACTCAAATTGAAAAAATAGGGTTTAAATGAGACTTTTGGTGGCCCATACGTCCTGTGGTGAATCTTTGCGTGCCCTAAATAACTATGTCTGAGTTGCAAAGCATTTATGCATGAATATAGTGCCTTCCACACATTCTTTTTTAGGGTGTTGTAGAATAAACATCTATCAAATCTATGGATCTATCAGTCTGTTTGGGCCCCAGCCCTGTTAAAATCATGTACATGTCAAATAACCAATAAATAAAGAAATAAATATTTTTTTAAAAAAAAGTCAAATTAGCATAAGACATACACAAGTAAATAACCAAAAGTCTATTTTTTAACACTTGGTTTTTCTACTGCTAAAAATCATCACTCTGAATAGAGAAGAAACATTAGATAGCTTGGCTATTATCTGTATTATGCCTTTTAACAGCTACAGTCCATGCAAGCTACAATGAGAAAATCATTGTCACAGTTTTTCCCTTCCTCAAGAGCACCCCAGTATGTTTTCAGACTCTCAGTTGTCACCTTTATTGGGCAGAGACCCACATGTCTCTCTCTTTCCTGACTGGGGTTTGTAAGGCTGGATAGCCCCCTCTCTTCCACTGTGATGACCCAGTGATTCCTACATCTGAATAACGGCCAACTTCTGCTTGTTGATTTTCTTCCGCAAGGTCAATGACTGTTTTCACCAGTGACCACACAGCTCTCTCTTGGCAGAGTACATTTATTTTACAGGCAAAAATGCATACAGAGAAAACATAAAAACAAAAAAGTTCCTCCATGCTTACTAAACAGACCAGGATTCATTCATCACTCTTATGAGGTCCTAGTAGGCTGAAGTCTTTCCAACTTTTCAGCTAGAGCTGGCATCCCCTAGAACCCACGGTCTTCTCTGTTTGTTGAACAAGATCCTGAGTCTCCCCAAACTCAGCATTTATAAACCAAAAGCCCTTTCTGTGTTCTCCAGTCTCTAGAAAACCCAGCCTGAATCAATATATGCAAAGCAGCCGGGGGTTTGGTACTTCTCTGGAGCTGTCTACTGTCTCAGGGACTGTAGTAATCACCCCACACTGTTTTTAATTCCTGGGGGAGTTGTGGTAGACCACCCCCCGTAGTTGCAGACAATCCCTGACCTACAATGATACGTAAAACATTCACAAACTTAATAAAATATGCTTTCCCCAAAGATCCTACATGTGACTGCAATATCTGCTGCAATCATCTCTAGCAACTGATGATGCACCTAACAAATAAGGCAATAAGTGTCCCTTCACTGAGTTCAGTAGGATTTGGATCAGGCCCATGGTGAGACCTGCTCACTTTCTAGTGATAGCAGGGATACCCGCCAGTTCTCATAAGATTTAAAGTGAGATCTTTGCTGTTAATCTTATCCAATAATTTAAACCAGTGCAAGCAGGTATAAACAAAATGCTATCATTCTGATCTAGTACCTTTTCACGACCACTTTGCACTACACAAAGTGCAGGGCAATGACTAATCAGGTCCATTGTGAGGACCATACAATTTATAGGTATGTTTATCTTAAAGTCCTGAAGTTGTTTCTCCCATACCAGAAAATGGTGTCAACGTGCCTTACAGTACCAAGTCCAGTATACTTATGTGGTATATGTGGATGGCATTTGCACTCGGTTGATTGAGTTCCGGCATGATAACAGGAATATGTTAGAAGTGTCATATAAAATCTGTGTCCTGTGTACCTGTTCTGTCAAGGCAACAAAGAATCTTTTGAAACCTAAGCTGATAGAAGTCTGATTCATTGGAGATTTATATTCATAAAGGACTCTTAGGGAAAAAGGACAACTGAAATGGACCAGTATGGACTACCAATTCAAGCCTGACAAAGCAGATGTTGTCATGACTTTTGCAGTAATTCCTTCCCTTTCTCTGTCATTTTAGATAGTGATTAGGAAACCATTGTTCAAAATGCAGCATTAAATTAGTGTCACATCTCAATTGCACCACCTACTTTTTCTGAAGCAAGTGAAAACCAGTTTGAAAACACTCGAAGAAAAGTAAACAGCAAGATTTTGGACTTCCTCTGAAAAACACTATAACACATGGTTAGTGTGAAGCTCCTCACATTTGAATTGGAAGGCCCAGTGTTATCAGACCGAAGCTAATCATTAACTTTCAAATATATATATGGACCTGTTGGACTGTGGAAGTTAGACAAAATTTTCCTCAGGTACAAAGATCCAAATCTTACAATTAAGGGACGCAGTCTTGCAGAGTGCAAAGCTCTCTTAACGTTGGTTAAAGTTGAGGGAGTTCAACATCTCGTGGGTTTGGTCCATGAAAGAAAAGATTTTAATCAGCAGTGCTGTTGGCACACATACGAGTTAACCTCTGAAATTATCCACCACCCCAATCTCCTATCGACCTCCCTGCAGTTTCCTTTCATCCGGAAGTTAAATCACCACACATATAAACCAAGTAGCACCTGAGCTAGTCTCCCTCAAGGATGGGTGGCAACCCGATCACCAGAGGCCATTCTACTTCAAAGTCAGAGCAAGAAGTGTTCCCCAGCTGCTCCCTGCCCCTCACGCAATAAGATCACGGCTTCCGCTCCTCACGTGCTGGGTGGCTCAGGGCTGCTCCTTCCGGTACCACCAGTACACTGCTGCCTGGGGCTCCATCTCATGCCCCACCTGCGCCTGCAGGCCCTGCTGCCTAGGCAGCCTCTACCCTCGCCACCACTGCCCAGAACTCACGTTGTGGCCATTTTTTCGAAAGTGAGGAGCTTATCCAGAAAGACGTGGGGATGTACTGGGCTGGGGATGTGGAATGAGGTTGCTAGGGACTGGGTGAGGGGTTACCTCTGACTGGGTAGCATTGACAAAACCAGTGTCATAAAGAGTGCACTTAGGGTGACCAGACATCCCAATAAAATCGGGACTGCCCAGTATTTACCCCTTTATCCTGATCCATGTACGACCCGGGCGCCATTTGTCCTGATAGTCAGGTAAAATTCAGTTCCTAGCCACTGTGGGAGAGACCCGGAGTTCCCAGCCACCACAGGCAGACCTGCAGTTCCAAGCCCCCGTGGTGGTATGGAGCTCCAGATTCCCACCGCAGCAGCTGGGAGCTCCAGGTCTCCCCGCCCCCGTGTGTCCTGATATTTTCCTGTTGTGATCTGGTCTTCCTAAGTACATTTCAGAGTGAGAAAGGAATATAAAACACTATCAGTGTGCTACATGGCTGAGTGAATGTTGCTGTAGTATCCTTTCACTTTGAACTTCCTGACTCTGTAATGTTTAACTTTATGAGGTTAAGGTTGCCTTGTCTCTATAAGACACAGAAGCTTGTTATATTTGTTGGCCCAAAGGCTAGAAAACAACAATTTTACTTACACTGTGTATCAACGTGTAATAGAACTTTTCCATTTTGGGTTGCTTGTATATTGGTTCATGCATTTATGGATAAGACGGATATGTTCTGATTTTCCAAGGTGGGAAAGGGCAACATAATTTTAGATTTCAGAATCAGGAAGGGGGCTTCTAACCCTATTCTTGCATCAGAGTGCTCTGGGGCCTTGCTTCAAGGGTGAGCTGCTAGGTTATCCCAGAAAGACTCCATGTGTACCCAGTTAGAGAGTGAGCTTTATAAGATCTATCAGGTCTGGATGACAGGGTGAATGAAATGAAACGCTCTGCACACACCAGTTCAGATTCTTAGTACCTTAGTCACATTTTGTTTCAAAAAGGGAAAATGCAGTTTTCCACCAGGAGTTTTCATGTAAAAAAGGACGTTATTTGGCAACACAACTTTTAATTGAACACCAAAGTATTCTGATTTGGAAATGCAATCATGATACCTCATGGGAACTGTAGTTTGGTTGCCTCATGCTCCTATTTCCCTCCACAGGCCAGTTTCCTTGTTGAACTATGTGTATCACTGTCTCCCATCTTTCTTAGGGAGGTGGTGCATCATGGGAGTCCCTGGCTGTGAAACGTGATTGGAGATATAGATTGGCTGCAGACCCCAGCCCACAGAGAATGAGTCATGAGAAAATTGAACTACAATTTCTATTAGACACCATGGCAGCATTTTAGAATAGAAATATTTTTTCACTTATTCTTTATTTGATGAACAATCAAAAATGTCCACAGAAAGCACACATTTTCTGTGAAAAACTCAACTTTCTGTTGAAAAGCACTTTTATTGAAAATTTTTGAATAGCCCTGCTCAAAAAGTAAATGCTGCAGTCCCTGGCATTGTATGGAATTCATGGGTCCTGACTGTATTTTTTTATTTTTATTTACTGTATACAGTATTTTTACTTATAGGACTTCACAAAGCAACTAAGGATTAAAGACATCCTGAAAGAGGCACACTGGACAATTCTGTGTACAATCTAGGAAAAACAGTTAATGCAATTCAAGCAAGCCTGATTATACAGTTCTGCGGGATTTTTAAAACATCCAAATTAGGATAGGAAGCGAGGAGATGAGGCAGATTTTACCTTGGCTTCTCAGAAAGGGGGTTAGTGATTGCAAGAGGCTATTTAATGATGAAACTTCTAATTCTTTCTGAAGACTCACAAATGCCAGTTAACCTAGAGATACAGAAACTATAAGTGTATGTGCTTTTAGTAAAGTCACAATATGAAATGTATGAGTCTTTTGAAAAAGGCTCTCTTATTTTCTCTGACTGTGTCTTCTGGACTAGGCAAACATTTCTTTTATAAATAATAAGCAGAGTTAGTCTAAAGAGATGCTGTGATTTTATCGGTATGATCCAAATTAAAGCTTGCTATAATCTGCCTCTGAAGGAAGATACTGTTTGTGCAAAGCACAATCTGCAGTGTCCTTGAACCAGTTTCCTACTTCTGCCCTGACTAGAAGACTACATTTTAAATACAGAACTCAGCAACCAGGGTTAGTTCTGAAAAGAGGCCCACATTTTCAGATATGGACGTTTAAAATTTTGTGGTAAACTCTTGACCCCATTGAAATCAATGGCAAAACTCCCATTGACATTAATAAGGTCAGGATTTCACTCTCGATATTTAAATCCATATGAAGAAGCAAACTAAAACTCAGAGGCCTAAGCACCTGCAATTCTCCCTGACTTTAGGTAAGTCAGTGAATCTCATCGACATTGACCCCATCTGCTTTCTGACTCTTGCTTAAGACCCACTGCTGCTATGATGCTTTTAGTTGGGATTTTTAAACATCCATAATGCGAATTATATTTTAATATAGAAATTGCAGATGGGAAGGGCATGGCCAGTGAGATAATCACCTAACATCTTTCTGGAAACGTCAGAAATTGCTGACCTGGAAAAATATACTAGGAAAGTTTTTAATGTGTGTTTAGCTGTCTTTAACAGCTGGAAACAATGACCGGGAATCTCTCAGTAGACAGGGCTTTGGGATTCACTAGTCAGTGGTAAACTGCCAGTTAATAACTCTTAGGTAAGTGGGCAATAGGGCTTCTGGTGTTTATCTTAAGGTATTTTTTTTATTATGTCTCAGAATTTATTAAAAAACGAAACAACCTCACACCGCTGTAACTAACTTGAAGCCATTTGCCTGGGCACACTATTGACCTGGGCAAGCAGTTGTTCTTATTCCTCTTTCCTTGTCCTCCCATCTCTTTTATTTCCAACCATTTGTTAAAACCCCTTGTTACCATTTGTCTTAATGAGACAGCAAGTAGAGCCGTTTGGAATTTATTTATTTATTTGTGATCTTGCAAACAATGATGCCCGCACTAAACTTTACTCACGGTGAGTAAAAGTAAGCACGTCCATTTTTTTCATGATTGGTGCAAAAACTCTGACTCAGATGGGCTCTGATTCAGCAAAGCATTTAAGCATGTGGTGAGGGAGGAATTTCAAAGATATGTGTAGGCAGGTGGTCCTAATCAGCAGCGAGGGACAGTTAGCCACATCCAGCTTCATTTCTGTCCCTTTCTTCAGGGTTCTGTTTATTATGTTCACAAAGAAATAAAGAAAAAAAAGTGCAAAAGTAACACAACCATCTGGGGAAAGAGTCAGACTGGGGCTACTGGGTACTCCAGTAGGTATGGACCTTCCCCAACCCCAGGGAAGGGCACCACAAGGCTGGCCAACCAGCCTGCAGCCTCCTAATCTGGTTACAGGGGAGCGTCGTCCTTGCTTTCTCCTGGTTGCTTCTCCCCACTGAGCTGGGCCCTCCTTTATATTGTCCAGCTAATAGTGTGGGCCAATCATGACTGGTCAACTACATCAGCTGATCCGCACGCCCCTCCCCTCAGTCCCTGGGCCATTAAAGGAGCAGATCAACCTGTTACAATATTAATAGCAGTTTGCTGGTGTAAGTTAGATACCTTACTGCAATTCATAATTTAAAAAACTTCCTTTGTGCTTCACTATAAGTACATGGGTAGTGGGCACTGAGGCCAAAAGCACCATTCATGTGCTTAACTTTAATCACATACTTAAGTGCCCATCTTGATCAGAGCTTTAATATATGGATACGTGCGTTTGGAGTACCTTGGGATTGCTTGATGTATCCGTCCATGTATTTATAGGGTCCATATCATGATAGTCTTTGATAAAGCACATTTTGGCCAACTTATTTTTCTCCACTACACATCTAAGAAATCATTCTATAAGATGAGTGCTGTTTTGATTTAAGCTGTGAACCACTGACTTTACAGTCAAATGAGTCTCTGCTTTGTTTCATTCTCCTTAATTCTGATCATATTTATTTTTGATGCCTTGCAATTGTTTCTAAAATATGCAGGTATCATGTACACCACTAAGAAAGGCAGTCTTTGCCTACACTTACCCACAGAGTTTCAGAAGAGACCACACTTCCCCCCTTATACAGAGGATATTTGCAGTAACAGTCTGAAATGTAAACTTCTTTGTGATTCCTCTTTTAGCTACTTCACTGTATATGTCACATTTTAGTTCATCATTAATAACCTGACTTTTTAAAGAAACCTTTCTGATTGTTTGACATTAATTTCAAATACTATTTTTTCCCAAATCACCAACATTGTGAAGCCCTAATCTTAGACGTAAGTGCCTAAATAGCACTTTGAAATTCCACATTTCGGTGTTCCATGGGCAACTTAGTTCCATAAATGCTTGCTTTATGTGCCAAAGTGTTTGTTTGATGATCAACATACACCCAATATTTTAAAAATTGGACCCTGAATGTCCACCAAAGGTACATGATCGAAATTTTAGCTTATGATGTGTAAACAAAATATTAGATGTCTCTACTTGTTGTGTTTCATAGTTGAAGTCATATCTTTCAGAATGTGGTTAGCTGTATGCATTAAATTCAGTAAAATTACCTCATTCATCTTTTAATGTCTTCTCATTACATTGAAATGTATTATGAACATCAATTGCTTTTGTGACCCACCAACTGTAAGAAGCAATGCCGGCTTTTCTTTGTCAGAGTTTTTTCTTGCACCAGGTGCCTCAGATACTATACAGCAGACACCTCTTCTGAAAAGTTTTTCTTTCGCTGTTAAATTTATCTTCCATTATCAAGGAAGCTGAGTCTCTTAGATGCTTCTGTGTGATAAAGGCTGGTCAAAATCGGCGATATTTTGTCATGGAAAATGAGTAGGAAATTTTCCATTGTACTTGATTTTCATGAAATTTCAGGAGACAGATTTCTCACAGAGAACTATAAGAAAATGTGAAAATCACATCTAAAAATGTGAATAATTTACATTCCTTGAACTGTAGCCACTGGATTAGCTGTCTGCTCACAGCAGGATTCCACTTCCCATTAGATATGGGTGAAATTTTTTTCACAAGATCCTTTTTTTCAGTGAAAAATGCAGACGTGGCGACACCAAAACATTTAGCAAATTCCTGTTTATTTTACCAAATTGTTTCAGGCAAAACAACAACACAAAATTACAAAACAAAAAACAAAAAACAAAAAATAATTAAGAATGTTTTCTTTTGACATTTTTGGCTCAAATGACTGTTTTAAAATTTCCTTTGATGTTATTAAACACAATAAAGTAGAAAATACTCAAAATTAAAATGAAGCATTTCATTTAGGTCAAATGAAACACTTTGCATGGTATTTTTTTAGGTACTTGATTTGCTGAAAACGTAAAATTTCATTTCCGGTTTGTACTGAAACAAATTTACTTTGTGTTTTTTTTCTGTAATTGCCAGGGAACTGAAGAATCAATTATTTACCTACCTCTACTTACCATCTTCTGCCACTGTGAGATGTAGGAACTGCCACTGACTCCTTCATCTTCCTCCAGCACCTCTGGCACCCAGACTCCTGCTCCAGGCACATTCTTTCTCCATGCTGCCCATTCTCTTGTCCCATACCTATCATCCCATATTTTCTCTCCTTTCTTTGTGGTGCACATTTTTGTGGCCTCTTCTCTTTTTTTTTTTTTCCTCAAATTCTTTTGCATTTAAGCCAACATGCCTAGATTAATGTAAAGACCAATAGCTCCGCAGAACAACTATGACAGCTAGAGCAACAGAAAGCATCTGTGTCTGATGTTTATTAAACAGTAGCCTTTTTATCAGCAGTTTGCAACACATCATAACATCTCTGAATGGAGAAGAAGGGTGGATGCCTTCTATGCCTGCAAGAGTCTGTGCTATATCCCTTACTACACTGAACACGATCTATAGAAGTGCAAAGCCAAATTGGTGGCACATTTGCAAAGCATCATTACAGCATGGTCACTCATTGGAGTTAATGATACAGAAGAGTACTTAGACATGGCCGTGACAAGCGATTGCAGGGCTTCATTCTGATTACATTGACCCCAGTATATTTTGGCATAACTCCATCGACTTCCTTCCATCTCACAAGTTTAAGTGAGATGAGAATCAGGCTCACACTATTTTTGCCTCAAAATTCTTATCTCCACTCCAACACAATATTTTTATTTAAACTCCTCTTCTTTTGAACTATATAGAATAATGGTGGAAGGATGTTTGGCAATATAACCAGTCCAGACAGCTAATTAAAAACTGCAAAGCACAAAAGTGGCTGGCTAGATTTAAAATATATATATTTGGGAGGATAGTGGAAACGTAAATGAAAGGTCCATGTTAAGGTGACATCAAAGTAACTGTCTTCTCTTTTGAGAGGTGAAAGTGTTATCAAACACCTTTATTGATAAAATCAGGATTGCGTTAATCCGAGTCTTTGGTGTTATCAGATAATTTGACTGCTTTCACTGAATTCCTGGGGCCGTTTTAAGGCTGACTTTTTGTACCTTTCATCTCACTCTACTTCCACACCTCATCCATATCGCTTTTTGCTATCTAAATACATGAGAAGGAAATTTTTGAAGAAGGACCATATGCTGCTGAAGTAATGATGAGATTGTGATTTCCTTAGAGACTGTATTGCCTTGGTACGTTGAAGATTCTGTCTGCCTCCCATGGATGAGAAACCAGTAACACAGCCAGGCAAAACTTCCAATTTTTGCTTTACAAAGCTGGATGTCATTTAAAAATACAGATATGTGATCCAAATGCTGATCATTTCCTAAACTTTGTCAAGTCTATGGTGCTGCTTTAAGTCACACCAAAGCCCCAAAATGTACAAGGTGAAAAGGTAGCATGAAGCTTCCCTTTCTCACGCACACACCCTGGCTCTCGCACCAATCACAGATCTGAATGAAAGGAGAATTGGGCTCAGTTTTTCAGTGTACAGAGTGAAATCTGAAAGTTGCACTAATATGCATTTTATGTAGTTTCAGTAGATTTGATTTCAGTTTCTTCATTTCATTGCTCAAAGGTCCATCCTTTTCCAAGATGTGAAAATAACCAGAATGTATTCCCTAGCCTGCTACGTTTGTATTCCAGTCTTGCTCTCATTGAAGTCACTGGCAAAACTCCCATTGACAACAGTGGGAACAAGATGAGGCCCAAAATGTGCCATATGAATATTGACATCTAAGAAGGAGGTTTCAGTGACCAGGGTGTGAACACTCATGCATAGTGGTTAGAACAGGAGTCAGTAGCCAGGAATGAGTGCCAAGGGTCACAGCTAGAGTCAGAGACCAGATTCCAGAGCCGAGCGTCAGAGCTGGAGTCAAAATCCAGGAATTGGCTGGAGTGAGGCAAGGCAGGTGTAAGGCTGAGATCAAGGCTAGGAACACGCAGGTGGAGGACCAGTCACAGCCACTGAACTGCTGCTGTTGCTGGGCTTAAAAGCTGACCTGCTGCCTTGTCCCACCGATCAGGCTGTGTAGCTGATCAGGCAGACTACTACAGACCAGGTGCGCGTGTTAGGTTTCCCCGAGACTGGCTCTGCCGCAGGCCTGATTCCGGATGGGGTAGTGTCCTTGCCTTTGGAACGAGGCCAGACCTAATTTTTGTTCAGAAGTCTGACATGCTGGCAATACCTGACGTTTACCAAATTACGTCTGGCCACAAAACAGATTTTTGAGGGGCTGTCCACTCTCAAGTGGCCCTGCCATATGAAGGAATATTTCATAGCATAAGTAAGATGGCTGCTGTAATATAAAATGGTGCTTATGTGATGTAGCTGCTGGGCGGAACTTGCTTGGCCTCCGATTGATCTAGTCAGGAAGCAGGGGCCATCAGGGAGTAATTAAGATCTGGTTAAAACCAGTTCTCACCAGTTCTGGGTGCTGTGTACAGGTTTAGCAGGCAGCCAACACAACAATCTGGATGTGTAGTTGGTGCTCCTTCTGGCCCTGCTGTGCGTGATTGATGACCACTTACAGCGATTAAGTGGGGATATTAAATTGATTGTTGTGCTATTGGGCTGGCCGGCCTTTGAATTAACAAAAGCATTTTCAGTTGAAGCATCGATTGCTGAGACACATTGGAGTAGATTGGACACCCAAGGGATGGCACCATGGGGCCACCTCAAGACAGACAAATATAATAAAGAATGTAAAATTCAGGAACTTAATTCAGGAACTGGTGCAAAGTTCATTTATTGTGTGCAGTCTCTGACGTTTACTTTTCACCTCCTGAAGAACTGCTGTCCTTCACCGGAGATTCAGGGACCTATCCTGATCTCATAGACGCCAGTGTAAATCATGAGTAATTCCAGTGCTGTGGACTGAGATGCATCAGTGGAAGTGAAATATAAATCAGGACTGCATAGCTGTCTCTTGAAATCGTGAATTTGTATGCTATTTCATTGCCCAGTGGGGATCGCTACTGCTCAGTTAGCCTGGCCTAAAGAGGCTGAGCATATTGCTAGTATCTCACTACTCTCCAGCACATTGCTAGTTTCCCCTAGTTGTACTGACAACTATGGGGGACATGATAACAGTTTTCAAGTACATAAAAGATTGTTACAAGAAAGAGGGAGAAAAATTATTCTCCCTAACCTCTGAAGATAGAACAAGATGCAATGGGCTTAAATTGAAGCAAGGATAATTTAGGTTGGACATTAGGAAAAACTTCCTAACTGTCACGGTGGTTAAGCACTGGAATAAATTGCCTAGGGAGGCTGTGGAATCTCCATTATTGGAGATTTTTAAGAGCAGGTTAGACAAACACCTATGAGGGATGGTCTAGATAATATTTAGTCCTGACATGAGTGCAAGGGACTGAACCAGATAACCTCCCAAGGTCTCTTCCAGTCCTATAATTCTAAGTGAATAAGATGGAGCAGCACATTAACCAGGGTGTGTTTTTACCCAAACATTTTCTTTCTTTTCACTCTGTAGTAGATAACGCAGACATTGTGATACAGGGAAAGATGGTTAATGAAGCGGGCAGGGTGAGGGAGGTAAATTGGTTGGCGAGGAGAGCATGGAATGGATTTTATTAACACTACAGAACTGCTTTTGAATGATTTTGTGACTATACAAATTGGCTACTTCTTTCTCTGAATATCACTGTAATTGGCAGTGAAAATTAGATTTGTTGCTGGTTGCTTTGACACTTATTTCCTTGTGCATGAAACCAAAAAGTCACTAAATCTAGCAACAAAATTGCTAAGTTGGCAGTCTCTTCCCTCCGAAACCTGTGTTCCTCTCCCTATGTTGCATGCAGATTGCTTCACTTTATTTGTGTAATATCTCAGTATTTCTCAGTGTATATGCATTATTTTTCCCCCAATGCCTTTTTCTTGACTCTTCAACATGTCTCTCATTAGGATGTTCATTTGGAGCCCTAGGAAAGGTTTATATATTTTGAAGGAACAGATAATAGATGCATATACTTCTGTGTTTGCCATCTTGGCTTCCCTTTAATGTAATTCATTATTCCACAAATATACAGTCCAAACTGCTGCCAAGTTAATTTGTATAATAATAATGAGCTATTAATTAACATCCAAGAACACATGTTTCTTCCCACAATTTGTGGTAATAAAGTAATTAATAAAATCCAAGATTTCATTCTGCGCTAGAAGTCTGGCAGTAATACTGTAATACTATTGCCACTATTTTCTCCAACAATAATGCAGCCTCTAACTGCCCAAAAAGAAAAATGTATTGAATATATAAAATACAATGTAACATGTCTGTCATGTGATATAGTGTTATCGTAACTGTATTTTTGTTTTACAACTATACTTGAACAATTTACAAAATATTCAATAGAAGCATCCATGGCCCATGTGTATATATATAAAATTTCATCCACTGACAAAATTTCCACTTTTTGTCAGTTTCACAAAAAAGGCACCAACCTCTATGCCTTTTTAATCAATGGCTCCATCCATTATTATTTGTAAGATCTTTGACATCCTAAAATGTAAGGCACCATTGAAGTGCAAAGTATGATTATTTGTTTACTTTACTGCTTCTTACCATATCTGAGATTAGGTTTTGGCACTGAAGAATCTGCAGGTCAGGCTGTAGAGAGAATCAAAGAGTAAATGGAACAGTAGCTTTCTTTATTGTTGGCCTTGATCTGAACATCACCTGTCTGATAAGCAGTGCTTGCACTCCCAGCAATGAGAATCTGAAAGGAGGGAGGTTAAGCAGTTTTAAAAAGAGTGCAACAAACAATGAATTCATTCCCCAAGAAATTCTTTGCTAATGTTACTCAGTTGACTTCAGCAGGGGACTAGATTATCTGCTGGTGTCACTCTTTTGATTTTTATTGGAATTACACTAAGGGAGTTTGGTCTATTATTCTAAGATCACGTTTACCTCCTTGTCTTAAATATTGAGCATTTCATTGAATAGTATCTTCTCTGTTTATTGCAGATCCAAGGTCCAATCCTGACACATGTTGAGTAGAGATGGTTGAATTTGTTTTAAAAAGTCAGCGGAAGCAGTTTTTTTTTTCCTGCTTTTTTTTTTTTTTCCTTTTTGGAAAAAAAAGAAAAAGAAAAAGAAAGTCAGCTTTAAACCAGATACACAGAATTTTTTTTACATTTTGAAATTCACCTGAAAAACAACAAAAATGTATGGGTGACATTCTTTACAATTTTTTTTCTGCCTAATGATTAGCCTTTTAGCATTCTAGAGCATGTTTCAGTGTCCACAGTGTTTGCAATCATTTCTTTGACCCACTATGCATTCACAACCGTTTATAATTCTTTTCCTGGAAAACATTCATAGGAGTGATTATTTTTTTCATAAGAAGTCAAAAGAGTAATACCAGTGCAAAACTCATGTAAGTGAGGGCAGAATCACACTTCACACTGCATTTAACTGCTGCCCATCATGGTGACCAGTTCTACCTCATTATTTTCTTATGCTCCTTCTTAAATCTATCTGTATTCAGCTGTTATCTTTTGCCTTTTACTTAGACTGTAAACTCTTTGGAACAGGGATCATCTTTTTGAGTTGTGTTTGTACAGCGCCTAGTACAATATAGCCAGAATCCATGACTGGGGCTCCTAGGTATTACCATAGTATAAATAATAATAAATAAGAATAGTGATGCCTGGACCTTATGCAAAGCTCATTGAAGTCTATGAAAAGACTCTTATTGACCTTATCAGGCTTTGGATCTGGCCTTGTGTGTGGACTGATCAAACAGTAGCAGTGACATTTAATTTTTCAGGGAGGGTTGTGTTGATGGAGATTGATGCGATTAATGACAGATATTGTAGAGGCTTATTTGTTTTGTTGTAGCACCTAGGAGCTCCAGTTATGGACCAAGACCCCATTGTGCTAGGTGCTGTACAAATACAGAACAAAAATATGGCCCCTGCTCCAAAGAGCTTCCAATCTAAGTAGAAGGCAAGAGACAAAAAGTGGAAAAAGTCTTTAAAAAATGATGTCATCAGGTATTTCTGAGAGAGAGAATAACAGCTGTGTGTCCATACTGCAAATAAAAGCCACTACGATGCTTGAACAAAGCAAGGACTTGCTATGGCTGTTGCTCAGATGCATGACACTGAAAAATAATTTGATGGCCACTGAGGAGATTTGTCAAATAACTTCCCATATCTGCAATCAGCTATCCCAAATCAGCAAACAGTGAAATTCATGGTTAATCCTTCTCTTTTAACCTCTATTCTAATCTACTGTCGTATTTATTTAGAGACCCTATGTGAACTACATTAGGATAGTGACTCAATATCTTAGCGATATTTGATATGTTAATCCTGTATTTATTTTTAATTTAACTAATGAGGCTAGATTGTTATTTAAAACGACCTCAGGAATATTTAGTGTATGTGTGTTTGGATAGTATTACTCAAACACCTGCTGCATCTATGTTAACTTCCTGTATGCTGCTCTATGCAGACATTTCCATTTGGAGTAAGTTGTAATTTCTGCTTTTTGTTGGTTTGTTTTTATTATATATATTTAATTTCATTTAACAAGTGCTTGTCCTGAGCTCTGGTTATACATTTTAGACTCAGCTGACATCATTTTGCATTTTTCTGGCATGGTGTGTCACGTACAGTAATTTAAAGCGGAAAACTGTGTCCTGAATTTGCAGAAGTAGGTATGCTGAATTGTCTGTACGCATGTGCTCTTCTGTGTGTGTGTGTGTGTGTGTGTGTGTGTGTGTGTGTGTGTGTGTGTGTGTGTGTGTGTGTGTGTGAGAGAGAGAGAGAGAGAGAGAGAGAGAGAGAGAGAGAGCACAAATTATTGTTCTCATCGTCTTGATTTCTCTTTTGGAGACACACTTAAAAACTGTAGTTATTGCCAAACCTATTGATCTTTACTTTACAAACTGGCAGACATTTGTGTTATAGTAGTTTAGTTAGTTGTGCTCAATAGCTAAAGTACCTGAGATGTGGAGGTCAGTTGCACAGGAGATCACCAGTCTAGGGGCAGTGTGTAGTTGCCTGCATACTCCCTAAGTTCTTCAGAAAGAGCCTCCACACCAGCCCTGCAATGTCCGTGATGTAGGTGAGTTGGGAGCTAACCGGGAGAAGGGCCTCAGGATAAGAACAGAGTGCTTTTCATCCAGTGTTTTATGAGACAACTTGATAAGCTACGAATACTGCTTTAATAATGGAGATCTGAAGTCTATAAGGCAGATCCTCAGTTGGTGTAAATCAGCCTAGCTCATTGACTTCAGTGGACTTATACTAGTTTATATTGACTGAGGATCTGTCCCTGTGTTTGTATGCAAAACAGTCTGAAGCAGGTGAGGTGTCTTGTTTGGCTTCACCTCCCACATTCTTGCCACTGTCTCTTAACGATGCCAACTAGAGATCTCCTGCCACTATTTTTCTGTGCAGTGTTGCACTTATGTGAAACACAGTTAACCTGTTTCTTAGACAAGTCACCTTTATTTAAAGGTTTCCCAACAATGTAGCTTCATACCACTGCCTCACTGTTCATGCTGAGTTTTCAGACACCAACCTCTATTTCTGCAGTTATTAGCACCTCCTTTTAGGTCACTTTGAACCTGAAAATCAGAGCTTTTGACATCAAAATGACCTAAACTGTGTGTGAAAATAACTTCAGTCATAAAGCTGGGCACTAACCAAACTACCACTGTGGTTCTGCTATACAAAACAAACCTATATGGCCTTCCAGTAAGTAACTCTATTACACATTTCGTTATGGTTCCTCAGATTTCTCATAATGTTATCACATTCTTCATTGGAAGAAAAGGAGGATTCCTGGTATTGTCTTTTACTTCAGTGGGGCTTGTGAGTGAGATAGGCAGCATATCACATAATTTCTGACTATAGCAGTTGATTTCAAAGAGCTTTTCTTTTCCTGTCTTTTCTTCCCAGATCACCTTTCTTTTCCCTTCACTTTAGCTCAGTGACTTCCCTCCCAAAATATTATTGACCAGTAACTGTTGTGATATTTGTTTAATTACACTGCCTCCTTTGCCATCTGCCACTAAAAGGGGGAAGAGTTCAAGTTCAGTGCAAAATGAAATAATTACATTTCTACTATGATGTAAAGTGAGGTATTTTGTTATCAAATGATGGAGAAAGTTTACTTTGTTATTTCATTACATTTTTCTTAAATATAAAATATTTCAGGCAGTGAATTTCACAGAAATAACTATGGCTGGGTCTACACATCGATTGCTCTGGATCGACTGAGCAGTCTGTGTAGACCCGCTCATTTGATCCAGCAAGTGACGCGGGAAAACCACCCCGGTAAGTGGCGTAGTGCTGTGTCGAAAGGAACGCTGTTCCCTTTGACGCAGTGCAGTGTGGGCGGCACGCAGAGGAGACGCTGCAAAGTCAACGGGAGATACGCAAGTGTTTTACGTCACTTGCATATCTCCCTTTGACTGCCGCCGAATCCCAAAGGTAAGTTTTGTGTTTTGTGACACCCAGGTTGCAAAAAGCCTTTCCAGAATTCTAGAGTTGCCAGTCCAGGTCTTGATCCTGAAACCCATATCTTTTCTGAATAAGTCACAATGATGTCAGTAGATCTGATTTACTTTCAGTTAAACCAGCATTATTCCACTGACTTCTCTAGTTATTTCTGCTTTACACCAGTGAAAATGACAAGAGAATCAGGCCTCAAATTGTAAATAAACTAATTGAAATTATAGAATGTTCTACAGTTTTAGACTTTTCTAGAGACAGGGAAAGGAGTAGACAAATATGCTGAAAATGGTATATATACACACACATACACCCACACAAACATAGATAGATCCAGGGTTTTTTCCAGTGTATACTATAATCCAAAATGAGACTTTAAAACCAAGGATTATCCTAAAGACTGCAAAATCTCTTACCATCTTAATTTAAAGGAGAATGAAGATTCAGAGTCAGATAGGAAGAAGGAATCACATTTTGGATATGAAGGGCCTGATTCTGCCTGGTTCTGCTTGCCCACTAGCTTCAGTGGGAATTGAAGGAGCAATCAGGAACTTTCAGGAGACACCTAAGATTAGTTTTTATTCTGTCCCGCTTCGCTTTTGGAAAATTCAGAGACAAATCTTTTATCAGTATGTGATATTTTTTCGACTCTCACTGATTTCGTTTCCTTGTTCCTGGGTTCTGCGGCGTGAGGGGCTCACTAGATGGAATGAATGCATGAAGGTAATGCCTCATGTGAACTAGAAATATGGCATCATTCAAAAAGGAAAACATCTGAGAAAGAATAAATCTTTTTTTAATGTGTTTGAGCTTGTATTAAAAAAATACAGATGTACTGTATGCATATGAAATTTTTGATTAAAATGTCTCTCACCAGTCTGTCTCTTTAATTAAATAAAACCTGCCTGGTATTAATCAAAGCATAAAGAATTTATGCCCCAAATCCAGATTAATTAAAAGCCCGGAAGCTTGAAGAACAGACTGTGTATAAATACTAAAATAAATCAATCCAAACATAATATTTATGGATACGGGCTGTGTATTCCTAATATATAAATAATTTTGATGAGTGATTTACTGTCGATGCACTAGAATGCATATAAACATAAACGTAAGTAAACAGTTTGATTTACAAATTTCTTTTATAAACACTTATTTTTTTAATTATAGCTCTACTTGTACTACTTTTTAATGGTTAATTTCATAACCAATCATGAGAAATGTATTGCCTGTGTCGCCACATTAGTGAAGAAAAGTTGAAAAACATTTCCTGCATGATACACAGTACTGCCGGTTTGACCAAGCTATATTGAAAATCACTATTTGTCTCCACAGCCACAGAGGAGTCAAAATGATTGCAGTATTTGGGTGTAGAAGCATGCTCTAGAGAGCTTCATAAGTATTTTAACTGTGCATTCTGGGGCTGGACAATGAAGTTAATTGTTATATTTTCAAATACTCTGGTTTCTGGTTGAAATTCAGTTCTAGACATGAAATGCAAATGCAAATTTGTGGGTGAAAATTGTGCCTGGAGAAAGAGAGGCTGTCCTTCTGGAAAGTTACCCATTTATATTTAGAGATTGTCCCTAGCTTCAGAGTCCAAATCTAGGCTTAGATACAGATCCACACTCTCAACATTTGGATTCAATGTTCAACTTTGGGTCAGTACAGAGATAGAAGGGTAAGTCGTGAAGTTCAGATCTAGAGCTGTTTTTCCCCAGAGCTCAGGAAGAAATGTCAGCTGTGATGCTCCATTTTAGACCCATCTTTAATTGAAACAGTCTGAAGAACTCATTAAACAAGAATCTGGAAAGATGATCTACAGACATCTCCCCCCTCTAATAAGTCAATGCATGATAAATGGACTATGGTCTCCACTGAGGCAAAAGATATTGAAGATTCTGCCCAGAGATCTGACTGATGGCTGCAGTGGTTGCACATATTAATTTCTATGCAATTACAAAATAATGCAAATTATTCTTCCAATTGCCAGAATCTTTTACGGAAACAATGACTGCCAGTTACCACAGCTGTGAAGACAATGCGTGTCATCACTATAGCTGTCAAATACCAAATTTAACACCTGTTTGCTAATATTGAGGGTGTGCAGCATGGGCCATAGGATAATTGCTTTACTTAGGATGAGATGGGAGGAGGGGACCCTTTGGAAGGGAAGTCCATATACATTCCAATTATATATATTTCCCTGCTCACTCCTCATTTTTCTACAGCACTTTTCTTCCCGTAGCCTCTGGCATTAGTGCTGCATGCAGAGAAGATGATATTTTGCTCAACCCAGTCAGGCAGTCTCTGCAAGGTATTTAATTTGGGATCTGCCACACCTGACCTAGGTTTGTGCATGTTATGTTCGGGTCAGGTAGCCCACCTGAAATGCCTAATTTTTGACATCTGCACACACCAGCTGGGAATGAGCATTTGAATTCCTAGCATCTCTAGTTTTTAATCTCGTACATTAGACTTGTTAATCAGGATGGATGGAAAGCAGGTGTGGTAGTGGTGGAGGGGGTTGTTGGCAGACAATTGCTTGAACTATTGTTTTAAGCTTTTTTTCTCCCTGCACAGTTTGTCCCTATTGCAGCTGTCGATTGCAGCTAAACTGGGAACGTCCAGCTTTTCCATTTTCTTTCTGTATTTACAAATCTAAATCAGTGGATGGAAAGCCTCCAGGATTTGGTCACCTTTTTCCTAAATGTAAAGAAAAAAGTGAACATTCCAAGTGCAGCATTGCAGCTGAGCTGTGTTAACCACAACCTTAATCCTGCCAAAGGTATAATCTAGAGGTGATTGGGAGCCAGAAATTCCTGTGTTCTAATTCAGGCTCCAAATATTTATACTTTCCAAAGACTTGGGCGGGTTGCTTAGGGTGAAATTCATCCCTTTTCAGAGGGCTAGCACAAGTACCATGCACCGCTTTATTTACAAGCAACTCTTTTACTGGGTAAAGTTAGATTTATTTACAACACTACTTGCAAATTGTGGGCCATGTTCATGCTGGTGCATAGGGGCGCAGCTCCATTAAAATCAATTGACTTGAACAGTGCTGTGCTTCAATTTACACCAGCAGAGAGCTTGACCCAGTGACTGAGTAAAAGTGTGCTCTTGGGGCCAGATTTTCAAAAGAGTTGAGCTCCCACTGCAACACCAAAGTGAAGAATTCAGGTGCATGTTGGGTGCTGACCGCTTTTGAAGGTCTGGCCACAGGTTTTACAGTTGATGTTCCTTGGTGCTGAGTGCTTTGAAAAAAATCTGGCCTTTCTTTAGGTGCAAAAATGAAAAAGAAGCCCTTTTGAAAACGTGATCCTAACTGTGGCTGCTGAGTACTTGAGAACCTGGCTCAAGAAACATAGATGCCAACTTCTTCTACACACAGTCTGCAAACGTACCTTCATTTGTCCCCTAACTTGGGAGCATGGAGTGAGACTGTTTGATGGACTGTGCACCGTCTCCAGTATACACACTTCTCAATTGTGCTTCTGCAGCCATGCTGGGTTGGGAGGAAGAGCACCATCCACATACAGGTTGGGAGGAATGATGGCTTGGTAAGGTGTGCGGAGCCAAATTTTTCTCTGTTGCAAGCCATGCAATCTCATTGGTTTAAATAGGGCTGTCAGGGTGTAATTGAGAGCAGAGTAGCCTGGCTCAATAATACAGAAATGATGGGGGGATACCCGTACTGTGAAATTTGCTAAAACTGTAAAAGAGGCATAGATAGTATTCCTTCAAGTAAAATCACGCCAGCACTGCGGAGTCATGATCCCACCACTGCCTTACCCAGATACAATTTTTGAGGGCCATTAGCACTTTAGCCAACACTAGATGCCCCCCTCTCCTCCGCCTCCTTTGTCCCCCAATGCCTGGGGCCAAATTATGGACTCCCCCCCCACCTTGTACAGGCACACTCTGGAAAGCTGGAGAAGGACTCCCTGTCTTCCCTTTTGACTCCAATTAAATGACCGTAATTTGTCCTCTACAGCATACATACACATACATATTATATTCAGATCGTTATGTCTAGTTTCACATCAGCAGAGTAAATTTTTAAGGCACAGAGGGAAAAGTGACTCAGATCTTCTAATAACCATGTCTCTTAACATTTCTCCGCTTCGCTTCTTTAAATGAAAAATAAGGTTTTGTTTTATACTTGCCAGTTCATTCATTCTCTGAAATTTTGGTCCATTGTAAACATCATTAAAAAAAACAAAGAGCAAAGAATCTTACTCTGTATTTTCTCTAGATTTCAAACAAATAATTTTGTTCCATGCTATCAAATACTTCTGTCTCCATTTTAAACCTTCTCTTTCTCCTCCTCCCTATGTAATCTAATCTAGCCTAATCTAATATTAATTTAATCTATCCTCATTTTTATGTCATGCTCATCATTAATGTACCATAATCCTGCACACTTGACCGTAGATTGTTCCACCATCAATCTGGCATCTTATTTTGAGTGTGCTGTGTAGGAATATGAAGAATGCCATACAGAATTTACCACAGTCCTGTGAATCTGCCCATCATATTGCTGTGTGTCAGCAATGAGTCTCCAGGTAAAGTCAATCCTCTTGCCAGGCAGACTTTTTTGATAGCCACTCACCTTTCTATTTCTGCTGTCTGGCAAAACCTATGTGTGCTCACGCTGGAATTTCGACTCAACAAACATGGGACCACCTTTGAATGGAGAAATCCACAAGCCAAAACATATTTTAAGACAGCTAGGTCCTGATTTCCACCTAGAATTCCAGTGGAAGCCAAGGGAACCTATGGGTGTTCATCATACCTGAAAATCCAGGCCACAAGTGAAGAAGCATGCTGTGTCCAAATGAAATAGCAGGAGAAATTTTAGGTAGATTATCGAAACCTAAGCAGGAGTTTGGCCAAGATATTAGAGTCAAGATTCCTCACTTTTACAACAAGATCTATAGAATTGAAAACTTTTCTTTGTAAATCTTTTCAACTCCCCTTCGGTCCCCAGTTTAGGCTCATATTTGTTCCAGAAGGAAGTGCTGATGATATCTGAATTCTGTAAGTACATTATTTAAAGATGTATCATCAGTACAATCAAAAGTAACCATTTCAGAAACTTGCTAATCAGTGCTCTGGATCGCGCATCTATATCTCTACACTTGTCTGATATTGCAGAAGTGGCTCGACTGGGTAATACATGGAATTCCAATGAGTTTATATGTTTTGATTCATGTGTTATTTTGTCAAGTTGTTGACTCTGTAACGTTAACTTTTTAACCTTAATTGGAAAAGGTATTTCTCTGTAACAAGGATAATCAAAGGCAAAATCAATCTTGCTTCTTATGGAGAGAATTATTCACCATACATTTGGTATTTTGCATTATTTAGAGGATACTTGTTTTTCCACAGCTAATTGAGTCAATAAATGGTATTTTAGAAGTCTCAGAAGGATATAAAGCTTGAAAGTAGAGATTTCAAAGGCACACATCTGAATGGTTGTAGGTGAGTTCAGAGTACCCAATTTGTATAGCTATTCTCTCTTGAGAGAAAAGCCATTTCTTTAGATCAGTGGCATGACATATGTGTCACAGTGGATCTGATTAGTGTATGTGATTTGATGTGATACAACCAGACAAAACCAATCATACCAAGAAAGGAGAATTAAACAAAAAGAGGCACCTATTCAAGTGCATCTAGGAAGCAAATGTCTGGAACAATACAGTTGCTAGACAATGAAGATTTAGATGTATCTCAGCAGGGGCGTGATCCAAAGCCCACTGAAGTCAGTGGGAATCATTCTACTGATAACAATTGGCTTTGGGTCAGGCCCAACTGAGCAAAACCCCTCTTCTTTGAATCTCGTGCAATTTTGTGAACATAACATAATAAAAGAAAAATGTGTACATCACAATGGAAAAAAGGAGGTTAAATGTACTTAAACCTCACCTTACCTATCATCTCTCATTCAGTATCAAAAAGTCAACTCCCACCTCTGATTCACCCATGATGTCAACCTCCATTTCCCTCGTTACATTTTTGAACACACACCTTCATGCTTTCTTCCATAGAGGGAGGCACTCCTAGTAAACATCCGTAAAATAAACTCATTTTCCTCCTTCAAAACCTTCCTGAAAACTCTCCTTTGCTGTGAGGACTACAAAAAACAGGACAATGGTTAGGCTGCTGGTGTGCTGAAACCAATATTGCCTTATTATTTTCTGGTACTCCCCCATTGGTCTGCCCGTGCCCATCTGATGTCTCTTGCCTTGAACTTAGACTGAAAGCTCTTCGAGTCGAGGAGTGTCTCTTCGTTTTGTGTTTGACAGTACCCAGCATGATGGGGTGCTTGTCCATGATTGGGGTTCCTAAATCTTATAATAATATAAATAATTATGATTAATGATCATAAAGATCAAATTTAGCTGACCACATTAGTTGTCCTACATCTGAATGTTGCCAAAGTGATATCAGAGAGATGCTCTGTGAAATTATGGGTCTGATCCTGATCCTAGTGAAGTCACTGGCAAAAGTCCCATTCACTTCAAAAGGAGTTGGATTGAATCCAGGGAAAGGGAATAGAGGAAGAATTACTTTGTGTATACATATATATATGTTCTTTTCACATTTTCAAACAGAGACTTGGCATTTTAGCTAATTATTTTTACTAACCAAATAATAACCAATATATGTATTAGGTCTAAGGAAAAGAAGGGTATGCAAAATACCATCTTTTGGGGGTTTTGACAGTAATTTTAAGAAACTATTTTTTAAAATGTACATGATAAAATAATAATAATAAATATCTGTCTCATATAGCATTTTTCATATATATATGGATCTTGAAGTGGTTTACAGAGGAGGTCAGTATTGTTTTCCCCATTTTATAGATGGGGAAACTGAAGCACAGAGAGAGAAAATGACTTGCCCAAGATTAGCCAGCAGGTCAGTGCTTAAAAATCACTGACCAAAAAAGAAAGAAGTGTTTTGTTTGTTCTCCATAAAATTGAGGTATAATGGGAGGGTGCTGGCAAGGAGGGCTATAACAGGGAAAGTGAAAGGACTGAAGAAAACCCCAAACCCCACAATATGAGAAAGGGCAAGTGCACAGTAGGAGTAGGTAACAAACAGAGTGGAAATAAGTGTACATAGTTGCTGAGCCTTTAAAGGGTAAGAACTTGCAGCACAGCATTGCTGTATATTAACGCTAGCATTTGCTTCTCTGGATATTTAGGTCTGTGATGATTCCATTGTTTTGGGGGGAATGGTGAAAAACTGTATTTCAGCTGCTTTCTTTATTTGGATAGCCGCACAGTGGGTGTATAGAACTCAGGAATCACTGATCTTGCAGTCCAGTATTAACTAACAATTGCACTTATTAACGGGCCACTTTATGCAGACTAATGTTTCTGCCTATAAACAATAACAGCAAGCCAAGGGAGTTAACTCCCCAAATGCCTCTAGGCTTGCTGAAGAAATGCAGGTAAAGAAAATAAACAGGTACAATGCAAGTCTCTATTTGGAAACACAAAACCTGCACTGAGCTACAAATCTCTGCTAAACCTAGGGCCTGATTCTCCACCACCGTGTGCTACATCTGATCATTTAGACCTGGGCAGTGAGTGCCAAGTGGGTGTGGAGTGTTGCCAAAGAGGCATCCTACATGGGGTCATGTTTACATCCATTTTCAACAGAGTCAGAGGATCGTACCAAGGCTAAGCAGTGCAGTATCCTCATGTTGGTCCTAAATGCGCTTCTGGTGGAAGTCAACGAAAAAACTGTTGACTTAAGCGGGGCAGGTTCAGGCTATGTGCCAACACTGTATGTTCCTTCAACACTGTGGGGAGCTACACAAGGGAGGAAGCGGTCACTCACAGCTGCAGCGAAACTTTGAAACATGTCTTGGCTTGACGTTGGTACATATGTGATGAAGGGGTATATGTATGTGTGTGTGTGTTACACTTACCCAGAAATTATAGGAATGATGTGAGGATTAATTAGGTAATGTTTATACAGTGTTTGGAACATGTGAAATGTTGTGCATATCTGTTATTTTATGATAACCATGCTTTTTTAATATTTTAATGATTTTAAACTGTCTTAAATCAAAATTTTATATCAAATTATCACATTATTATAATTGATCAGTTATTGCTGTAGCCAAATGAATCTGTTTGCACAATTCAGAAGAGTGTGTTTTACAACGTATACGTTCCCCCCTGCTTCAAGTGTTATGACACATTTTGTAATGCACACTATATAAACATACTGTATTATTTTACCCCTTAGCCTTTATTTGTCTTTTTTTTAATTGTAAATTGATGAAGAAAACGGATGGAATGACTATTCCTATTTGGCAAGACAGAAATGATGGATGGCAGTGACAAGGAAAATGAGGATGTGTGCTGGATGGCAGTCGCCTTTTGTTTTATGGCACAACTTGGTTGCTTTAGGGGACTGGCAACAAAACAGAAGCTTTTAGTATTGCATTGAATAAACATCCACATAAATTGCAGAGACTGACTATGTGCTTATTCTTTCTATTTAAAAAACGGGTGTCTGTTTTCTTCACTCAGCCTGCTGCAGTGCCTAAGTGGGAGAGTTGCTGATTGAAACTGCTGCAACTATAACATGTTTGTAAATAGAGCTGATAACAAAATACAGAAAGTATGAAATGTTTTTTTAAAATGTTTCGTTAAACTTTTTTTCATTAACATCTGGAATTTTTGAGAAAAAAATGACTATTGTGAAAGCTGAAAAAAATTGTCTAAAATATTAATTGAAATGTTGGACATTCAATTATTTTTAACCTTCTTTGTTTGTAAAGTGTGTATGGTATCTCCTGCTAGTCCACATATAGATAACTGCTTTAGCACAAGTAGTAACTGATTTTTAAGGCAAAATGTTCCAGGTTTGAACCCAAAGTGGCCCTTAGGGAACTGTACAAAGATTGGACATATGTACAAAGGAAGATCCTATTACTCAATCTGGAAACTACAAGAAGCATTCCTGCTAGTGAAATTCGAACTGACAATTGACTAAAGTAAAGGAAGACCCCATGGAAGCTTTTCTCCCTTCTGAAGAGGATTACAATGCAGGTTCATAAAGAACTCTTCTGCACAGCCCAGGCATGTACCCAAAAGCTGAAAGAATTACTCATACATATTTTCAGTTGCTGGCAGTCCGTCAGAGTTAAATACTCATCTCTAGTGGTGCTTTATCACCTAACTGATGCTTTCCAATTTACTGTGCTCCCCAACAAAAGACCTGAAAATCTGTCCATCCAGCTCTAAGTGAAGCATCTTCAGTGTGTGATTATAGCATTCATTTTGAAGCAATGAGGTGACAGGTATCTTCAGCCATAAGCCTCTCCAGATGTGCTGTATCATCTGGTGCTGCTTGTTTGGCTTTGATAATGTGGAATCCTTCAGCTTCTGCTGTTTCTATTTGACTCCTGACATGTATGAAATAAGCCAAGTATGACCCTGTCCCTTATACGTTTAGCGTAGGTGTAATAGTTCTTCATCTTCGCAAACCGATTGCTTTGCCTTTGTATTGGTGCAACTTTTTCTGGAAAACTGTCCAGTTCTAGTACCCACAATTCAAGAAGGATGTTGATAAATTGGAGAAGATTCAAAGAAGAGCCACGAGAATGGCTGAAGTATTAGAAAACATGTCTTGCAGTGACAGACTGAAAAAAAACTCAGTATGTTTAGCTTAACAAACAGAAGGTTAAGGGGACACTTGATTGTAGTCTGTAAGTATCTATATGGGGAACAAATATTTAATAATGGGTTCTTCAATCTACCAGAGAAAGGTATAACATGATCCAACGTCTGGAAGCTTATGCTTCCATCCATAAGAATATAAGAATGGCCATACTTGGTTAGACCAATGGTCCATCTAGCCCAGTATCCTGTCTTCCAACAGTGGCCAATGCCAGGTGCTCCGGAGGGAATGAATAGAACAGATAATCATCAAATGATCCATTCCATCGGCCATTCATCCTCTGATAAGGATTTCCACAGGTTGACTGGGCATTGTGTGAAGAAATACTTCCTTTTGTTCGTTTTAAATCTGCTGCTTATTAATTTCATTGGGTGACTCCTAGTTTTTGTGTTATGAGAAGGAATAAATGACACTTCCTTATTTATATTCTTCACACCAGCCATGATTTTATAGATCTTTATCATATCCCTCCTTAGTCGTATCTTTTCGAAACTGAAAAGTCCCAGTCTTATTAATCTCTCCTCATATGGAAACTTTTCTATACCCCCAATCCTTTTAGATGCCCTTTTCTGCACCTTTTCAGATTCCAATATATCTTTGCTGAGATGGGGCGATCAGATAGTCATGCAGTATTCAAGATGTGGGCATACCATGGATTTATAAAGAGGCAATACAATATTTTCTGTCTTATTATCTATCCCTTTCCAAATGATTCCTAACATTCTGTTAACTTACTTTGAGCTTTTGAGTTATCCACTATGACTCCAAGATCTCTTTCTTGAATGGTAACAGCTAATGTAGACCCCATCATTTTATATGTATACATGGGATTCTGTTTTCCAATGTGCCTTACTTTGCATTTATCCACATAGAATTTCATCTGCCATTTTGTTGCCCAGTCACCCAGTTTTGTGAGATACCTTCATAATTCTTCGCAGCCTGCTTTGGATTTAACTATCTTGAGTAGTTTTGTGTCATCTGAAAATTTTACCACCTCACTGTCTATCCTTTTTCCCAGATCATTTATGAATATATTGAACAGTACTGGTCCCAGTACACACCCCTGGGGGACACAACTATTTTCCACTCTCCTTTCTGAAAACTGACCATTAATTCCTACCCTTTGTTGCCTATTTTTTAACCAGTTACTGATCGAGGAGAGGACTTTCCCTTTTATATCATGGCCGCTTACTTTGCTTAGGAGCCTTTGGTGAAGAACCTTCTCAAAGGCTTTCTGAAAATCTAAGTAGGCTATATCTAAGAAAATCTAAGTAGACTAGATATATTCTTATTTCTAACAGGATTGACTATGGACATGGTTCAAAACCATATCCAGAGTTGTCAAAACAATGACAAGAACAATTTTGGAAGGGATGTTAAACCTTATGCTTCAGAATTTAGGCCAATCTCTATCTATCAGAGATCAAGATTAGATTTATGTAGAGGGAATATCTGTCTACTGCAGGGTTCTTACAGCTTTCTCTGAAGCACCTGATACTGGGCACTGTCAAGGATAGATGCTAAAGCAGTTCCTATGTTCCAATGGAAGAGTTGATGTGCCGTCATTCTATAGTGGCATATAATAGCATATATTGTGGCATATATAGTGGCAGTCTATATAAATGCAATACTGACATTTGTTTACTATCCATTAAATGCATCAGGATTTTTTTTTAATTTGAAACCAATTTGTCAGACAGTGTAAGTGGTACTAGTTTTATAAGCCTACATCCCTCACTCCATTTGTTTTATGCAGCTAAATAGCTGTAGAATTAGTTTAATAATCATTCCCATGGGTGAATTTGTAATTCTCATGTCCAAATATTTTCCATGGAAAGTCTGGAAATCCATAAGATATTTAAAGATGAAGTACAATTCTTATTAAAGGGATGAATTAATACAAAAATGGGTCAAGATCTGAAATCATTCATAGGCTGCTTGGGGAGACTGAAATCTACAGTTCTGTACACAAAGTTTTAAAACTAAATTCACTGATCTAGCTTGTACTGAATTGCAGTGGAAGTTCTGAATTTTCTTAGTGGATTTTTCACTCTCTATACAATGAAGTTTTATCACTTTAGATGGGATCCTGTAAGCTAATCCCTTGCAATACAGAATTTCATATTGATGAGATAGGTGCTAATTGGTGTATTTCAAGACGATTTTAACCTTTTCATCCTTCCACAGAACAGGTGGCTGAGGGAGATGAAAATAGAGAGCCTAAGGCTATGGGGACATGTATTGAGATGCTGGTATTGTTGAATATCTCAATTTGGGAGGTGCTGTGATAAAGGGATACAGACTCTTAAGAGCTTAAACTCAGGTGTTGGTGGGTAATAAGCTTTTTAGATAATAAGTTTGGCAGCTAAGAAGATTTTCAGTTCATATCAGCTGAAATGTAATATTCTATTAATAATTTCAAACTGTTTTAAGAGAGCTGGTCAATTTTTTTGGTTCAAAAGTTTTTTTGGACAAAAATGGCTTTTCCAATAAAAAGAATTTCTGGGGGAAACATTTCTTTATGAATTATGATTATTTCCTTGTATTTTTCTCAAAAAATAGATAAATCAAAAATCTTTTTTCAGTTTTTGATTTCCAAAAATTGAAAAAGTTTGTATGAAAAATGTCCAATTTGGGGCAACAAAAAAATGTCATCCCCAACTCCAGATTTCACAAAGAATTTTTTTCTGTCTTTGTTGCTAAAACCAATATTTTCAATTTTAAAAGAATGAAAACCCAGATTTAGTCACTGGAACATTTCAAGACCAACTCTAAATTTTAATTCTGTATTCTCTCCTCTGTACTGAGGAGATTTCTTCTGGAATACTAAGATGCAGTTATTGCAACCCCTTTCTCAGAGAATGTGTATAGATGCAGGGCCAATGGCATCATAGTTCCAGAAGGACCTAGAAGAAAAGACTTAGGCTAAGTATACACTACAAACACACGTGTGATCTAACACCCATGTAGACAACGCTATGTCAAAGGGAGAGCTTCTCCCATCGACATAACTACTGGTGGATTACCTACGCAACCACCCACTGAAATTTGATCTGCTACTGTAGTTCCCTTTTATTGTCTGCTGTCTTCTGGGATGGATTTCACCAGTTACCATACCAAAAATAGGAATGGCGGTTAAAATATATTACAGATATTTTTTGGCCTGTTACACTTCCAAACACCCTTTTTTAGATGCTGGCCAATGCAAAGTACATACACCTCCACTGTTACTTTAACTTTCCACAAAAGTGTCTGTAATTAGAGAGTGATAAATATCATTATGCAAATTAGAGTCACTGTAGCTGACTTCTGTAAAATATGTCTTCCCTGTAAAGAGCACTTCTGAAAGAAAAGAAAAAGGAAAACTTGAGGAATCATATTAAACCTTTATAGTGCTTTTCAGCCTGCAGTGTCTTGTTTGTATGTATGTTTAATGTTTGTGTGATGGATTTTCTAAACCTCACTTTTTGGAACTTCACTAATTAGCATGGTTTCAAATACTGTTTAGAATCATAGAATATTAGAGTTGGAAGGGACCTCCAGAGGTCATCTAGTCCAACCCCGTGCTTAAAGCAGAACCAACCTCAGCTAAATAATCCCAGTGAGGATTTTGTCAAGCCACAGCTTAAAAATCTCTAAAAATGGAGATGCCACCACCTCCCTAGGTAACCCATTCCAGTGCCTCACCACCCTCCTAGTGAAAAACCTTTTCCTAATGTCCAACCTAGACCTCCCCCGCTGCAACATGAGACCATTACTCTTCTGTCATCTGCCACCACTGAGAACAGCGTAGCTCCATCCTCCCTGGAACCCCCTTTTCAGGTAGTTAAAGGCTGCTATCAAATTCCCCTTCAGTCTTCTCTTTGGCAGACTAAGCAAGCCTAGTTCCCTCAGCCTCTCTGGACAAGGCTTGTGCTCCAGCCCTCTAATCATTTTTGTTGCCCTCCGCTGGACTCTCTCCAACTTGTCCACGTCCTTTTTGTAGTGGGGGGCCCAAAACTGGACAGAATACTCCAAATGCGGCCTCACCAATGCCGAATAGAGGGGAATAATCACTTCCCACGATCTGCTGGCAATGCTCTTACTAATGCAGCCCAATATGTCATTAGCCTTCTTGGCAACCAGGGCATACTGCTGACTCATATCCAGCTTCTTATCCACTGTAACCTCCAGGTCCTTTCTGCAGAACTGCTGCCTAGCTCGTCCGACCCCAGTCTGTAGCTGTGCATGGGATTCTTCCGTTCTAAGTGCAGGACTCTGCACTTGTCCTTGTTGAACCTCATCAGATTTCTTTTGGCCCAGTCCTCCAATTTGTTTAAGTCCTTCTGTATCCTACCTTCCAGGGTATCTGCAACTCCCCTTAGCTTAGTGTCATCTGCAAACTTGCTGAGGGTGCAATCCACCCTATCCTTCAGATCATGTTTACATGAAATATTCATTACAGAGATTTACAAAAAAACTATGATCAGAGTGATTAAATAGTAGTTTACTCATTTAGACCCAAATTACTTAGGCGTGGCCTAATTTTAAGCATGTAAATAATCCCATTGTTTTCAAAAGGGCCACTCGTGCTTACAGTTATGCACCAAACTTAATTGGCCACTGCAATCTCACTGCAACTTGTTCAAAGTGAAATACAAGCATTAATTTCACTGCAAAACATTCCTGTGAGATGGGTAAGTATCATTACCTCCATTTTATACATGAGGAAACTGAGGCACAAAGGGGTCAGTAAACACATTTTAAAACATGCTCTGTAAGTTTGAATGCCTCTGTTTTGTTTGTCCAGCTTGAATCCTTTGGGACTAAGGGGCATTTTAAAAATATATTTAAGCACCTAAAGATGAAGATAGGTAGCAAGTGGGATTGTGAAAAGCACAGGGGCACTTAACTCCTAATTAAATTGCATGCCTTAATGGGAAACCCATTCTTTCTCTGTCAGTTCCATCATAACTGCCCTATCTGTAATGAAGTATCAAGATACATTTTCTTTGCTTAATTCTGAAGCAGTAAAAAGTCTTCTAAAATGGTTGTGTGAAGTATTTATCTTTTTTTTTAATCCTTCTGTGAGTGCAAGCACAAGAGTGTCTCTGTATTACAGGTTGTCCTCCTCCCAAATGACCTAAATATTTACCTAAATACTCTAGGGAAGATTGCAATATATATGGTTCATTTTCACCTTTTCCTGTTAACGGGGGTCAGCAGGGCAGACCCATAGAGCACATGTGATTGACACCACTTTTACAAACTGGCTCACCAGACCTGATGTTTTTGGTTTGAAATGGAAGTTATTCTCCTAGGTGGATTGTCTGCCACAGCTAACAAGCCCCACCTGCCTGATAGGTGAAGTGACTTAGCCAAGGTCATCCAGGAGGTCAATAGTAGAGCCAAGAATAGACCCAAGGTCTCTTGAGTCTCATATCCTCCTCTCTGTATCACATTGCCTCCCTGGAAGATGGCATGTACTTGCTGGCTTGCTTGTTCATGCCTGTCTTGCTCTCTTTTTTTCTCCATTTGTTTCTGGTTTGCCATGAATACAAATAAACATCTTCCTTCATTGACAGCACTTTCCTGCCTTTCATTGAAGTGAAAAAAGAATAGTCAGAACAGTACAGAATGTCAAGGCCTTTCAACCTCACATTGCCTTTTATGGTTCTGATAAATTACCATTAAATAAAAACACCCTCCAGTAACAGCCACAGAGCTGTTTGAAAAATGTAGGGAAAAAATCTGCACAAATGTAAAAATTTGATAGAAAATTATTTGCATTCAATTTTGTTTTTTTTTCCCCATCACCTTATTTGTTACCTTTTTATTACTTGGGATTGTTTTCCAGAAACTGTATCAGTAGAAACCATACAGACAAGCAGGCAGTGCTGCAGACTGTTGCCTAATTTTTTCCATTATAAGACCCTGTTTTCTGTTGCTTATAATTTTACCAAACTTTTTTTGGCTTGAAATTTTCTACAGCAGATGTCTGCTTCTATAAGAAGGGTGGTTTTTTGTTTGTTTGTTTGTTTTTGTTTTTTAAGTTGCAGTAAAAACTGAAATTCTGATAACAAGGTGAGAGGAACATATAAACATAATTTTTTCCCAGGTGTGATGCTGGGAGACCAGGTGCCAGTTCATGCCAAGGCCGAGGGCCTCACTGAACATTGACAAATGCATAGCCAGAAACCAGTCTGGGTTACCTGTGGCCTAGTATAGTTCAAGTAGATATTAATGTTGTAAGAATGTGTTTAGACTTTATGGACTACTTGTAGGCTGCTGCATGTATTAATCCTCCTTCTAACATCTGTCATCCCATGATACAAAGTTAGACTGAGTGTTTGTATTGTAAGTCTCTGTAATAGACTCTATATACGCTAAAATAAAAAAGGAGATGGCTGGTCTTATGGTTAGCACCCTGGACAGGGACATGGGCAATCTGGCATCAATTCCTGGTTCTATGTGACCTTGGGAAAATCACTTAGGACTAGATTTGTAAAAACTATTTTCATGCCTAAATATGCAGATGTGTCCCTACTGGGAGTCTGGCACTCACCAAACAGGAAAAGAAGCATTAATTAAGATAAAGTGCTTGTCCTGCACACAAGATGGCCTATTGAAGGCAAATGATGCATCGTGTAGCATTAAAGGACAGACATCTTGTTGATTGCATTCCTAACTCCCTCCAGCAAGGGGAGATCTACTCATGGACTCATCCCATCAGCTTGGATTCTAGGAAGAAGAGCGTAAAAATTTGGACATGGAGAAAGTGGGTCTCTTCATGCTTTCTGAACTCTGAGGGACAAAGATTCCTAAACATAAGCAAGAGATCCCCATGCTGCTTGCTCTGGGTCAGCTGTAAATGATGTATAGACTTGTTTATTATAGAAGCTTACATTATCTTTTTAAATCTAAGACTAACTCATTTGTGTGTATATGTTTCCTGTTTTAACCTTCTAAATAACTCTAATTTCTTTTCTTAGTAATTAAATCTTTAGTTGTTTATTACAGGATTGGCAACAGGTGATGTCTTTGGTTTGAGATCAGCGTACAAATGATCTGGGGTAAGTGACTGGTCCTTTGGGACTGAGAGTAACCTGAATATTGTGACTTTTGGTGTAAACTGACCATCTATCAATGTAGTCAGCTTGTCTGGGTGGCAAGATAGACAGGAACACCCAAGGAGACTCTCTGTGACTCCATTGTAAGGTTATTATAGTGTCATACTTGTTACTGAGTTGGTGAAATCTAATTTTAGAACACACATCCAGTTGGGGGTGTCTGCCGCACTTTTTGACAGTCTGCCCTGAGGTTGGCACTCATGGTCATGAGCCACTCCAGACAGCGTGGCACACGGTTAACAGATTTTTTACAAGCATTTTGTTCAGAAGCTGTAGTGCTTCCATGCCGTGGAGCAGGGACTTGAAATTTGGCACAGAGGTTACTCTAGGACAAATTGTTGCCTTTTGCTGTCCCCATCATAATTCCCCCTCCCGTTCTGCAAAATTTTGCTCTGAAATATTTGCACATACTCAGTAGAGGCTTGTTAGAGTTTGTCAGCAAATTTTCCAAACCTTTCATGTGCACTGAGCATGCTCCATCTCCAAAGAACTGTGAGCCAGGCACAACAAACATGCTTCAGTCCCACAGAACCATGGAGCATGCTTTCAACCTGGAGCTGAGCAATTTTCTTGCAATTGCTCCTCTGACATCTGTGGGCTATTATGATGTTAGGCAATGAACTGAGAGCAAAGAGCAGGGAATGAGGCAGGGATCCTGTGGAAAAAAACAGGATGTGATCATGTAATAAAAGACTGTATTGTAATTCCTACGAACAAGGAGGTTGAATTAAGGTTGCATGAGCAGCTTCAATTCTGACATTGCCTAACCTTTTATTTCTTGAATTTACAGCCTTAACATTTTTTAACATTTTTATACAGCTTTGTAGTATTCTCATATGTCTTGCTATTTATTTTGGATTAACATCTCCAGGCCTCTCTGTATTAATTTATACCAATGGGCCTGGTTAGTTGGGCGCTACAGGTACAGTGTTGCTACTAAAACCTGTGATAGCTTCATGTAGGGCAAAATATTGTTATAGCAGCAATTGTAAGATGGTGACATTACACATATTTTGCAAGTTCTTTTTCTTAGCGTATGAACAAGGTTTTAGTCTTGGAAGAAAAATGCTGTGGTGTTTGTTCTTTGGGGGATCTATGGCAAGCAACAAAGCAGTTTTCTTGTTGTCTTGGTCTAAGAAGAGTCCATTTTGGGATCTGAGTTGCTTCGCGGGAACTAGACTTTGGTTTAGATTGAAACCTCTGAAAGAAGATTGGTTGCATTTCCTGTGTGACTTTTTATGTTCCGGGACTGATGTATATGAGTAAACAAGTTACACTAAGAATGCATGCCACTGATTTCTCCCCCAGTGAAAAGTCAGCCTCTAAGAACCTGACATTTGCTACCATTTGGAGGAAGGACAACAATATTTCATGGGAAATGGTCAGCTAATTCTTCCTTTATAATACTATGTTCTCTAATGCAAATAGCACATTATGAAAGGGATGGTGAAGAAATGTTGTCATCCACATTTACACAGATTCTATTTATATTCCTGTTTCTGTAATCAAGTATTTCCCACTGGCTTTAATATGTTATTGAAGAAGTCAACAAGAAATTTCCTCTTTAAGGTTTATGCCCATGTCATATAGACCAAATGAAGTTTCTCAATGCACAGAATGAAAACCTCTCTATATATTTACATTCAACACCAGTAAACTTGCACTGTTGTTACAGTACACATTCAAAAATGGCTGTCACTGGAGATCACATACAAGATAAGTCACAGAGAAGAGCTCTACGGAAATAAGAGTTTTCTCCATTGTCGATGTAAGTCAAATATCCATGAATAGTGTTTTTGCATAGCGCTCTATTTGTCTATTTCTAGTAGGGGATACCCAACTCTTTCTTGGGTCTGAGATTTCAGAATAAGATTAATGCTGTTAACAATGTAGTTTATATTCAGAAGTGGGTGAATACTGCAATATATTTTTTTCCATTTTTTCCATGGTTGCTCAAATTTAAGAATTAAGTGATTTTGGCCCACTCATACCTTGTGTGTTTGATTCCTGTAAAACAATAAAGTGATCAAGTTTTACTCTCATGAATGTTCTCAGATGTTAAACTCACATGCTTTACTACTCACCCCAGATGTGGTATGGTATAGGATGAGACTATGCTTGATATAACACAGGGGTTCCTAAAACCCTTCACTAGGCTACTTGCACAGAGGTAATTAAATAAAGAAACCTGTTGGGTATCTGACCACACTCTATGCAAATAGCACCAAGTTGCATGTGCAATTGTGATATTCAGAAAATCAAATTTAACCTCTGCACCCATTCAATTGTTCTGCTGGTACTGGTCTGGTCCATTGGCTAGGTCACTTGATGAGGAGCCAGAAGACTTGGTTTCTATTTGTGGCTCTCGCTGATTTGATTTGTGACCTTAAACAAGTTACTTTCCCTTTCTGGGCCTCTATTTCTCCTCCCACCTTTTCTTTGTCTTGTCTATCAAGGTTCTTCAGTTCAGGGACCAAATACTATTCTGTGTATGTTTACTGGGCTTAGAACAATGTGTCCTAAATTTGGTTGGGGTCACTAGACTTTATAGTAATGTAATTAATAACCACTATTTTTCATTAAATAAATACATGTGAACATCTGATCATGAATGGTATATCTGTCAAGGAAATTCTTCACTGCAAACGATTTACTCAGTTTTAATTATGTCTCTGATGCGCTTTTTTTTTTTTTGGACATGGTTATTCTGCAAATATAACTTAAAGCTGAGCAGGCTCACAGACCCAAAGGGCCTGGTGCTGTCTTCAATAAACGATGGCCTTCAGCATGAAGCCCCGTGCCAATAGGAAAGTTAGAAAAATAAATACAATGTTCAACAATCTATTTGGGCCAAAGGGCTGCAAATTCTAACAACTGCCAGAAGGTGCAACTGAAAACAACAGACGGAATCTCCGGTGAGGCCAGTACAGGAGTGTGCTGACAGCATGGAATGTTTCAAGCCTTTGGGTTTGTGTTGGTTAAACCACCAGTCAACAGAGAACAGCAAACGTACTGTATGCACGGCAGGGAATAAATAAAATAAGCTTTAACTCTCACTATCAGCAGAAGTCTCTGTCACACATCAATAAATCCCCCCAGGCTTGCTTCCACTTGGCCTCTGCTCCCTACCCCATGAAATGAATGCTCATTCTCATTAGCTATTTATTCCAATAAATGCAAAGGGGCTGCGTGGGAAGGGGGTCTTGCATTCTGATACAGATCAAGTATTGTGGGCAGACTGGTAGCAATGCCTATAGTAAATGTAGGTGGAACTAATACTGTTGCCTATATTTAAGGTTGCCTGACATAATAAGGCTTCCATTATAGACCTGCTTTTCAATTGCTTAAAACTTTTCCAAGCTCACAGCTGGGCCTTAAATTTTCCATGCTGTGTGTCTCCTTCGGGCTTAATTTGTTTTAAAAGTTTCAGCAAAATTAGATCAGCAATGACATTAGGGAAAAATTAGTTGTTTTGCCTATGTTTTCCTTAACATTTTCTTTGAGAAGCACTAGTGCCTGTATGCTTTGGCGGAAGGACTTGAAATTTGCCTTCAGGGATTGCCTTGGTGGCAGGGATGTATCTCGGGCTGTTCCCTGTGAACATTTGCCCAAATTTGGCCAAATTATGAGACTTTGAAAAATCACAGTTTGCACATGCTCAGTGGAGACGTGTTAGACTTTGTCAGCTAAACTCTCTGAAGATTCCCTCTGCACTGTGCATGCTCCAGTCTGGTGCTGTAGGGGCCAAAAAGGAGTTTCCTTGCAATTTCTCCTTCTGGCTGCAAAGGGCCACTGTGGGTATTTGGGCAGAGAAACTGAGAGCAGGGATAATGTCTCTCCTGAACTCTACATACTTCTCCTGTGGGCATCCAGGCCACTGGAGAAGGAGCGGAAAACAGATTGATTGTAATGTAGAGGGGACAAGAGCTGGAGTCTGGTGATGAAGGTAATAGATTTACACAAGACCCCTGAGATGGGGGGCAAGACAGGAACTGTGAGCTGGGTGGGATGCTCAGACTGGAACTAGGAGTCAGGGAGGGAGGAGGAGACTGTGACTGGCTGGGCTAGGATCCTGGGGGAAAAAGTGAGACAAGGGAGGGAACTGGGAACAGGGAAGTGAGGGGAGGACTGGAACTTAAATGGAGGAGGAGACTGGGACTGTGATATGGAGACTGGGAACGATTAGGTGACGAGCTCCGGTTGGCAAAGACAGGACTGGCATAGGAACAGGATGGAAAGGACTCAGGCAGAAGGGTTCAGGCATGGGGGAACAGAGGCAAGGGGATTTATAGCCACTACAGTTCATTCCCCTCCATAATATGGAATCAAATCCAAGATTCAACTTCTCTTTCGCTGTCAGGAAATATCTGTGCAAAGCCACTGGCAAAATGTGCATCTCATCCCCCTCCAGTGGCTGGTCTATACAGAGAATGACAACCTACTACTGATCTCATAGTATTCTCTGGTGTGTGTATATCTATGTGACGATATAATTAACCACTATCGTAAAGCGTACATGCAAGGTGAGCAAATTAAAGTTCCACAGGCAGCCTAAATGCTGGCATTTCCTAAATTCTGTGTGTATAATGTTGCAAACATAGTGTTCTTTTAATGTAGTTTTCCCATGTTTAATTTTTATATGTAACAGACTTCAGTACTGTCTTTGGCATTGATTTCAGCCATTTGTGTCTCTTACACACTCCTGACCTGCTCCAAGTGTCAGACATAAAACTCCCAGGGTGTGAGTCAGAATCAACCAAGAAGAGTTCTAATAGAAAGCGATATCTTTCTAGTGCGCTTAGACAAAACACTGAACGACGGAAGATCAATTCTATATTTTAAATATTTCGTTTATTATTTGATTTCTTTTGATTTATACTGTGGCCTCTTAATTAAGATTGGAAGTCTTTCTGAAGTGAAGGCTGTCATTCAACCAAAGGCTAGATGCAGGAATACCTGGATGAAAGTCTATGGCCTGCTAACTATGTCATAACATAGTGGTCTCTCCTGGCTCTGAACTCTATGAATAAATTAGAAATAAGAGGTGGTGTTCTAGATACTATAACAATTATTTAAAATAACATTCATAAACAAAAATCCAACAGCATAACAAAACCCAGATGCAACAAAATTACATTGAATTGACTAGCTAGTACTTTAAAAGAGACAATGAATATACCAAACTACCTGAAAATAACCTCCCACACATACAAGAAACAAGGTGTTGCAACCATTGTTTCCATTTTGTGAGGTACACAACGGCACTGCTGCTTGCTCAAGTAGTCTGGGCAACCTAACTGTTCAAACTAGCCCTGGAAGTGTCCAAGTGTCCAAGGACAGGAATAAGCAAGAGAAATGATTCTAGGTTAAGAAGCTGGTTGTGAGACTCTGAGGGTGGAGACGTGGGCTCAAGGGAAAGGCAAATCATCAATCTGGGTTCTGAAGGAAGAAGACAGGACAAGTTTGGGACCCAGAAAAGGGAGAAGATTTGGATACACCTCTGGACTTCTATGGGCTTATCAGAAATCCTTTGAAGTTCACCCATCACTGCTAATTGAAAAAATATCAATCAGACCTTTCAATGAGAATGCTGAATGTGCTATATTGGATAGGATGTATTGACAAAGGACTGAGTCTTTGTTCTGTGGAAGAGAGAGGCTGCCAACACATTGCCACTATTTTAACTTGCCAGAAAGTTTGATAAGATCCTGTGAATGATCTGTGAATGATAAAGTGCTAAATTCAGTAAATGGGATTCCTGTATGGAAATATACAGGTGATAGTACAGCTTTGGTTCAGCTACAACAGAGCCATGGTTTTATTGCAAACATTGGATTTAATAAATGTTACATTGCTGAAAGGACCAAGAAGCAGATCCCCAAGAGGTGCAAATCAGCATAACTCCATTAGTTTCAGAGCTACATTAGTTTACACCTGCTGAAGATCTGATTCTCGCATGTTAGCAGCTCATGTGGAAATTAAATTTTGACCTAAGGAGTGTTTTTGCAAAGAACTGGCCAAGTCTTTCTGTGTCTGACACCTATCATATAGATTGATTATATAATGTTATTGTATGATTAATGCATATTAAAGTGCAATAAACACAGAGCTTTAAATGAAGTAAATAAGAAGTATTAAATAGCTTATTTTCCTGTAAGAATACCCTGTGGATTTAAACTTCCATTAACTTACGTGGGAGCAGTCCTGGGGCTTGTACCAGCCGTGGGCCAAGGATGGATGTTTCAGATAAAAATCATTCCAGAGAATTCAATCTAGGATTATATTCTCACTATCCACTCAGACTGGTTAAAGTCAAGTGTTAGTTAGCTGGATACTTGTTTGCCTAATGCTTAGTGAACATTTTCCCATACTAGCTAGAGATCGTTTCATTCATTTAATGGGAATTCAATAAAAAGCTTATTTTTGAAGCGTTCATAGAGTACGATAAGGTGGGATATTCTAAAGCACTTCGCAGACTGACTCTATTTCCATTGAAGTCAATGAATGGTAAAACTCCCATTGACTTCACTGAAAGTAGAGTGAGGCCAATGCTGAAGGCTTTCCAAATCCCCATCAGTAATGCACATAGTCTGTTTGGAAACAGATCAAAATAGTCCTCTTGCTCTAAAGTGTTTATAATCAAATACACACCAGACATCCCTTGATATGACACTTCCCATGTTCATGTGGATTTTAAAAAATACAGACTAGCCCCTTTATGAAGAGTCTGATTGAATCTTAAGTTAAAGGAAAGAGAAAGACTGGGCATGATACTCAACTGAGGTCATACAGTGAGATGACAGGAACTATGGCAATGACACTAGCTGAGGATCTGTCCCACATCCCTACAAGGTGAAATTTTGTAACTCTCTTCTGTCCTAAAAATATGAGGTTAAATATTATAAAAAGCTCTGTAACTAGAATAGCTGGACAATGGAATGAACTGCCAAGGGAGGGTTATTGTAGATGTTCATAGTTAGGGTCGACATCCATCTAATAGGGATGGCTTATGAATAATGGAATAGGTTTTGCCACGATGCCACTGGATGAACTAGGTAATTGATTAGAGGTAGTTTTCACAGTAAATAATTCTATCTGACAAATATGATAGGTATGATATGATATTTCAGAGGTCCTTGCTGATGAACTATATTTAACCTCTTCAGTGGATATTCCTGTTTCCTATGACATACAGAAGATACTGAAGGAAACAAGACTATAAAGTTTTTCCTTTTCTTTTAAATATTTTTTTAAAAATTGTTGTTCACCTCAGCAGGATGCAGCAGCCACCAGTCCACAATGGATCCTTTTCTTTGTCTTTTAGAAACTTGAAGGCACGCTACATGCCCCCAAGCAGAGAAGACATAACACATGGCACACAGCAGAATATGAGTAATGATAACACTAAAGACAGAGGCTGATGGATATTGGAAATGACCCCCTCCCGACTGTAAGAAAAGTATATTCAGGGTGATGCAATTACTTTTTTAATTGCTCACCCACTAATGGCTATGTCCTAATGAGATCAAAACCATTACACTTTTCTTTCATCTGTTCTTGCATAATTTGTTTATGGGGGGAATTGCTTGCTATCAGAAGACAAATTTTAAATGGGTATAATCAGAAAATTGTCTGAAGAGATCAACCATTCTGGATGGCACAGGTTTATTTCTTGAACATACAATCAATCAAGGAACAAAAAAAGGAGGAAGCAGAACCAGGTGGAAATCAGCATACCTGCATTGAACCCAGGGAGCTATACTGTTTTACATCAGCTGAGGTTTTAGCCCTAGAAATGTTGCCGATAAAGAGAAATATGGAAGGCTTCATGTTTCAGATTACAGTTTTCAACAGACAGGTAATGGAAAATAAAGGGTCAAATATTTCAATGTCAGAGAAATGTAATATTTTCTCCTATAGGACAGGGAAATGATAACATGATGTGTGCTTTTGTCACATCATCAGACAGGCTCCCATACCCAACTAAAATCCAAGGGCAAACATGTTTATTTACATTTCTGTATAGCCGTGTCTTTCATGTTGCTTTATGTAATCTTGTTAATGATGTAAAGTGGTAGAACATTTTGCAAGCTACTTAAAGTTCTGTAAATTATGAATATTTTTGGTTTCTGGGCATATCTCTTCAATATCAAAAATAAATTATTCTTTTCCCTTTTCTTCATATTTGTTTGGGGAATAGATTTTTATGCTTGCAATCAGAAATCAAGTTAGAGTGAACATTTTAGAGTTTACAAATATCTGTAAAATTATACCGGCACAATTTAAGGTAACATTGCATAGTTAATTCTAAATAGCTCAGCAGCTGATTTTGAATTATATTTGCAACTGAAATAGAGAAAGGGAACATGCAGAAGATTTGCTGTCATTTCAGATTGCAGTCTGTAAAAAATGCTAATTAAAGCAGTGGGTCATATCTTGCAATGTCAAAGAGATGTGACGTTTCCCTTACTTGGAAACAATAATGTGCTGCTGGCTGCTACATAAGTACAAATCTGACAGCTGCCAGGAAAGGGCAGGAAAACCACATGCTGACAAGATTTCCACTTGTTCCATATTATGCTGAAGACCTAAGGAGAATGAGCATGCTAGTGAGGAGGATTATTCTGCTATAACACAACTAAAACAAAAGAATTAACAGATCCTCATATAGAAATATATCGACTAGATGCTACAGACATTTATAAAGGGCCCAATTGTACAACGCTTATGTTACGGAAAATGTACTTACATGAGCTGTAAGGTTTCACAGTTGGGTAGCTTAGATCCGATGGCTAATATTTGTGAGCTGTAGGGACATTTCTACACCTTGACATAGTCTCTTATAACGATGATAATGTAAGGCCAGATTATTCCTCTTTGCACAGGTTGTGCGTTGGGGAGAAGAGGGTGGAAAATGAGTGATACAAGGAGCCCCACCCTACACTAGGGCCAATTACAGTGTCAGTCCCTGTGCTCAGGGAAATATCAAGACAGCTCCTTGCGTTTACCTTGTCTCAGAGAGCCCAAGGCCATGCCAACAACATCCCCACCCCCCAACACACACATAATGGCCTGTGTCACAGATGGATGGGTCCCGTCGATGGATATACTCTGTACTCCCACTCTATGCCACAGAGCTGAGGGAGGGATTGTGCCTCAGAGTGCCTTTGCATATTGTGGGTTTACATTACACACACTAGAACAGAGGTTCTCAAATTGGGGGGCACGCAACGTATTCTGGGGTGTATGAGAAGTTTTAGGAAAAAAATTTACTCTGTATATTCAGAGATGGGCGACAGGAGAGTGGAAGCTGCTGGCTGGGCACCCCGCTCTGAAGGCAGCACCGCTGCCAGCAGTCATGGAGAAGTAAGGATGGCATGGTATTGCCTTACGTTTTGGTACTTCTGCACACTGTCTTCAGAGCTGGGCAGCTGGAAAGCAGCTGTTGCTGGCTTGACACTCAAAGGGATAGGGCGTAAACTACTACAGATACAAAGAAGAGGGGCACAATCAATAAGTTTGAGAACCACTGCATTAGATGGCTGTACTCAGAAAGGCAGTGTGGTCTAATAGATAGGGCAAGTAGACAGGCTGTCATAACACCTGGGATCTAGTCCTGGCTATGACCTTAGACACATTTTCCCTATGAGTCTCTGTTTTCCCTTTCACCTGTTGTCTGTCTTGTCTATTCAGATTGCAAGATCATTGGGGCATCTCTTAATATGTGTTTGTACAGTGACTTGCATAATGGGACCCTGATCTTTGATGGGGTTTATAGACACTACTGTAATGCAAATAAATAATATTAATTGCCCTTTTTAAGTACATTGGTATTTATTAATGCCAGCAATCTATGCCATAAAGTAAAATTCTATATTGAATAACCAGTACTTTGATTTCTGATAAATTGTGTGCATGGTTCTTCTCCACCCCTAAAACAACTCTGCCAAGGTATTATTCATACTCCTTTACATATTTTCCCCTTTTTGTTATTTGAAATAACCCACTTGGAAGCTTGAAAATGAAATCTGGTTCCTTACTGAATTCCCCCCATCCCTTTATCTCTCATGCATGTGTACTGGTTTGTCATGAAAGCTGGGCTACTGCCATTTTGTCTGTAAGCACTTCTTTTTTTTTTTTTTAAAGAGGGAAAAAAGCATTGAAGCAGTTCTTTGAAGAAAAATATAGAAATGATGAGATAGCCTTTGAAAAGAGATACAAGATTTAGGGCTAACCATCCTTGACAGTGTTCCATAGACTGCTTATGCAAACTAGGTATGATCATAAATAGTTTATTTTTCATTGTAACTCTTTGCTTCCTAAACTATATGGAGTAACTCGGAGAGAAATTTGACCAGGTGTTAGGTTGTGCTATTCGTAGGCTATGTCTACACTGACGGCGGCGAAGTCGCCACCGTCAGATCAACTTATCTGGATTGATTGAGCAGTCAGTGAAGACCCGCTTAGTCGATCCGGAAGTCGACGCTGTTAATCCACGGCCGCACATAGCGCAGTGCAGTGAAGATGGCGTGCAGAAGAGAAGCACAGCAGACCATGGGAGTTACACAAGTTTTCTGTGTAGTTTGAGTAACTCCTGTCGACTGCTGGTGAATCGCCAGGGAAAGTGTAGACCAAGCCTTACTCACATTGGTATATATTTACTCATACAAGAGTTCTTGTGTGAATAAACACTAGCTGGCTTGAGCAAGAGATTCAAATCTAAGCTGTGATTTTTTTAGGAGTTTAAGACCCCAGGCTCCTAAAGCGGTTTCCATGCATACAGGCATACATGGGCCTAGGTGTATGCATTTGCAGCATTTGGGCCATATGGATGTACTCCTAAGTAAGTGTTCTGATCTGCAAAAGTGATCAGCACCAAGAACCTCTCATTGTGTTGAATGTGAACTTAGAAGCCTAACTCTAGGCTTCTGTTTTTTAAAATCTTGCCCTAGGTGTCTGGGAAGGATCACAATATTGTGATCTTAAAATGAAAATATGAACACAGTAGACAGACAAAGTGGGTGAGTTGATAGCTTTTACATTGTCTCTCTAATATCCTGGGACCCACACAGCATACAATTATATGAACACAGAGCATGAGCTATAGAAAGAAGCAAAGACCACTGAAACCAGAAAGGCAGGGGAAGAGAACCAATACAGTGTTTCCTCAGCCCCTTAATGCCAACATCATGTTGCTTGGGCCCTGTTAGTATTTGGAGCCATTGAAGGTTCATACAAGTTGGCAGAGACTCCTGCCAGTAAGCTTGGAGGAAATCCACACAGGAGTTAGCATTGCTTCTCAGTGCTCAGTGGGCCCTTTTTTAGGGTGGGGAGATCCAATGGCAGCCTGGTTATCTCTAAAAGGGGAAAGTAAGTCCCAGAGAGCAACAGTCGGTTCTGATGCTTCAGAGACAATAGGCTGCAGTTTCTTTGCATCAGGAATCCTCAGGTTATGTGAATTGTAGAGGCTGTGAGCCATACCATCATTGTGTAAATTGCTTACTTTTTGGAAGAGAAGAGGCTGGGGCTCTTCCATCAAGTAATATCACTGGGAGATATCAGAGTAGCCAAACTAGCTACAGTATTGAGAAGGTCAATGGGTGGCTTAACTGTATGAGAAGAGGAAGTACGTTGTAAGAATGTAGCAGCTCCAGGAACCATATGTGAGCCACTGAGCCTACAAACCCACACTAAATATTTGCCCTGGAGAAGGAGGAGCAAATGTATAGCCTTACTAATGACCATAAACCAGATACTGAAAGAAAGCCACTGGAAGAGAAGGTGGTCCAGGTTGCTTATTTGATAGGGAGGAACCTGTCCCAAGATCCCTGGGTGCATAGAGAGTGAATAGGGTGGTGTTGCTAGCTCTCAGGACCCAGAACAAAGGATATAACAAAAAGAGAGTATTTCCACTAATTTTCATCTGCAAAGACTATGATCGAAGGGAAATTGGATAGAGTGAAGGATGACTACTATAGATGGCTGGAGAATTCCCAATAACTGTCATCTGTGTCCAAACAAACAAAATGAGTGGAAAAAATGTCTGTGGAATGGAGAGCCGCTTGAGAGACCTAGAAAGAGAGCAGTGCTGCATAGAA
>ML675603.1:20499028-20513850 GCA_007922155.1 Mesoclemmys tuberculata
TGGAGAGCCGCTTGAGAGACCTAGAAAGAGAGCAGTGCTGCATAGAAGAGAAACATCCACTAAGATATGCACATGCGTATTAGCATGTGTCTGAAAAGCATCATGTTTCACTGCCTATGGCATACCCATGCTCAATTCCTTTTTAAAATGGGCGTATGCAAGCAAAGTTTCAGAAAATTTACCCCAAATCTCCCAAATCCAACAAGTTGTGTTTCTCTCATACATTTGAAGGCTATGAAAGGACTTAAATCTCAGAGTGTAAAAATACATAGTAAGTCATCTGCATTTCTGTAGTAGATAGCTCCTTTTAAAAACAAAAAACAAAAATCCAAAAGCAATATTAAGAACAACAAAAACAGAATTAGGTTGTTACTGTGGAATAGGCAATTATAGGCATATTAATTGCTAAATAGATTCCCTTTGTCAAATTTTCCAAAATAAAAATATAGAAATTAGGTCTCTTAAAAAGGTTATTTCAAAGGATAATATTCATTCACATTCAGTAACTACTACTGAGAATAGTAGATGATTTTACAAGAAAATGCCATTTTTCACACCTCAACAAGAAGTACTTTCTAAGCATAACGCAGTCATTTGTAAACTCAAAAAATCAAGCCAGGATTAGTCTCAAAAGTAATCATTGTTTGAAAAAATTATGAAACCTTAATATCATAATGATACAAAGATTAACCAGGGCAACCTAAATGCTCATTTTCATTCCGAGATGCTCTACTTTGTGTAGACCATCATTGTTAACGTGAAAGACTTGGTTAATCAAAGTCTTTCCTTGCACAGAGTACAAGAGACGCAGTGAAGTGATTTAACCTTCAGAGCATCAGCTCCTGTAATTGAACCACACATTTTTATTCACTGGGAAACAAGACAGTCTATTGATGGTTTATTGAAAATGACAGAAAAAGGAGGACAAGCTTTTGTTAAGTTCAAGAAGATAGACTATCATTTTTTAGACGAAAGTCATGAATCCAACAGATCTCTATAGAATATATTAATAAGAACATGAAGAGAATCATTACTTTTTCAAATGCAATGAAATAAAATATAGTCACGATTATTACAGCAGAAATATACAGCTGCATTAGGACATGTTCTTTTATGCATCCAGCATCGGTAGATGCAATGTATGAAGGTATTGTACACAAATTCTGGTATAATTACATAAGCACACACTGTATGATAATGATAACTGAAGACAAGTAGGTTATTTTCATTTGGATTAGGTGCATGCTACAACAAGCTACAGGGGAAGAAAAGTAAATGTAATTGATTAAAGGTAAATATAATTAGCTGCTCATGTGGTTGTGGACAATCCCATTGTAAAAGAAATATAAAGGGAAAAAAGAAAGTCTCACTGAGGGACTAGAGGGATTTTTAAAGACCTGAAAGTGAAAAATCGCCCTGCTCTCACCCACCCCAAAAATGAAATAAGGAGAAATTACATAGGAGAAAACCAACCAGACAAAGGAAGTATTAGAAAAATACCAAGCAGTTATAATGTTTGGATAGGGTCATGTAAAATGGCATAACTAGGAAAAAATAGGCTGAAACTGAGCAAAGGTAAATTTTAGCTGAATATCAAAAGGAAAATTCCCAACAGCAAGGTTTATTAGACTGTAGAATAATTTCCTAAGTGAAAGGGTTGAAGTCCCATTACTTGGGTCATTTAAACAAGGCTGGGGGAAGCATTGGAGAATACAATATAAAGAACAATCCTCTATGGGCAGACAGTGGATTAAATGACTCAGTATTTTTTCCCCTCTAGATCAGCAAGGAAAGTGAAATGGGGTCAGAAAGGTAAAGGAACAAAAGGCAGTATAAGCATAGCTTATGAAAGGGAAAAGAGAAAAGCATATTAATACATAAAAAGCAAAAGAAAGACAAGAAGCATGTAACTGCTGCTCAATAGGAAGTGAGAACAAATAATAAACAACAAAAGGAAATCTGAAATGCTAATAACTACTTTCCTTTGGCTCTCATGAAAGGTTCTTTATCTTTAAGTTGCTGCTTTATGACGGATAATGTGAACAGGATGCTTAATGCAATCATCATGAATGAGGAAAGATGAAGCTCCAAATGCAGAATCAGGAGGTAATAGGGTAAAAAATACCTAGATAAGTATTGCTGCAAAAAAATACCTAGAAAAATTACTGCAAACTCTTTGGAGCAGAACAGTGTGTGTTTGTACAGCACCTGAAACAATGAGGCCTGATCCTGTCCGAAGCCACTGTAATATAAATTATTATTAAGTATTATTACTAATGTAAGTTTCAATTATTATTTCACAAATGATAATAATAGTAATAACAACTTACATTATCTGTCCCTTATGAAACTGACCTGAGGAAAGGCAATATTGGAACCATTGGAATGATTTTTGAGAACTCAGAGAGGATAGAGGTGAGGGTTTTAGTGACAGGAAAGGGCAAACATAGTACTTGTTTTGAAGAGGAGAAAAGGTATTCCAGAGAGCAGGAATTACAAGTCAGTAACCTTACCTTCTTTACTGTATGTCACATAGTTATCTAATGTAATTGTTTCTAATCTAAAAGAACAAGTTAATAAAGCAATTAGAACTAGAACTGGTTGTAAACAGAGCTGGGCGAAATGTTTCAGACAAATATTTTATTTAACAAAAAATGCAGTTTCGGCCGATCCTAAACTTTTTGCAAACTTCCCATGGCTATTCATAAAATGGCCAGAAGAGGAGGAAGAATGAAAGGTGGTGGTGATAGTAGTGTTGCTGCTGCTTCTACTTCTGCATTTCTGCCCCTTCCCTTGAAATTTTTAGTCCAGTGGTTAGGGCTCTCACTTAGGATTCAGGAGACCCCAGTACAAATAGCCACTATGGAACACACCCAAAATACACTTTTTCAGTTCATGAAAAATTCCCAAACAATCCAGAGTCAGTTCAGCTTGAAATCATTTTTTAAAAAATTTCAATATTTTGGACCGCTACTGAACCTAAAAATCAGTTATTCACCCACCCCCGGTTGTAAATTTACTGCCAAAAGGTTGTTGGAGTTTTTGGAATGAAAATGGCTTTTCAATGAAATTCAAACACACACAAAAATCTATCTATTTTCATGGAAAATGTTTGGGTCTTCTTTCAATAAACAGACCTTTTTCACGAGAAAAAAGAAAACGTTTCCTGATGAGCTGAAATTAGAATGTGTTTTTGTAATGCATCTCAAACTCCAATTGAAATCTGTGACTATATATGGTGTACTAGGGACATAGTATTTGTATGCTTCTATGTATAAATGCAAAATAATACATAACATGAGTTCATCAAAAGCATAACTTAGTGCAAGACTAAAGTAATCGTCCCCTTTGCTAAGAGAACACTCTTTGGGGTAATGGAGATGACATGGATTCACTGGCCCACTTGCACACCCTGTTTTGCATGCATATTTGCTCTACTATACCCTGCTTTTCTCAATGGAAAATTTAACACCTCACGGATTGCAATGAGATCTAAAGGAGATTAGCAAGATCCCTCAGCCACCAACAGTGCTCCTCTGTCCTAGTACTTCTGATCAGCCCTTGGAGCTGTAGGCAAACATCAAGATGACTGAGGCTGCAATTCAGCAACACAGCTAAACATGTGTTTTGTTTAACAGGGGTAGACTTGCACACAGGAAAAATTGCATTACTGAATCTGGGCATGAATCTGCCAAATCCACCCAACCACAACCATTGTCTCCCAGGCCATTGAGGTGAAAGACTTTGAATTTGAAGAAATGGCTAGATAAAGATACAACTTTTTAAATACTGTGTATTTTTTAATTCTAGACCAGAACCAGAATCAGAGAGAGGAATATATGACTTATGAGTCTATTCTTCTAGTATTTCTGGTTCAAGATAAAGGAGAGAATATCACAAATCTGAAGAGAACCTGCTTCATCCTCATAGCTTAGCCATACTGCACCGAAACTCCTCACCTTTTGAGGGTCTCCAGTAATTATTATAGTAGAGTAGAGTAGAGTGTGGAGCATTTCCAGATGATACGATTACCATGATGTATGTTTCATTCCATAAAAATAATCAGATCTATTGATTTAATCTCAGATGGTTAATAAATTATTTGTATTTACAGATGTGTATCGGTAACCAGCTAATCAATATTCCGATACTCCTGTTTGTGTTGTGCTAAATGTTAAATTAATAAAACAGAATTCTTTTTATTTGCTCACTTATTCACTGTGAGTGTGGGCTGGATTTTGCCAGCTGTACCCTTGATACAGAGTATCCCACTCCACAAAAAGTCTGAGAGTAGCCTTTTATCTCAAAGTGTACTCTGGAACATAAATTCCAGGGAAGACGCACAAAAGAGAACTCAGCAAGAAACTTCGCAACCTTGGTATTGGACTCTTTTTTTTATGGGCTAGTTTATTTGACTCACCTCAGATACAGGAACTAGTAGAGACACCTAATGTACCAACAAAAAATCCACACAGGACTCTTTTTAAACCTAAAACCTGTACAGCCCCATTGCAATGGTAACAGGTGCTTTTGCAAATCCTTTTCCATGATTAAGTATTATTATATTATGTTGGTTGGGACCCTGGTGCTGCTGCCCACCAACAAACTGCAGATGATCATGTAGGAATAAACCAAATGCTAAAGAATGCAGAATTAGATTTAAGGAAATATTTAAATCAATAAAAGGATTTCAAGGCCAGAAGAGCCGTTCTGCTTATCTAGTCTGCCCTCCAGCATAACACAGGCAGCAGGATTTTACTTTTTAGAATGAACTGAAAGATCAGCCCAAGCTACCAATGAAAAAGGGTTGCTTAATTAAACTTGTATTTAAAATATGTTTTTTAAATATTTCAGAATTGTTGCTTCGGACACATAGTTGCCAATCGAATGCTGAATTCTTTGGGAAGGGTTTACTGAGACAGGAAGGCCTAAATTTTCAAAAGTCACTAATGATTTTGGAAACTTCAGATTTTGGGTGCCCAACTGAGACATCCTGGGTATGTCTACACAGCATCGTGGAGTGAGGGGGAGCAAACGTCCCAGCCTGGGCTGATGGACTCTGGCTATTAGGGCTCATGCAAGTGCTTTAACTAGCTGTATAGCCAGCACTTTGAAGATGCAGCTCGGGCTGAAGCTTGGGCTATGAAGGTTTCGCTTTTCCCACCCCTTTCCCTAGGCTCCAGAATCGAAGCTCTAGCTCTAGAGAATGGTCTATACAACTCTTTATGGAGCATTAGGGTGAACCTTGCTAGCCTGAGTCTTGCTTTCGCTCATTCCAAAATGTTGTTTAGCCATACCCCTTAAGAGATGGGGCTGACTCAGCAAATTCTATTCTAGATCACTATTCTGAAGATTATGCCCATGTAAATGAAAAATTCCTTTTATTTTATTTTTTTGGTACCAGTTCTCATTATTTTGTGGTTTTTCATACTCATTACACATCAACCCATACACCCATGTCACTTGTCAACCCATGCTCTGTTTCTTTCAAAATCCAATTCAGTAAGATTAATTCCAGTAGGATCATTTCAAGTATTCAGTATATTATGTGGGAAAAAAGCTCCCTTGCTACCTTCTGCAGTGTATTTTTGTCACTTTAGAATTTAAACAGTTATGATCCAAATCAATACTGGTGTTTGGGTAATTATAATCTCCCATGTTTAAAATTTGGGCATTCGTGCAGGCCCCTCTAATTTGCAAATAATTTCCTGATTGACTTTGCCTAACTGCCCTTGAGTTCTATAGCTCCATCTAAGTATCATCAGGATATCTTTACATATTGTCCTATCCAAAATCTTCCTATGCCTGCTGAAATATTTAAATCTATCCCTATCTCTCTACACCTACATTGACAACCCTTTTGGTTTCTAATGCCCATCCTTGCAGTAAACTATATATGTCCCACCATTTTAATTTCCTGGTAAATGTGCTGATTTAACCATGATTATGTTTAGGCTTGGCAGAATTGAATTAGGATTGTTTTTTTATAATTTTGATTGATAATATTGATTTTTGTTTGATAAGATTGATAATGTTTAGTTTTAGGCATTTTTTATTTATATATATTTACATTTTTGTGGTTGCAGGAAATTATGTAGGCTACGAGACAGTAATTATTTAATGACAGTAGATGTTAAGATTCAAAAAGTTAAAGGCTTTATAACAGTTAAAACACAAATTGTCAACATCTTATTAAAATACTCAAAGTAAATATCCTTAAATCAAATTCTGCTAATTTCTCAAGCAGTGTTCTTACTTTGCCTATTTGTAAATTTTGATTATCATCGATGGAAATATATTTTCATCAATTTGTATGTGTGTGTAAAATAAATGTTTATCAACATTTGCCAATAGAAATCTAATCCTTCCAAGCCTAATTATGTTATTCCAGTATTAAAAATTTGTGAAAACATATTTTTGGCTCAGAATTGTCAACCTCTGCATGTAGCATTTGTATAGAAAATATTTAACCCTGACTTCAAAATCTTTCTTTGCATTACCTTTTTACTGTATCAAACAAATTCAGAGCCCCAGTCTTTCAAATTGTGTGCAAGGGAGCTTCCATTAAAATCAGGGAGCCTTCAGGCTCTAGTTCAGCAAGGTACATAGGCACATGCCTAATTTGAAGTATGTGAATAGTCTCATTGACTTCAGTGGGATTAGTCATGTTCTTTAAATTAGACATGTGATTCAGAACCTTGCTCAATTAGAATCTTCATTTTTAAATTTAACCAGCACAACGTCCGCTGTCAACAGCTGACACACCCCGAACTCTGATTTCAAGAAGCTAAATGGGCTATCCATTTGGATCTCGACAGTTCTCCTGTAAATTTGTCTCTTCTTGCTTTGCTAATCTTAAAACTTGCCCAGGTAATTTTCTATATTAGCAGAGGAGAAAAAAAAAGAAGAAAAATCAATAGATGATTATAAAATTGTATTTCTTATCTTTTAGTGCTTACGCTATCAGTAAAAAAAAAATCTACTTATCAGAAGACATCCAACCTTCACAAGGTTAGTGTGCATTTGCAGTACAGTAGATGTATCTGTGCTGTTTTTTTTATTATAGAGCTCCAGCATGTACCTTTTAATTTGGTTGTCAGGGGAGACAGGAAGCAATAATTAAGGCTAAAAGATGGGGAATGGAAGCTTTATTAAAGGATATATTGAAGATGGGAATTTGATCTGAGAATTAGATTATGATTAGAGTTGTTAATGCAGCTGTGCCACTCTTGAGTGACAGAGCAGCAGATGAACTGAACAGGCAATTATGACTACAGGAGTCCCCCTAATCTTTACAATCCCAACCTCACAGTCACATCCATTTAAATTAATTTTTATGAAGGCTACAAATTTACAGCTTCACCAGATTGGAAATTTGTTTGTTTATTATCCAGAGGAAATATTTTTAGGGAAGTAAATAGCACTGAAAGCCATCTTGTCTGTCTGCTTGTCTTTTAACTTGCAGAATTAATAATATGAGATTAATCTGAAGGCTGCTGCCTTTATGAAAACTGATTGATTCTCAGCAGCCTAGCGTTATTATGATTATCTGTGGGAAGGTCAAAGGGAAGGCATGTAAAAGTCATAGCTGATTCATGAGTTCCCTATATTAAGCAGAGGATAAAAAAAGAGGCTTGTGTTGATCAGTGTTATAAGTGAGGAATCAGTCTTCCTTGCATTACTGAAACTGAAATTCTAGGAAAAGGATTTTAAACAACTTTGGACATAGTTATTTAAAATGTCTGTTCAGGAGAGATAGCAATAGTTCATTACTATGCATGCTGAAAACCTATTTTAAGGAGTTCTTTGCTGCACAAAGATTAATTTACCAGTACGTTTTTCCCCCTGCACTACTAATATAAATAATGGTTGCAGCTTAAATTGGCATTATATTTTGATAGCCTACTTTTAAATTTACAAAAGGATTTGTTGCAGAACTGTTGAGAAACTTGGAAATGGAGACCATGAGACAGCAGTCTTGTTCCAAAGTTCATTTGGGAATGCCAGTTATGATTAAAATAAAATCGGAGCCTGTTGAACCTAGTCATTGTTTTAACAAAATACTGTACAGGTAGATGTTGTATAGAAAAGTAAAACCTTGATATGTAGCAATTAAAGAGACTAAAATGTATTTTGGTTACTGGAGTTCCACTATGGTTCAATCTAGGAAACCTGGAAGACACTTCAAGAAGCTGCTCCTCTGCATAAAGCCCCATTTCAGTAAGTTGCTTATTTTCATTCCTAACTTTAAACATGTGAGAGTACTTCAAGTCGTGTCAATGGGACTAACTCCTGAATTTAAAGTTAGGTATCTGACTAACTTTAGCCTATGTCCCATGACAGGGCTCCTTATGGGCTTAAGTACTTTGCTGGATTGAGGCTAGAGTTCTCAGTATCTTGAAGAACTGAATTGTTAAAGGATATATTTTTCATACAGAAAGCAAATCTTGAAACCTCTGAACAATGTTCAATGAACAATATGCATTTTATTATAAGTCTGGAAAAAAATGTTGGTCATCTTCCAATTAATTTAGTTTATGTAAAAGTTATCAAATTTTATAAGAAAGTTACTGTAACACATAGGTAAAATAAAGACAAAAATAAATAAGTTCATCTTACTTATTTTCATCCTGCTATTATTATTAGAAGTTTAACATATTCTCATTTATAGAGCAGTAGGAGAATATAATCTAATGTGACAGAATGTATGCGTGATGAGGGGGATGAAAGATTCCTACACAGAGACCAGGGAAAAAGATTATTAGAGAAATATGAAAAATATAACCGGAATTATAAAAGAATGTCATAAAAGTTAAGAATATTGAAATTCCTTTCATTTTTACATATCTCCATTTTTCCAGAAGCTTCTCTACATATCTGGCTCCAGGAGATCAGTCTCTCTGCCTCAGAACAGTCCACCTACACAGAACAACTTGCAGGATTGGGGCAATTTCTACACTTAAGTGTCCTTTCTTGATTCTCATGTATGAGACACCCATAGAGCTTTGAAATAACAAATTATGGAACATAAATGTACGATTAAAAGGGGAGAAATAACTTGATCCACTTCTAATTGCAGTGTTGTAGCACTGTCGATCCCAGGACATTGAGACAAACTTCTGTTGGTGAAAGGAGGTCTGGGAAAGTACTCAAAGTGTCACAGCTATGTACAAGGTGGAAAAGAACAGTCTTTTCCAATATATGTTAACTACTTATGCTAAACAATCTGTTCCACCTGGTATTTATCTGTGACACACTGAGTAAATTTCCCAGACTGGAAGAAGAGCTCTGTGTAAGCTCAAAGGCTTGTCTCTTTCACCAACAGAAGCTGGTCCAATAAAAGGAATTACCTAATCCACTGCTAGATACATTGTAGAAAAAATCATTTTATTAACACTCTCATATTTCTTGGGATTGTATACATGTTTTCAGATCAAATAAGAAAGGAGATAGAATTAATAAAAGTAGGATTTAGAGAGTTTTTATCTAAAAATTTTGCCATCTCTTTGATGGAGTGAAAGTTATAAATTAAGTTACTTTTATAGCAAAAGATGAACATATTCATTGATATAAAATATGAAGATTCACTTACACAGAGTTAGGAGAGGCCATATCTTGGAGAGAGATTTATTCTAGAGCAATTTTGGTGCCTTCTTTTTCAGCAATTATTTCATTTAGGTGAGGTGTTGAGTTTTTGCTATGATTTGGGAACATTCTTCATCTGCTTACTTTGGTCAAACAGGTAAAAGCTAAATGTTCTGCAGAAATATCTGGAAAATATTTTTTTTCAAATTTCTTTTCTCCTCACTCTTCCTGCCTTTGATTAATGTTTTTGTTCAATTATGATTCTTCAATTAGTATTTCCTCATTTCTGACTATTAACTGATTAATCTTGATGATAATTGATCAAGAGTAATAGTGTTTTAAAATATGTTATGTATTTTATTCAAAAGGTTGTGACTGTTTGATCTTTTAAAATATCTTTGATTTATTTAGTAATTGCACTATTTATAGGAGATAAGAAAATAACATCAGTTGATATTAATGAACGTGAGATGTATAAAGATATTTTTTCCTCCTCAAGTGAATAGATATTTTTATGTCTGAGGAAAACACTTTTGTTATCTATTTATATATGTTTTAATTCTATGTACTTGGCCATGTTCTACAGTGCAGTGAGCGAGTGCATCAGGTATCTGGTTCCTCTTCTAAGAGCTAGTCCTGGAACCAACACCACTTAGAGCTACTGCCAGAGACATCTGAGTTATGCCACTGGACGCTGGGTCCTTAATGGACCGTACACCACTGGACAATTAGCACAGCAAAGAGAAGATCCAACATGCCCCCTTTTACCTATGATATGTCTGCTGAGCCAGCAGCTGTGGGAGTAGTCCTATGGCTTGACTGCAGCACAGATGCACCAAATATTTTCCTGATGCCAGAGGAATTATTTGATGGGCATTTGCAGCTGGATTACAGCCCCTTTGCACTGCAGAATTCAAAGCCTGATTCAAATGTCATTGCCAGCTAAAACATCTGGGATTAAATTTCACCACTGATGTTGAGAGGTGAGACTCAGCTCTATTCCTTTATCCCATTGACTCCTCTAAAAACGTTTTCAAACCACATGGTCATCCTGGTATAATGACCAAGTCCAGATTTTCAAAAGGGAGAACTGACACCATAGGGACTTTCACCTTCAGTCTCAGCATCTAGCCTTGACTAGAAATCTCATTGATTTTAGTACCATCTCTAGCTTGCACTTCTAAGTTAAATCTTACACTTCTACAGTCACAAAGTTGTTAGAAATATCTCTTCTCTTCTCAGCTCCCTAAAATCCCCAGTCCATCAGCTATTATCCTATCCAAATGCAAACCACTTGGTGATTTCCTTCATGAAAAGATTACTAGCAGTATTACCTCTGCCTAGTCAAATCTGCCCGATTCACATCTTTACATTTCTCTCACCCTGAAAGGGTTCATTCTGCACTCTTCCAACTGCTCATTTTTTGTAACTATCGCTAGACTTCTCCATTACAGAGCCTCATGTCTCCCAGGGGTTAGATCTTGGCTGTATCCTCATTCCCTTTGAATACAAAGACTTTGTGTATCGCTTTCATTAACTTATCTTTTCTATAAGTGTGACATCAAAATGTCCAGGTCCTTCACTGTTTCAACCTCTTCTGTATGCCCAAACCTCCTAAAATTACTGGCTCTGTATGATACACAGATTCTGGAAAGGAGATCTAAACATGATAAATGACAGAATATTACATAGTATATTATACAGTGATACAGCAAAAAAAGATACTCAGATGCATACACGTCATGTTATAGATCACAGAAGTGTTGGTACTTGGTAAGACAACACGAGCAAGTTATCTGTAGCTCTGGGCACCTCAATAGTGAGCAGATATGGGCAAGTTCGATGGAGTTAGCATAAGTACTCTATATACAACAGGCTCACAATCTTGTTTTTTTGGGAGAGCTTTGCACTGAACGTAGTTAAGTTTAAATAAATATCTTTCTTAAAATATGAAGGCTCTGGAAGTTTGATTTATTAGGTAAACTTATAAGTACATGTTTATGCTCATATATACAGATACACAGGGAGGAAGAATGGGTTTATGGGTAGGACACTGTATTGGGATTCAGGAGATTTGGGACAGACATAGGAATTCAACAGACTGCCTGTGTGACCTTGGTCCAGTCATTTAATCTCTCTGTGCCTCAGTTCGTCATTGGTGCAAGACAGATAACACCACCACTTTTGCCCCACTCCTATCTGTCTCATCAATTTATACTGTATGCTCCTGAGGGTAGGTATTGTACCTATATGTTCAGACAGCAAAAATGGCAGAATAGGGCCTTGATGTGGGTGGCGGCCTCTAGGTGCTACCATAATAATAATATACACACAGAGACTGGTGGTAGCAATGCAGTAAATTGCAAAAATATGTCAATAGACACTTAGGTATTTTTTTGTCTATATAGTGATAGTTTTGATACTAATGCATTTGTAACTTTTTAAAATTTCTTTTGCATACAGGAGTATGTAGTGTCTAGGAATAAGGTAGTATCTTCTTAAATAGTTTGCAAGCCCTCTAGTGGTGTTTGCCATGTTCCATATTTTAGAAACTGCTAGACACCAACCAGTGTATATGCAGTGAGACCTGTCTGTTGGCATATACTTAGGGCTTGTCTACAAGGGGGGGTTAATGTGCCCTATGAGGGTGTGATTTCTAAAACACACTAATGTTCTGTGCATGAACTGGTCTGTGTAGACCCTTCTAGTGTGCTGTAAGATGGTGCCATTTGAAACAGCACTATGTTAAAGCACACTACGTAACCTTTAGTGTGCACCAGCAGGGCCTACACAATCAATTAATGCACAACATCTTAGTGTGCATTAGAAATCAGAGCCCTGTAGAGCACATTAGTCTACCATGTGGCAAGCCCTTAGTAAACACTTGGCTATTTAGAATGCAACTGTGCCCATGCATTTTCTTCATATTATTTTTGCTGCACAAAGATCATGGACAACATATTTACTTCGCTACTCCCTCCTAGTCAAGTTATACTGGTCCACAATAAGGTACAGAATTAATATATGCAACAAAACTATTAATCATTACTGTATCAGCTTTGAATAGTTATTGCAAAAATTGGAGATGTAATTATGTCCTCACATGTTGAGTTGGCAATATTTCTACAAACTACGTAACAAAGTATATGTGTGTTGTGTTACTTACTATATTTTGAATATCATGGAGTTTGGGGGTGGGCTATAAATCAGATTTTAAAGGTTTTGTATTTTTAGAATGACAAAAGTAAGAAAAACCTACATAATTGCTAATAATTAAATAACAAATGTATTCCTCATAAATGGAAGGACTGTACATCTGAGCAATTTCAGGGTTAAAGTGTTCATTTTTCACAGATTATGAAATATCTGCTATAAATTCAAGTAATTATGCTATTAAGTAGTTCCTCATCTATTGAATTAATTAAACTTTATGTTCATTTCATAATCTCCTTAGACACCCTCAGTTCTGCAGATTTAATCCTCTTTGAACCTTTCTATATTTAGTTTTCTGAAGATTGGTTTTAGCCAATTGCTCAGTGCCCTAAGAATGAGATTGTTTTCTCACTTCATTATACTGTTAATTTCATACACATGCCACCTTGTTTTTGTATCATAGATTGTGAAATCACACAGCCTATCTAAAAATCTGCTTAAAACATATGAATGGGAAGACCTATTGCAATGTATGGGATGGGCTGCAAACTGTAATCATTTGTTATTGGTTGAGTTTTCATTTTATTTTAAGAGCTCTGTCTTCTTGCTTAATATTTGTAAAGATTTAACTCAAAATTTAATTGAAGTGGAAAGAAAAAATATGGCTCTCTTTCTGAAAGGACACAAAGCTTGAGTTCTCCCAGTGTTCTACCAGTTTGTACATAACCTGGTAACGAATATTGGCTCTTATATTTGTGAAGAAAAGATAGACTCATAGACTCTAAAGTCAGAAGAGACCAATATTATTATCTAGGCTGAACAACGCAGGTCACAGAACCTCACCTATCCACTCCTGTAATAGACCCCTGAACCTATGACTGAATTATTAAAGTAATCAAATCATAGTTTAAAGAATTTAAGGTAAAGAGAATCCACCAGCAAGTGGGCCGTGCCCCATGCAACAGAGGAAGGTGAAAAAAACCCAAAATCTTTGCCAATTTGCCCTGGAGGGAAATTATTCCCGATCCCAAATATGGCACTCAATTAAACCCTGAGCATGTGGGCAAGACTCACCTGCCAGACGCCCATGAAAGAATTCTCTGTAATACCTCAGAACCCACCCATCTAACATCCCTTCACAGGCCATTGGCATATCTACCATCAGTAGTAAAAAATCAGTCAATTGCCAGATGAGGCTGTCCTACCATACCATCCCCTCCATAAATTGATCAAGCTCAGTTTTGAAGCCAGCTAGGTTTTTTTGCCCCACTGCACTCCTTCAAAGGCTATTCCAGAACTTCACTCCTCTGATGGTTAGAAACCTGTATCTAATTTCAAGTATAAACTCCCTGATGGCCAGTTAATATCCATTAGTTCTTGTGTCCACATTGGTGTCAAACTTAAATAATTCATCTCCCTCCCTGGTATTTATTGTTCTGGTGTATTTTTAGAGACCAATCGTATCTCCCCTCAACCTTCTTTTGGTTAGGCTAAACCAGTCAAGCTCTTTGAGACTCCTCTCATAAGGCATGTTTTCCATTCCTCAGATCATCCTAGTAGCCTTTCTCTGTACCTGTTCCAGTTTGGGTTAACCTTTCTTAAACATGGGGGACCAGAACTTCACACTGTATTCCAGATGAGGTCTCACCAACACTTTGTATAACGGTACTAACACCTCCCTATCTCTACTGGAAATACCTCATCTGATGTATCCAAAGATCTCATATGCTATGTTAGCAATTCTCCAGTCATATGGTACAGTCCCTGAGTTTACAGATTCATTAAAAATCCTTGCTAATGGGCTTGCAATTTCATGTGCTAGTTCCTTTAATATTCTTGGATGGAGACTATTCGCTCCCCCACAATTAAATCCCATTAAGCTGTTGAAGTTTGGTTTTTGCCTCGGTTGTGGTAAATTCTACCTCTCTTGCCTCATTCACATTAGCCACCCTACCACTATCCTCAAGCTCATCATTACCTTAATTAAAAACAGAGGCAAAGTATTTGTTTAGATATTCAGCCATGCCTAGATTATCCTTAACCTCCACCTCCATCCCATCCTCAGTGTTTCTTCCTATTTATAT